>CM066031.1:1071751639-1072116639 GCA_033557465.1 Ichthyophis bannanicus | reverse complement strand
CAGTCCTAGCCCCCCCCCCCCCACTCAGCACATTTACAGTCCTAGCCCCCCCCCCACTCAGCACATTTCCAATCTTAGCCCCCCCCCCCAGCCCATTTCGAGCCCTAGCCTTCTCTGCCCAAAGAGCCCCACAGCTGGCTTTACAGGCCCCGGCTCATCTTCCTACAGTGGCTCCCGGCAGTCTCAGCAACACTTCCCGAAGTGAAGAGCGCTGTTTTTCTTCACTTTGGCAGCGACCTACATTACAACACAGCTGCCAAAGTGAAATATTCCTACAGAGAAAATCAGTAGTCCTAGTTCTTACTATGCTGATTCTGGTGGAAATGCCTTCCCTTAAAACCAAAACTGAAATCATTTATGTTTATGTTTATGTTTAATCATTTGATATACCGCTCAGGCCAAAGCATCAGAGCGGTTTACAATACAATATAATTACAGAAGATATGAAAAGAACGCCATATATGAGATAGGACAGAATAAGAGATACAGTAATAGATAAAAGGATAGGAGAGACAAGAAGAAAGGAGAACAATAGATTACAGCCATGATATAGCAGCATAACAGTTACATACACAGTTATAAAATAGGTTTTACTCACACGCCACAGACCCACGCATTGACACTGATTCCATTCACATTCTTTAGACAGCAGAAGTCAATCCACAGGGACGGCCTAAAGGGGTTGCAGAGGGAAGAGGGTCCATGTTCAGAGACAGACTGCAGGGCCTCATTTGCATAGGTCAATAGGGGTTGAATAGTGAGGCTGAAAAGCAAGACCATGTGCAAACACAATGGCTCAATGGTAGGGACAATCCTGTCAATCCATATAGTTTGTAGTCCAAACAAATCAATTTTTGAAATGATTATGACAACCTTTGTGGGCTGTGATAGTTTATATATTAATTCAGTTTACTTTGGCAGTAATTTGCCACGGCAGTCGAGTTTCTTAACCTTTTCTCATTGAGCTTGCACAGGAGAGAATTCCAGTGTCAAAGAATTATTTCCAGCCTTCTTTCTCAGGGGCCCCATGTTGAACTACAACTCTGTCTGAATTTTCACACCTCTTCCATGTTCATGCTCTTATGTCATTTAAATGTAGGCACTAGTCTTAAAACATTTTTTTTTTCTGCTGTTCATACTCCTTTTCAGTCTAAGATTGTGTTTCATTTAAAGGCAACATCTGCTTTCTAGTGTGCCTGGCAGATATTCCCGGCGCTACAGCTTTGTAAGGCTGAATTAAGCAGTATCTGAAGAGCATGTGAAAAGCATTGTGGGCTCTGCCAGAACGCATTCTCCAACCACTTTGTCACAATGTAGTTTTCCGTTATTGATGCCATTAAGGCTTAGCCAAAGTGGATTCATAGGCAACTGGCTAGGGAGTAACAGGCTAACTTGACGGGGCATTGGATATTGTTTTAAATCAACCAGGGCATGTACAAAGATAAATTGGTGTGAAAAAGCCCAAAATCAGGCTGCACATAGAGCTAAAAAACAGATGAAAAAAGGTGACAGATCGGGAGCCCTGGCCCGTGCCAGGATTATCCATGCACAGCAAGGTCAGATGGTGTTCTTTGAACACTTTTACGGTACAAAGCATTTGAGTTACTCTTGCCACTGGATTATCTGATGCCCCCATATCTTATCTTCTGCAGATGCAGAAGGGAATGGCAGTGTTACTACTGGTCCTAATAATAATCATCACATAAAGTTATCATTTCATTGTTATTTAATTAGAAAATGTGTTCCACGATAAGCCTCATGGTCCATCACTTAGTGCAGTGCTTCCCAACCGTTTTTCTGGCGTGACCCCATTTTAGCTGAGGAAAATTCACATGACCCCTGATACTAATAAAATTGTCGCTCAACATAAATATAAAGCATATAAATATATATATCTAAGCTTTTTTAAAGTAATTATCTGATGTACTGAACATGCCTGACACATATGGGTTTCAAAAGTAATGACACAACTTCTTGAACACTTGCAGTATGAGAGCTGTGCATCTGGGGGCAGTGTATGAGTGTGTGTGTGTGTGTGTGTGTGTGTGTGTGAGAGCTAAAGAGGTCATTCTGAAAGGCGGGTTGTGGGACTGCACATACTACCAAGACATGCATCCCTGCAAGCCACCTGTACCCTATTCCCTCACCAGCTCTCCCTTTTCATCAGGACGGGGAGATCCAGCGGGGGGCGGGATTGGGGCAGAGCTGGGGCAGGCCAGCCTGACAGCATGTACAAGGCCAATACAGGTCATGGCCCTGTACATGCTGTTGGGCCTGTTGGGACATGCTGCTTATACCACCTCAGAGGTGGTATAAAGCAGCGCAATCGGGAGGAACAGGGCAGATGAGCCACTCCCAGGGCTGTGGCCGGGTGCGGGAGGGCCCCCGCCACCCGATCTAGGCTACAGCAGACCAGCAGTGGGTCAGGTGGTGAGGATTTGGGGGGCCAGAGCCATTGTGGCAGGCTATGGCCTAGCATGGTCTGCTACTATGAGAGGCCTGTAAGTTAGGCCTGGATCCTAACCTCCGTTATAGCTAGAAAAGAACCAAAAATTTGTGGAAAATAAGAAAACTGTTTTAAACTGCTTAAGAAGAAGTTTGTTTTTTTTTATGTAATAAATTTTATTGAGCAAAGTGCAAGAACATACATTACAATATCATAACCACAACAATGGAATACATTCGCCATTCCTCTGGAACATGACTCACCAGTCGTCCTTTAACAAGGCATTGTAACAAATCTGGTACATTAGACTGTTCAACTATTCGGACCCCAAAACCATATCAGTCAGCATAAGTCCAAATTTAAATCCAAACTTAAATTTAAATCCAAATCTAGATTCAAATCCAAGGTTGAACTAACCCAACCAACCCCCGTATATCGAAAAAACTCTCCCCTCCCTTACCCTCCAAATCAGCACCAAGGTGGAGAGGGCACCACAATACAGAGTCAAAGAGAGGCCAGTACAGAGGTATAGTTACATACAACAAAACCATACAAAACATATCAATCAAATCAGAACAACTTGGAAGAAAGCAGAGCAAAACAGTCGTATGAGAAATAAAACAGGTCACTGCAAACTTCCATACTTTCCCATACTAAAAAGTAGAGAGGTACCCATAATGCCTGCCGTAAATAGAGGTAAAGAACAACTCTGCTCCCATAATCCTACCCCCACCCCCTCCCCTACTCCCCCCTCCCCCCTCCTACTCCCACCACCCCACCCCCCCATCCCTGTTGACCTATCAGCTCCGCCCAAAGAGAGAGAAGAAGAAGAAGAAGAAGACAAGTTAAAAGGAAAGCCAGCCAACCAGAAGTCCAGGTCCCACCACCTTCATCGTCCACGCTCTACAACCCCCCAGGTCTCCCATCAAAACCGATCGCGAACCATCATAGGTCCTCTTGAAACACCAAGCTCCAGAGATTCTCTTCTAGGAAGGGACGACCCCGAAGGGAAGCAGTCATTTTATCCAATCGATACATTTCCCAGCATTTAGTACGCCATTCATTAAGAGAGGGAACCCGGCTACGTTTCCAGAAACGAGCCAGCACCGACCAGGCCGCTAACAGAAGGGACTGCACCATTTTTCGGAGAGAACGCCGAGAAGGGAACTCGGGGCACATCCCTAATAAACAAGATTCCATCTCAACTGGGAGAGACACCTGCAATTTTACTGCAATATGCCCCGTCACTCTCCTTCAATACCCCTGAATGTACGGACACGACCACCACATGTGATCAAAAGTACCCAGTTGACCACACAATCTCCAGCATAGTGGGTTGTCAGCTCTCTTCCAATGAAACAGATCAACCGGTGTGATATTTAAGCGATAAAGGAGCCGAAGTTGAGTATGAAGTAACCCCAATGAGATAGAACATGAGTGTGTATAAGCGTATACGTCCAGCCAAAACTCCTGCTCCTTGCCCGGCAATGTCATCTCCCAACGTTGGTGGGGTAATTTCAGAGTTATTGGGGCTGGAATATCAAGGATCACATGTTGGTACAGCCGGGCTATGAACGCCTGAAGTTTTCGTGATACAAAAAGATCCTGCTCCCAACCTCTCGGGTGTCGAGCTAGTTCAGACATCGAGAATTGGGTAGTCAAGCAGTGAGAGAGTTGCAGATATTGAAATTCGGATAGGGAACGCCCCAAGCTCTTCTCTAAACTGAGCTTAGAGGCTGGTCGCGAATGCACATACAGAGATGCTATTCTTAGCGCTAAGAGATCCAAATTCGATCCTTTAAACATCCCACGAACAAAATCCAAAACCCCTAAGACAGTAAAGGGAGATTGGAAGGTAGAAACCCCCACCTGTTTACAGACCCGTTGCCATGCCATCCAACAAGGCCCAATGAACACATGTATCTTCACTCGACTAATCTCACAACCCGTAGAAAGAAAGGGTACCGCTTCCAATGGGATCGGGTGTAGCCAATCTGCCTCCAACGAGGTCCATTCTGCTCCAGAGTGAATCCTCCATAGGAGGAGGGATCTCAAACAAATACATGAGTAATATAATTCCGGGTCCGAAAGTCCCATCCCCCCAGCTCCCCTAGGTAACGTGAGTAGTCGCCAGCTGATCGCCAGCTTTTTCCCCGCCCAAATAAATCTAGTAACAGCTGTCCGCAACTTCTGAAAAAATTTACGGGGTAGAGCAATGGGTAATTGCATAAAGAGAAAGAGCAACCTAGGTAAGATCAACATCTTATAGGTATTAATCCGACCTAACCATGTAACTGAGCACGAACACCAATGGTCCATGTCCGCCTTAATTGAGTGTAGAAGAGGAATAAGAAGTTTTACATGACTTCATAAGTCTTCCATTATTCTCTTGTGTGTGAAAGAAAGAAATGTTACAAAACATGCATTCCTGATGCTAGGGATAACCTTGCAGTAGAGAAGTAACAAAATCAAGAACTGCACCATTGTTAGAACAATCCTAAGGGAGGGGGCTGGTTGCTAGGCCCCGGAGGGATTTCTCATTGGACAGGTGCAGGGGGTGTTGGAACCAATAGGAAGTTTGCATGTATCAAGTTAGAACCAATAGAAAGTTCTCATGTATCAAACTGAAAAAGAGGTATAAATGGTTATGTCTCTGTGAAAAGCTGGGCTCAGTTCCTTTTGAAGCTTTGACTGCCTGGGCCTGTGCACAATAAACTGGCTTGGATCTTTGAACAGACTCCTGGTTTTATTTATTGCATGCTTATCAGTGCTGCTACATATTCTTGGTGCGTTGGCCGGAATGTGCGAGCGGGGGATGGTATGCAAGTAAATATATCACGATTTCTCGTCTCAAAGGTTTGGTCCGGTTGGACCCATGTCTGTCCGACCGCAGGGGAACTTCTCAGGCGCCGCCGATCCCTTTGTATCGGAGAGGGTTCCGCCTTGCCTCGGCAGGCCACTGGGTCCAGCTGGCCAACACCTTCCGAACCCGAGGGGAGTCCAGGGTCCAACCCAAGAACTGGTTTGGTATCAGGAACTGGATCCGGTGAGTAGACATTTTTGTGATTTAAAAGTCAGTGCAGCCTGGGGAAAAAGTCTTGCATAAGTATGCGCAAGACTGTTTTGGTATAGACTAACTGGGAAATCTCGCATGAGTAGGCGCGAGACAAGGGAGCCTGATCACCTCCCATAAGGGCGGTCCTAGTAAGCTCCGCGTAAGAGAAAGCGGCAGCCGAAGCCATCGATCCTTCTTGTTTGGAATAGTCAGTTAGTCAGAAAACCTGGGCACTTGAAAAATGATTTTTGTTGAAATATGATTGCTTGTGTGAGTGAGAGGCCTTGAAATACAGACCGAGTGAGAGTGGACTCCTAAGTAGCGCAGTTCCTGGCCAGGCGACTGCACCCAGGTCGCGAAAAGGAGGAAGTATTTGGTGTATTGTCTGTCTTTACTGTGTATCTGATTTTTGTTATCTGTTAAAACCGCGAGTTTCCCTTCTGGTATAAATGTGAGATTATTCTGTTGAGTAATTTGTGGAACAGTTTACCGATTAAGAAATAGTATTAAGAAGGCAGGAATCACGTTTAAATCAAGAAGCTGTTTTATTCATTCTAGTTTTTTGTTCCTTCAGCACAGCATGAAACTGGCTAGCGGAGAAAGAAGGGGCGTGTCTGTACAAAGAAATGTTCAGTATCTGTTAACCCTGTGAAGGCTTAATTTCAGCATTCTGTAGCTGGGTTAATTTGTGCTTATTTCAGGAAAATTGTACCTGTTTTATTCAATGTGTTTTAATAGTGATGTTCCTTCTGCTATGGTCATGTATTATATATCATTTAATAAGAATGTTTAGTCAGAATTGTGGGTCCCGATAGTTTTGGGCTTAGCCTGGAAAGGGTTAAGTTCTTATTAACCCCTTTCGAGTTCCTGTACTTGTACGGACCAAGTGAGAAGAATTTTTGTAGGGCTATAGGTATAATGCATTTGTGGGCTTAGCTTTGTTTTGTGTTATTTATGTTCAAACCTTCAGTAAGTACTGTAATGGTTTAAATAGGAAATGATAGAAAAATTCACGAAACTGCTTTTGTTTTCCCTTTGTCCTACGAAGTAGAGGTTAAGAACCCTGACAGGACTATAAAGCATTCCGAGCCAGTAGTACCAGATTGCGACTTGAAAGTGATTTAAATCCTGAGTGAATAAGGAGTTCATCGTGTTTGAATTCTAGTTCCTGATATACTGCGGCAAGCACCTCATAGAAGACATACTTATTATTAATAAAAATAAAATAGGAAGAAAAAAAGTGTATATGTATTCTAGATATCCACCCACTTCATGGCAAAAGTATTCGGAATGTCTTTTGAATATCTTCTTCCTAAAACTGTAAGATTTAAAGTAATTTTTTCTTGCAGAGACATGCTGATTACGGCTGGCAGTTAGTTTTCATGCCAAGTAATTTTATTCCAGTCATACGTAACAGTTATGTGGCCGTCATATTAGGAGCTATAGTTCTTTCTGTTGGGATTGTTGTTATAACATGTTGCAAAATAATAGTTTTATATTTTAAGGACTTTATCTAAATTGTTCTTATTTAGAATGAGCACACACATCCATTATGCTTAGTGCACAGGGAAATGCAGCCCGCCCCCTCTGTCTGTAGACAAGCACATGTGGGGGAGGGGGCCGATTTTGTTGAAATGTATGCCTAGGAATTTTAGCAAGGACTTTGCTGAAGACTACAGACATAAGCTGTCTCTGTCCCTATTAGAAATGCTCTGTGAAAGGGGGGTGGCTAGTGTTAATTACTTCATGGCCCCGTAGTTTCCCGTGTTTATCAGATTGTACAGAGAATGTTCCCTGATCAGTTCCCCTACATAGGATTCCTGGTTAAATCTTAAAAAAAACAAACAACAACCTGCCCGTTTATTATCTTTATAGGCCAGTTCCCTCAGCTCTTCCACCACCCCGAGCAGAGCCTGGGGCAGGGGGGGGGGGGATACTTCCCTGCAAATGTCACCAGCCACCTCTGCAGCAGAAGGACGTACACCCCCTCTTGACTGAAAGCCCCGGCACAGTTTAAAGTACTCAGAGTAGGCCACAGTCCACCGATGATTCATTTGCCAGTTCAGGGTCACTCACAGCTAGCGCCCAAGAACATGAAGTGAAACCCAGACAGTCCCGATTGCCGTATGCCTTCAGAAGTACAACTACCAGTAAAAGGGGAGGGCCACGTTATCCCATTGCACTAGGTCCAGGGCCAGCTTTGTTTCTGCCACTGATTTACTGAACTGAAAGCTGCATTATGCCTCCTACACTGGGAAACCATAGGATTTGATTGAGCTAATGAACAGTATTATGCAGACCCATCAGCCTTGATGGCCCCAAGTGGGATCCAAATAGCGCAGGCAGCCCTCACTATATACCCCATGCGATCCAGCAGCCCAGGAGAATTTGCATTTTTTGTCAGTCAGTCCCAGAGAGATATAAAACAGAAATTGCAGAAACTGGATGGATTTGCGGGCATGAATACAGCACAGTTTATGGAAGTTGTTCAGAAAGTTTGTGAATTGTGGGAATAAATGTGACAGAGAAAGTGAATGTAAGATAAGGAAGAAAACAGATCTTCTTGCTGATACTTTAGTTGAATTTGAATGATGTGGAGGAGGGTTTCCTAATCTAAGGAGCAGAGGAAGTGAAAAGGGGTCGTGAAAATGATCAGCCCCCACTGGGTGCGAATTAGTGCGCCCATTGCAGAGAAGAAGGACATTAGAGAAGGAGGGGAGGGGGGAGTACTTGATTTTAGAAAGAATAAACCAAGCACAATGTTCCAGCAAGAGAGGGAAGCAGCTATAGAGTGAGCGGCAGCCGAAGAGGGCTACAGCATGGATGAAGACTAGGCCAGACCAGATTCCAAGTTTCCCTGGGTCCCCAGGAGCCTATGGTCAGTCTGAAAATAGGGGACCAATATATGGACTTTATGGGGGATACAGGAGCAGAATACTAAAGCCAGTAGCCCCTTTGTTTTCTCGATGCATCACCATTGTCAGAGCTACTAGGGCTAAGGCCACAAAGCCTTTCCTGCAGAACCGCATGTGTGAACTAGGGGGACAGAAAATAACGCACCAGTTCCTGTATATGCCTGAGTGCCCTATTCCACTTTTGGGCCGAGATCTGCTTGCAAAGCTCCAGGCACAGATATCCTTTGCTGAAGGGGGAGAAATGCAAATGACTGTGAACCCAAAGCCTGCTGGATTGATGGTGCTGACTGTTCCCTGAGAAGAAGAGTAGCAGTTCTATAGTGCATCTCCAATCAAGCCAGCTACTTCCTGTATACCCACCAACCTTATAGCCCCACCTGGAGTATGGGCAGAAGATAATCCACCTGGCCTAGTGAAGAACATAGCCCCTGTCATTGTCACCCTCAAGCCAGGAGCAGAACCAGTGCATGTGAAGCAGTATCCTTTTCCCCGACCAGCTAATGAAACTATTGAAGTATGGACTTCTCAAGGGGTGCCAGTCACCTTGGAACACCCCCTTCTCCCAGTCAAGAAACATGGGACAGGGAATTACCACCCAGTACAAGATCTGAGGCGAGTGAATGATGCAGCTGAAACTATACACCCAGTGGTACCAAATCCTTATATTCTCTTGGGACTGATCCCCGCTGAGGCTACTCATTTTACCGTCCTGGACCTGAAAGATGCCTTTTTCTGCATACGCTTAGCCCCCCACCAGTCAACTCTTGTTTGTTTTTGAATTGCAAAGACCCCACAGCAGGAAGGCGGGGCCAACTCACCTCGACTCGATTACCCCAAGGATTCAAGAATTCACCTACTTTCTTCAGTGTTGTCCTGAATCAGGATCTTTCAAGCTACTATGTGAACCCAGGAGGAAGGGTTCTTCTCCAGTATGTGGACAACTTGCTCATAACCACCAACTCAGAAAGTGAATGTCTACAAGCCACCAGTGAACTCTTGCACCTTTTTAATGAGGCTGGATACAAAGTCTCAAGAGCCAAGGCGCAATTATGTCAAACAAGTTAAATACCTAGCATTCCAGTTGTCCAGCGGAATTCGACACCTGGGACCAGAACGCAAAGAAGCTGTATGCAGTATCCCTACTTCAACCACCAGGAGGCAAGTGAGAGCCTTCTTGGGTGCCGCAGAGTACTGTCGTATATGGATCCCCAATTTTGCGCTGCTAGCAAAACCATTGTATCAAGCTACCAGAGGAATGGAAAAGTCTCCATTGGAATGGGGACTTGAACAGGATGCAGCCTTTTGATCTTTGAAAACCGCTCTGATGTTATCACCAGCTCTGGGTCTACCAGATGTCCAGAAAACCTTTCAGTCTCTATGTTTATGAGTCACAAGGAAAAGTTCTAGGAGTGTTGACTCAATCTCATTGGATCTTGGCAACGACCAGTAGCCTATTTGTCAAAACAATCAGATGTAATTGCAAAAGGCTGGCCCCTTTGTTTGAGAGCCGTTGCAGCTACAGCCCTCCAAGTAAGCAATCTTCAAGTTACTGTACCACACTCTGTTCTAACCATAATGAAACACAAAGGAAACTTCTAGCTAATTCACGAATGTTGAGGTATCAGAGTATGATGTGTGAAAACCCCCAGATACAATTGAAGGTCAGTCAAACTCTGAATCCTGCTACGTTGTTACCAGTTGGTCTTGACCCCCCTGATCATGACTGTTTAGAAAGCACAGTTACTTACCTGTAACAGGTGATCTCTGGGAACAGCAGGAATAAGTCTTCACATATGGGTACGTCGGTACCGACGGAGTCTGCGCGGGAACGCTTCCCAGCGTCCAATCAGGTGCCTTCCCGCCTTTCCCAACTGCCTCTCCTCAGTTAAGTTTTAAAGCTGAGACAAAGAGAGAGAGAGAGAGGAAAGGAAAGATAGATAGAGATACAACTCCTAGGGGAGGTGGGTGGGTTGTGAAGACTTATTCCTGCTGTTCCCAGAGATCACCTGTTACAGGTAAGTAACTGTGCTATCTCCAGGAACAAGCAGGAATGAGTCTTCACATATGGGGACTCCCAAGCTAAGATGCCTAGAGTCCCAGCATGTTATAGATTGGAACATGCTATACCTAATAACACCAGGCATCCTGAGGATGGAGGGTAGGAGTTGAAAAGAGAAAGGTGCTGTGGGAAACAGCTTAGCCTAGCATAGGACTGCAGACAAGAAGTCCATGTGGGTATGATAATTGTCATCAATGATATTGAAATGAAATATTGCAATATGGACCTCCCCTAATAGGATTTGACAAAAGTATGGAGGTCCATGGGATCTACTGGGGAACCCAGTAGAGAAATCTCGAAGAGGACCTCACTGTAGGAAAAAACAGTGGAGGTCAGAATCCTGAAAGGTAACAGGTAACCCCAGTAAGAAAAACTGGGGTAGTACAAAAACGGTGGGCCTTCAGCGGAAGGCTTTAAGACAAAAAATGAACTCTTTTGGCGGCAGAGTGGCTCACTCTTAGGAGCAAAAAGAGAAAGGCTAACCGATTTGGACAAACAGGTACAGTCCTTATGGGGAGAAAGGGTATGGGAACCCCTTGTATCCCAAAAAGAGAGGACAAATGCCTGAGGCGTTAAGCCTGTGAGTAAAGGAAGATCCACAATATCTCTCCGAACTGAGGTAAGCTAGGAGAAATATTGGAGCATGGAGAGCTTCAGAGGCACCTAAACCCTAAGGTTATGGTATAAAAGTTGTTGACTACCACAGGAGTGGTTGTGTGTGTAGAACCCCAAACCTGCTGGATAGCATAGGAATGGGTAAGCCCATCTGTTGGAATCATATAGCTATATGAGCATAGACAGTCAGATAGATAGGTATGTGGATACATATCTATTTGTAATAAAATATCTCGACAGATACATATATATATATATACATATAGATATATAGATAGACATATAATAATATATCTATAGTGAGATATGGAAGGGCATAAAATACACACAAAAAATAGATATGAATATGTGGAGAGGAAAGAAGGGCGGTATATCAAATAAAATAACCATAACCATAACCATAACAAGGAGGTGGAACCTACTTGAGAAGATATATAGAGAATCTATTCCTCCTGGTTATGATCTGCAAGGATGCTAGCTAGTGAAATAACCAGGACAGGTATGTGAAAAACAGAGGATAATCTGAGTCTGCAGCCAGCAAGTCCAGAGTCTTCCAGAACTCTAGCATGGTAAGAGGACAGAAGACGCATAGAGATGAGATACCATGTTGACCTGCTTAAGGGCAAAAGTATCATGCGTTCTTACCATGAGGACGAGCTGCAAGGAGAAAGAGCATATCCCCGATTGGGAATACTATGGACCAAAGCAGGGAATTGGCAACTCCTTAAGTTTTCACGTAAGAGAAGGCCTATGTCCCTTATATCAAAAAGGAGATAGGAAGAGAAGGGAGAACCATTCTAGTCATGGGAGACATGACTGAAAAGCCTTTTCCAACCATCTAGGATAGCTGTTGGAGGAAAATCCCCCATGCTCTCTAGCAAGGGCCCATAGTGGAAAGCTTCTCTGTAGAATTGCAGAGAGCATGATGCAGGAGAATGAGGAGATAGAACTGGCTGCTGGAAAGCCAGTATCTCTGCCAACTATGCTGCCAAACCCAGGAGAAAGGAGATGGCAGAAATAGAAGACAATCCAGAAAGCTTGTAGTGAGATAATCTCCAAGACAGAAGAAAGCAATGACCTGGAGCCACTACTAAGATTAGACAGAATGTTAGTGGAGGACAAATCTGGTTGTTTGTGGACAAGAACCAGTGGTCCAAACATTAAGGCTCCTGCATAGGCAGCTGCTAGCAAGACAGCAGAAATAATCTTACTGTTTAAAAACAGAAAGAACAGACAGAACAGGAGTAGAAAACTCTGGACATGTCTGATAAGCTGCCCCAAAGCAAGATTGAAACAGAGGAGTTAACTCAGAGAGGAAAACTCCGCACTGGAAAGTGACAAAATTAGAGAGGCTGAAGAAAAAGCCCTCCAGTGAAGTAATTCCACTCTTACAGGGGAAAAGCTTGGTAAGAGGGTGAAGGGAATGGAGCTGAAGAAGACTTACGAAGTAGTACGTCTATAGAAGGAAAAAGACATGCTGGCACAGGAAACTATCATTTGATAGTGGTTAGACCTCTTTCCCTAGCAGGAAGAAGAGGAGAAACCTGTGACCTATAGGCATGAACATTCTGACAGCTCATAGAAATATAGAAAAAATGGAGGTCTTTGGAAAGAGATCCATGTCTAGGGGTTTGAATGAAGCGGTGGATTGCCTCTATTGCAAAGAAGCAAACTGCAGATTCTAAACCCCAAGAGTCACAAGCATCTGATGATGATTGATCAGAAACCCTGCGGTTGCTGGGTTTGTTGAACCTGGTGAGAGGTTGGATTCTTCAGACCAGGACGATGCCTCCCCTGTTTGGGAACATCTGTATGATGGGCAAGTGATGAATAAAACCTTTTTCTCCTGTGGGAAGAAAGTTTGGTAGGACATTTCCTACCTACTGGGACAGAAGAAGGTATAGAACAACCCCTAGGAACAGGTAAATCAGTGGACAACTGAGTAACCTGATGTAAAGACTCCTTGTTGAAGAGATTTTCTCCAGTGCAAGGTGTATGTCCCAATCTTTGTTGTGCCCATTTGTCCAAGTCTGAAGCTTGGAGCCAGGCTCTACATCGTGCCCCTATAGCTATAGCAGAAGTCCTGCTAACAGACTCAAAAGAGTCCAGGGAAGCACGAGAAAGAAACCAAGAGATATTCTGGATATGCATAAGCAGTGAGGAATAGTGTGCACTCTTGGAATCTGGAAGGAAAGGCGTCAAAAGATGTAAGTGCTTTGCGACCTCCTCAAGAGATAGACTCATATAAAAAATATATGAGAGAATTCTTGCAGAAAGCATAGATGTCTGGAAGGTTTGACGTCCAAAGGCATCTAGTGTCTTAGACTCACGACCTGGCGGATAAGAAGAGTGCTTTTTCTTACTCTTTACCCGCCTCATTGCTGATTCCACAACTATGGAATGATGAGGAAGTTGAGTCTTTTGAAACCCTGGAGAAGGGGGCACCTGATATAAGAAATCAGTTGCTTTGGAAGGTGGGGGTACCCTAAAAGGTGTTTCCCACATTCCTAGAAGGAGATCCTGCAAGGAATGATGCAAAGGAAGCATTATGTTCTCCTTTGCTTTGGTAGAAAGAGAGCCCTGTGCAGGATCATGTCCTGGGATAGGAATGGCAAGAGATCTTGCTATATCCAGAAGGAAACTCTGAAAAGAGCGTTCCCCAGCAGGAATCTCTCTTGGACAGGTTAAATCTGAAGAACTAGCCTGAGCACCGACAGGGCTATCCAAATATATAGGAATAGAAGATCCTGCACAGTGCAGTGTGGAATGCTTAAGGGATGGTCGCCGGTACAGACTGTCAGGAGCAGCGACCGTCATTACCACATTGTCCATGCCAGGTATCGACTCCAAGCTTGGCATAGAAGGGAGCAATCCTGTTGAAAAAAGCATGGCAGGAGTTGGCCACGATGCTACTGTGGATACCGGTACCGATGCCAATACCAGTACCGATGTCGGAGTCGAGCCCGACAGAGGCATCGGAGCAGTCATCGGTGACAGTTCAATCGGTACCGAGGTAACCGACAACCTCTGGCCGCTATCCTCGGTACCGAGCCACCGGTATCGATCGGTGTCGGTACCAAAGCGTATTGGTACCGAGTCTTCCAGACTAGAGAGCGATTCTAAACTTGGCATCGATAAGCGAAGCATGGAAGGCACCGACCGTAAGGGTAATGAGGACATTGGCACTGACTTCGGTACCGTGTCTGATACCGGTGAATGAAGGTTAACCAGTGGCAACTCAATGGGCCTCGAGGGAACTGAGAGTTGTGGATCCGAATCATCGGAACCAAGCCTTCGGTACCGCCGAGAGCCGGTACCAAAGTGAGTCGGTACCCAGTCCTCCAGACTGGAGATCGATTCCAGACTCGGCATTGAAGGAAGCGAGGCTATCGATGCACGTCTGGAGGGTACCGACGTCGGTGGTAGTATCGGTGCTGGTACCGATAATGGAAGGTCAGTCTGGAGTGTATCCACTGGTCCCAAAGGCACCGAGGACGCCAGATGACCATCCCTGGTGAGGAGAAAGTGGCTGGTGGTTCCATGAAGGAAAAGAAGAAAAAATATTTCTTGAAAAAGGAAGATTTTACAAGAAAAGAAAGAAAAGAAAACACCGGCGGTACCGGTGGCATCGGGAAGACAGCCGCGACCACAAGAAAACTAAAGAAATAAAAGAAGAATTTTCTGCGGTGACAGGAGGACGTCCTGCCGGCTCCGCGGAAAACGAAAACTGAGGAGAGGCAGTTGGGAAAGGCGGGAAGGCAGCACGCAGGCGTGGTGGGATGCTTCCAAAAGCTCTTTGATTGGTTGCTGGGAAGCGTTCCCGCGCAGACTCCGTCGGTACCGACGTACCCATATGTGAAGACTCATTCCTGCTTGTTCCTGGAGATACTATGGACACTATATTCTCAAGTCACCCTGATTTGATTGATGTTCCTTTGGAGAACCCTGGATGGACTTTCTTTGTAGATGGAAGCAGTCTTGTCATCATCAATGGACATTGTTGTGCCGGATATGCAGTGGTGACCTTTGATCTGGTAGTTAAGTCCTCAGCTCTGGCCCCAAGAACTTCAGCACAGAGAGCTGAACTAATAGCTCTTACTAGAGCACTGACAATAGCAAAAGGGGCTCTGTCTAAATGTGTACCCAGATTCCAAGTATGCCCTTACAACCTTGCATGCTTATGGGGCCCTGTACAAAGAATGAGGGTGGATAACCTTAGGAAGCAAGTCCATTAAGTATGGCCCGAGATATTGATATTATCAGATGTATACTGCCTACAGATTTCAGAATTTAGGAAAAGTAGAATGTATGAATAGAACCCTGAAATCTCAGTTGTCCAAACTTTGCCAAGAGGTTTACCTGAAGTGGCCCCGGGTTCTTCCTATAGCCCTTCTTAGAATATACTTAGCCCCTGCTAAGTCTTTCATAGTTTCCCCTTTTGAGATTCTGTATGGGCGACCCTCGCCTATTGTATGGAAAATAAAGGGAGATATGAGACAGATAGGATCTGAAATTACTAGACAAGAACTATTGGTTTTAAGTTCTGTTTTGCAGAGTCATCATACGTGGGTACAAGACCAGCTGCTCATCCATCTAACAGAACCCCTGCATCCTCTCAAGCCTGGAGTCTCGGTGTGGATAAAAGAGTGGAGAAAGACACCGTTGGCACCACATTGGAAAGGACCTTATGTTGTCATCTTATTAATCCCAACAGCGGTTAAGGTTGTAGAACTCGAACCCTGGATTCATCACAGTCAAATAAAGTCAGCAGCCCTTGATAGCACTGTAGAATGGAAGGCAGCTATGAAATGTTTTAGCTATGTGGCAATATTACCCTATACCCCAAAATGATGTTTTTACACAAGTATAATATGTGATTTAATTCTCACCCTTTCTCACTTGTGGGTGAGAATAATCAAAGGGGGAATGTGGCAGGCTATGGCCTAGCATGGTCTGCTACTATGAGATGCCTGTAAGTTAGGCCTGGATCCTAACCTCCATTATAGCTAGAAAAGAACCAAAAATTTGTGGAAAATAAGAAAACTGTTTTAAACTGCTTAATAAGAAGTTTTACATGAATTCATAAGTCTTCCATTATTCTCTTGTCTGTGAAAGAAAGAAATGTTACAAAACATGCATTCCTGATGCTAGGGATAACCTTGCAGTAGAGAAGTAACAAAATCAAGAACTGCAGCATTGTTAGAACAATCCTAAGGGAGGGGGCTGGTTGCTAGGCCCGGAGGGATTTCTCATTGGACAGGTGCAGGGGGTGTTGGAACCAATAGGAAGTTTGCATGTATCAAGTTAGAACCAATAGAAAGTTCTCATGTATCAAATTGAAAAAGAGGTATAAATGGTTATGTCTCTGTGAAAAGCTGGGCACAGTTCCTTTTGAAGCTTTGACTGACTGGGCCTGTGCACAATAAACTGGCTTGGATCTTTGAACAGACTCCTGGTTTTATTTATTGCATGCTTATCAGTGCTGCTACACCATGGGTGTCTGGGGTGCCTGTGGGGAGGATGTCCTTGCAGGCAGAAGGGGAACACAGGGCCACCCTCTGGCCCAATCCTGGCTCACACAGGAACACCTTATTCCTGCGGACCAGAATCGAGTCCAAACGGGGATGTCTGGACGTCCCCTTCCCAGAATCAGGTTCCATGTGTGTGGAAGGCAGTGTATATGTGTGGGCACGCATGCACACGTGGAGGCCAAGTGTCTGGGAACAGCATGTCTGTGTAGATGTGAGGAATAAGTGACCAGAGGCAGCATGTGTATGTCTGAAGATGAAGAAAGCACAGCTTGCTGGTGGTCTTTGAGGTCCCCTCCCAGAGATTTTGCTCCATGTTGGTCCTCAGTCCTGGCAGACGTACATTCCAAAAGCTCATACAGTTGTGGTCAACATTATTGGCACCCTTGCATTTTAGGTATGTTGTGTACAATATCTTGAGAAATAATTGGAAATATTCCAACTGTATGTCATCATAATATTTTCATATGAGGTCTGTCCAAAAAGAAACCAAACTGCTAAAGAGGGCGCCAATGAGCCAACACAGCAGACTCACGATAATGGTGATATGTAGGGGTAACCTTGAGCTTTAGCCTCCCACTTGCTCGTTTATGCCACGTGAATTAATTATGGACTATATGCAGTAGAGTGAACTCATCTCATGTGCCATTTGCTATTTCTGAAACATAACAGGTGACCTTTCAGAGTGGATTTCAACTTAAGGAACAAAAACAAGTCTACAGGGGTCAAAATCTAGAGTATAGGGAGGCGGGACTAGAAACATCTCGTACTTTGCAAAAAATTCATGGATAATGAGCAATTAGTGATTGTGACACGATTCGCTTTTTGCTCATCTGTCTAGAGACATGGTGAAAATTTTGCAGCAACACGATGAATCTGAGGTTTTTCAGTCACAATTGCGTGACACAAACTTTTACTGATGCTTATTTTTTCAGCAACTTAATGGACAAGTTAGGTGATGATTTTTAAGAATCAAAGCACGCACTTTCTTAACGTGATCATCGTCCACTGACGTGGAAGACCGTCCTGTTTTGGGATAGTCCTTGGTGGACGTTCTGCCCGATTTGAAACATCGGTACCATTCATAACATTGTTTCCGGCTTAAACAATCCTCCCCATAAGCTTGCTGCAACATCTGAAAAGTCTCGGTAAAAGTCAGTTTCACACAGAATTTCATGCAAATGCATTGATTTTCAAGATTCTTCATATTTCGACTAGCAAAAAATAGCAAAAGGCACATGAGACAAGCTCACTCTACTGCATGTAGTCCATAAGTAATTCACATGGTGTGATTGAGCAAATGGGAGACTATTTATTTAATGGCTTTTCTATACCGCTTTTCACCGGGTCAAAGCGGTGTACATTAAACGACACTGATACATAGAACAGTATGAACTTATTTACGTAGAACTGTTTAAACTTATTTATTTTGATACATCTAACAGTAAGAACCTAGATGCTTAGGATTGTTCAATATCATTTACAAGGTGCAGTACAAGATTGTATGCAGATGTAGTAGTATATTTATGTTAGGTGTGGGGTTATGTGTGATAGGAGGGTTAGGTAATGTGGGGGGGGGGGGACGGGGGGGCGGCTATGTTGTAGGGCCGAAGAGTTTGGTGAACAGGTGTGTTTTTAGTAATTTTCAGAAGGTAAGTCACTGGTATTTCTGATATTTTCAGGGAGTAGCTTCCACAGACTTGGGGCATAGAGTTTGAATGCCCTTAGACATCCATATTGTGTGCTTTTTGTTTTTTCATGCGGGATGGTCAACATGTTCCTGGTGGTTTCTCTTTTGCTTCTAGTGGTATTGTTTGTTTTTAATAACATTTGTAGGTAATAGGAGGACTGTTTGTTGATAGTTTTGAAGGTGATTAGGAGTACTTTGTATTTGATGCGGCTTTTTAGGGGGAGCCAATGGAGTTGTTGCAGAATGGGGGTTGTTTTCAAATTGTGGGGCTCCCTTGATGATTCGTGCTGCTGTGTGTAATGCTATTTGTAGTGGAAGGAATGTGGATTTTGGTAGGCCTTGGAGGATTGAGTTGCAATAATCGATCTTTGATGAAATGATTTCTTAGAAGGCTATGCGGAAGTCAGATGGATCAAGGAGGGGGCGGAGGTGTTGTAGTGTACGGATTTTGTGGTATATGGTTCTTGTGCTGTTTTGTATGTGGGGTTTAAGAGAGAGAGGTGTTGGTCGAGGGTGATGCCCAGGTATTTGATTTCTGTCTTGGTTAATACTTGAGTGTTGTTTAGGATTAGTAATGGAGGAGGGTAAAAAGCTTCAGTCTTGGTGATGAAGAGTATTTAGATTGTAAGCTCCGATGAGCATGACTCTGATGGACAGGGACTGTCTCTGTATGTTGGCTACCTCTTGTAGGCTAGCTGTGCAGTGCTGCGTGCATTTAGTAGTATTAGTAGTAGTATTTCTGATTTCTTGTAGTTGATTGTGAGTGAGTTTGTCGTCATCCAGTGAGAGATGTCTGTGAAGCTTTTTAGGATTCCTTCATAGATAGTTTATACACCCTTCAACACCAACAAATCCATTATGTCATCTGTATAGATGTGAAAGTGGATATTATGGGATTGTATGATAGTGCACGATGGCTGGAGGTGGAGTTGAAGAGGAGTGCTGATAGTGTTGATCCTTGTGGGACCCCTCTGGTTTGCAGAAATGAGGTTGACGTGTCTGTACCCACTTTTATTTGTTGTTGATGTTCTGTCAGGTAGGAGTGTAACCATTTTAATACTTTGTTTTGTAGGCCAATTAATTGGAGTCTTCGGAGAAGGAAGTTGTGGTTGATGGAGTCGAACGCTGCTGTGATGTCCATGAATATCAGTATGTATCCTTGATGTGTTTTTTGTGTTCCTTTTATTAGTGTGTTCATTAGGGAGGTGAGGAGGGTTTCGACTCAGTGGTGTGGTCAGAAGCCGTGTTGCTATGGGTCCAGCAGATCATGGTTGATGATAAATTCTTGGAGTTGTTGAAGGATGGTTTTCTCTATTATTTTGGATAGGCATGGGAGACTGTCAATTGGTCTATACAATGAGGGGTCTTTCGGGTCAAGTTTTGTGTTTTTTAGTGTGGGACAGATAGAGGAGGTCTTTAGGGGTTTGGGCATGTGGCCTTGTGATAGGGATAGCTGTATGATTTTCAAAAGGAGTGGGCTCAGATCAGACTTGGTTGCCTTTATCAAACTGATTGGGCAGGGATCTAGTGGGGGGGGGGGGAGTTGTTCAGGGATGTGATCGTGGATTAAATGTTTTCCTGACTGATGGAACTGAATGAGGTCCACAAGTTGTCTGTGGTTGTGATGTTTGTGTGGTCTGTATGGTTGTTGGAGATTCTGTAGAGGTTTATAGTGTCTGTGGAGTGGGAGTGGCGTCAGTGTCATTTGTGTTGGGTGTTTTATTAGTTTCTTCACAATATCAAACAGTTCTCTTGGTTTGTTAATTGAGACAGTAATGATCTTGGAGTAGTATTTTTTATGGCTGCCAGTTGGGGTTCGGTATTTATTCAGTAGTATCATATAGTTATTGCAGTCTTGTGAGGATTTGGTTTTCCGCCATTTGTGTTCTTGTTTCCACAATTGTGTTTTGAGTTCTCGGAGATATTTGGTGAACTAGGGGGTCTTTAGGTATTTCTTAGTGGGGTGATGAGGTGTGGACACTGTCGCTGCTGATGGCTTTGTTCCAGGTAGAGATGAGGTATTCTATGTCATTAGTGTTTGTGGCTAGAGCCGGCAATATTTCGTCGAATAATTTTTGTTTCTCAAATTGCTTGAAGCATCTGGTTACATGGTGCTGGTTTGTGTGGTTTTTTGTTGTGGTGTAGGGGAGGTTGAAGTTGATGAGTATGTGGTCTGACCATGGTACTGGTACTAAGTGGGGTGCTGACGGCGTTGTGTATATGGGCTTTTTATTTATGAATATGAAGTCCAGGATGTTGCCTTTTTCATGGGTTGGTGTAGTGATGAGTTGTGAGAAATCTATGGAGTCCATTGCTTGAAGGAATGACATTGCTTGTTTGGGTGGGATGGATGGGAGGTTGAAGTCACTTAATATTATGAGGTCGTTATTTGTTTTGGTGTTTTCCAGTGCTAATTTGAGGATCTTTGGTAGGTCAGTGGATGTGTTGGAGGGAGATCTGTATATGAGTCCGATGGTTATGTGTTGGTTTGATATGGTGAGTGTGTCCAGTCCTTCTGTGATTTTGGAGAGAGTTTATGGAAGTTGAGGAAGGATTTTGAAAGAATGAGAACGCCTCCTCCTCTTTGATGGGTTCTTGGACAGTTGAATAGCGAGTAGTATGGTGGTTTGAATTGGTTCATTAGAACTGTATTTGTTTGTGAGAGCCAGGATTCTGTGTCACATAGTATATCAAGGTTGTGCATCTTGAGGTAGTCGATGATTGGTATTTTGTTTCTGGCACAATTTAAGGTCTGGGGGTTTGTGTGGTCGATGGTTGAGGGTAGGTGAATTGTGTCGTGAGAAGGATTGTGATTAGGTTGGAATTCTTTTGTTGCCTTGTGATGTTGTATAAGGTAATGGTGGTATGTTGGTTGCTTTTTCAGAGGATTGGAGTATGTGTTTGGGAGGGGAGGTAGAATCCTGTACTGTAGGATAGGGATAAATGGGTAAATATTGCGTACGTGAAAGCGTATAGTGAAAGCATGTTTGGGCTAGTGAATGTGGTGGTCGTGAGAGTTTTGCAATCAATGTGTAGTTCCTGTATGTTGAAAGGTGCCTGTATGTATATGTGATTGAGGCACTGGTTGAAAGGTGCCTGTATGTCTATGTGATCGAGGCAATGGTTGCAGTTGCTAAGCTGAGAAGGGGAGGGGAGAGGTGTACAGTATCTCTGTCACTCTTTCCTGCTGGGTTCTGTAATCAGTAGTGTGTACTGTTGTAATTTGTGGAGTTTTCTGGTAGGCTTTTGATGGGGGTGATGGCGCTGCCCTGGTCCACGCCTAAGAGCCAAGCCAAAGAGCCCTTTGGTGAGGGT
Organism: Ichthyophis bannanicus; assembly: GCA_033557465.1. Taxonomy (NCBI): domain Eukaryota; kingdom Metazoa; phylum Chordata; class Amphibia; order Gymnophiona; family Ichthyophiidae; genus Ichthyophis; species Ichthyophis bannanicus. The sequence continues at coordinate 1,072,095,016 of CM066031.1, read as the reverse complement.
CTTAGGCATGGGCCCACCAGGCTTGGGCATGCCTTGTGGAGGGGGAAGATAAATCCTGCTGCCGGAGAGAGGGGAGAGTTGGATTGGTGGTAGAGAGGAGCAAAAGAGGGGCCTATCTCCTCGCTCTCCGGTGTCCTCCTCTGGTCTTCCCGCCGCTGTCAGAGCTCTTCTTGGACTCAGCAGAGCAGTTTTAAATTGAAAAGTCACGCTGCCAGCGAGAGGGGGCATCAGATTGGTGGTGGAGAGCACAGAGAGGGAGGGGCCTACCTCATTGCTGTCTGGTGATAACTAAAGCTCAAGGTCACCACTACACATCACCATTATAGCGAGTCTGCTGTATTGGCTTACTGGCGTCATCTTTAGCAAGTTTGGTTTCTTTTTGGACATACCTCGTATGTTCAAAGGTATAACAACAACAAAAAAGATGTCTGTGCAACTTAGACGTGGAGCTTGATTCAGACAGGGGCACATTTGGGCCATCCGGATGGCCCCAAGCAAGATGGGCCTGTTTTGAATCAATTCTGGACTGCAGAAACAAAAGGTTCCCGCAGTAGCCAGAATCAGGCCCAAGGACAGCCCAGCATGTCCCTGCCACCAGCAGTGATATCCTCCCCCCAGGTGCCTCCGACTCCCACGTCCTCAGTCCCCCTTTTCCCTGCCACCCGACCCAAGGCTGGCCTGTCGTGGCCTGGATCGGGTGGCATGGACCTCCCGCACCTGGCCATGGCCCCAGGGGGGATCCCCAGGCCCAATCGCGGGGTTTTCTCTGCTTATTCCACCTATGAGGTGGAATAAGCAGCACGTCCCCACAGGTCCAGCAGGAGGTACAGGGCCGTAACCTGAATCAGCCCTGTACGTCCTGCTGGGCTGGCCCACCCCTGCTCCACCTCGATTCTGCCCCCTCCCACCTCTCCCCATCCTGATGCACAGGACATACAGGGAGAGCCGGAGTGGAAATCGGGCCCTGACGGCTGGCCTGCGTTTCGGAATTGGGCCCATAATAATTTCTGAGAAAAACACAAAATATGACCTGGACAGGATTAATGGCATCTTTCACTAATTTGGTTGCACAATCCTTGGCAGTGATGACAGACTCTAAATGTTTCTTGTAGCCTTCTGTACGTTTCATACATCTATCTGCTGGTAATTGCTCTCACTCTTCAACTGCAATTTGTTCCAGTTCATGAATTTTCCATGATTCCTTTTACCAGTGGTAGATTTTAGCTCTTTCCAATTGGATTGAGATCAGGACTCACTGCTGCTCAATTTAAAACGGTCCATTTTCCCTTTTTAACCATTTTTTTGTACTTTTGGATGTATGTTTTGGGTCATTGTTCTGCTGGAGGACCCATGATCTTTGACCCAGAGCTAGCTTTCTGATACTAGGTAGCACATTTCACTCCAAAATACCTTGATAGTCCTCTGACTTCATTATTCCTTTAATACGTACCAGGCCTCCAGTTCTTGAGGCAGCAAAACATCCCCACATCATTATGAAACCTCCACCATATTTAACTGTAGGAAGGGTGGTTTTTTTCCCCTTATTAGCTTCATTTCTTTACCTGTAAATGTATCGCTGGTCTGCATTGCCAGAGAGCTCAAGTTTGGTTTCATCTGTCCACAAAATTTTTTCCAGAAGGATTGTGGTTTCTGAAGGTGGATTTGAGCAAAGATCAGGTGTGCCTTTTTCTACCTGTCTTTGATCAGTGTGGCCCTCCTTGGCCTTTGCCCATGAAGTCTTCCTTTGTTTAGTGCACAGCGTATGGAGCAGGTTGAAACCACCACTTCAGATTGCTCCAGGTCAGCCTTAAGCTCTTTGGATGTTGTATGTGGTTTTTTCTCCAATAGTTTGCACTAACCCTCAAAGGCTTTTTGGATTAATTTTCCTCTTCCCACCATGTCCTGGGAGGTTCTTGACAGTTCCATAAACAGAAAACTTCTTAACATTGCGAACTGTAGACACAAGAATCACCAAAGTCTTTGGAGATGGACTTGTACCCCTCTGAAGTTTTACGTTTGGTGATAATGGATTTTTAGGTAGCTCTCGTCTTCACCATTGTGAAAATGGAACAGGGAGCGAATGTGACCATTTTAAACATTAGAGCCATCATTCATTTGTTGTTTCGAGTCATGCGAATACTGACAATTGATCAGAGGTGCACCTAATTTTACTGCAGTGGGAATGTGGTTCTTCTGTTCAAACTGATTTGAATTGTTTATAATATCCCAGTTATTATACTTTTTCCTACTATTCCCTTTTTAATTGGTCTTGTTTTATTTGATGCTTTTGTGTGTCAAATATGTATGCATATATAGTCCAAAGCCATTTCACAGGCCACTTTTTTTAAGGAGATATTGAACTGCAAGGGTGCCAATAATGTTGACCAAAATTGTATTCCAGTCACTAAACAGAACATAAAATTATTTTGTCTCCCTTGTTTTCTATTTAATTGTTCTAATCATGTGACTCTGATTTCTGCTTTCCTCCGTTTTCTCTTAATTCTTGTTTCCAGGGTCACCTGTCTATTTGCAATTTTTTTTCTCCTCCTGTCTTCAGTACTACAGACTGATGTAGGTGACAAGGTGATCTATTTTTTTCCCAGTGTTCTTCGTTCCCCTTTTACTATTTAGTTGTCAGTCTCCCACTATTTACTCTCTTTACCCACAGCTTTCCAGCACTTTTTCTCATCCAGCCATCCCATTCCCATCTCTGTCTCCTTTCTAAATATCTTATTGCTCAGTCTTTCACCAACTCTCCCCGTCTTTCCTCCATCTGTCTCCAGTATCTTCACTTTCTCCTCTCTCACCTTCCCCATCCAGGTCTCCCCTGTAAAACTAGAGGGCATAACATGAAGCTGCAAGGGGATAAATTGAAAGGTAATGTCAGGAAATACTTTTTCACTGAAAGGGTGGTGGATGCTTGGAATGCTCTCCCAATGGAAGTGGTGGGGCAAATACAGTGACAGAATTCAAAATGGCATGGGACAGACACAGTGGATCCCTTTACAGCAACATGATAAAATCAAAATAAACTTAACTATCTAATTTCTCAACATACAGGGGTGTTCTACATGGAGCGGTGGGTTCACCCCTATAACTAAGGCATGGGGAGGGAGAGGAGGGCGGTGAGACTTTGGGTGATAGAGTGGTGATGCTCGGCATCAGGAGAAACAGAAGAGTGATGCCAGATATTTATTTACAAGAGATTTAGCCATCTTTCTGAACAAAATGTTCATTAAAAAAGGGCATACAATATAAGTTCAACATAAAACAACATTATCAAAACCCACAGAACAGAAACAGAATAAATCCCAAACCCGCCACAATAACCCACCTCTCAACACTCTACCCAAACCACTCAATTCCCACAAAAAAAAGGGGAGGAAAGGCCAAAGGAGAGAGAAGCTGAGGCTAGGGAGATGCTAAACATGGGGAAATAGAAAGAGTGAGGGAGAGAGAGAATGGTGCAAAGACTAGTGAGAATGAAAATTAAGAATGGGGCTAGGGAGACAGACAGAAGATATTGGGCATGGGTGGGAAGGAGAGAGGGAGATGGACAGAATGGGAATGGAGGAGGCACTAGAGAAGATGCTGGACATGCGGGCAGGGCTAGGTCGACAGAGGAGATGTTGGAAATGGTGAGGCACTAAGGAGACAGAAGAGATACTGGATATGGGAGCTGGGCTTGGGGGACAGAACAAATGCTGGACATGTCTTGGGGATGGGGACTAGGGAGGCAGAAAGCAGTTACTAAATATAGTAACATAGTAAATGACGGCAGATAAAAACCAGTATGGTCCATCTAGTCTGCCCAGTAAGATGGCAAGAGTAGTGCACCTGCTGCTCCATGGAGGCCACCCCTCCCCTTGTCTTAGTTTTAGGGGTGAAGCCACCGCTCCGTGTAGGACACCTCTGTATGTTGAGAAATTAGATAGGTTCCCTGCTTCTTTCTTCCCCTTGCCCTGCATTGATTTGCCAACACCCTAACATATGTACCATAAGCTTATCTTCAAATCCAGCCATCATCCCTGCAATCAAAGAAAGCAGAGGCCTTTCCAATACAGGCACGCACATACCTCTAAGACCCTGCTGGACATCCCTGTTCTGCCCCCTTTGACACATGTCTCTGACATCATCTGCTTGAAGGACTATCAAAATGGACTGCTACAGCTGGAAAAAGATCTGCACTTGTAAGTATTTATCTTCTGCAATAAACTTTAAACCCTGGGGGAAAAGGGAATTCTTTGGGTTAAAGCTGATAAATATGTGTATTTTAGAATTCAGTGTTTTTGCTGAGTCAGTCAGGTCTTAGTATTATCAGAGCGCTTTTTATTTAAATCAAAACAGAGTATAGCTTAGCATACAAGTAGAATAAATAGTCTCCAAGTAGAAAGAAATAAGTTTGTTTCTAGTGACCTTTACAAAGAGGCCTTCCAGTTAGGAGATAAAAAGATCTGTGAAGTTGTCTTAAATAGGTATTAAAGCCAAGTGACAGATCAAAGGGGCAATTTTAAAGGCCCCCTCTATCAAACCAAGGGCTGTGTGAATCACCCAGGAAATTGGTAAAACATTACCTTAGAAACACAGGTCAGGGCACTGTGTACCAACCCAGCTTTAATTAAGTCTGCTTTCCCTCCCACCCACCCTACGGATATTCTTAGCTTTATAAACTCTTAAACCTATTAAAGGGAAGGAGGTACCCATATTCACTTTCAGGTGTGGTTGGTTATCCTCATCAGGAATAGATTAAGGCCCCGAGATTAATTAATCTTGAGGTGAACAAAGTTCATTAAATGCATTAGGTATAGTTATATTAGGATAAGTATCCCCAACAAACTTAAGTAAACAACTTAAATACCTAAATAAAAACTTAAAACTAAGATGCAGACAGCAGTCTAGCAGCGAGATGACAGCTTTCCAGTCTTTTACATTGAGTGTCATATGTGTGATTTTCTCCCAGTTGGTGAGGGGTCTTATGTGTGCACTAGGTGCAAGGAGCTCTTTCCTCTCAGGGAATGAGTCTGATCTCTGGAGGCTAGAGTAGCAGACTTGGAGGACATAAGGAAGACAGAGAGGTATATAGACAAGACCTACAGGGATGTAGTACTGAAGTCCAACCTACAGTCTGGCACCCTCTCTCTTGTCATGGAGAAAAGAGGTCACATGACAGGAGAGCATCACCCTGGTGTGGCAGGAAATGATCCTGTAGCTAGGACCTGTCTCCCAGGTAATGTAAAACCCTCTCCACAAAAGAGGTTTCTCCAGGGACATGAGCCCATGAGGGAAGGGTTAGGACAATCATTATAATTGGTGATTCAATCATTAGACATGTAGATAGCTGGGTGGTGGTGGACATGAGGATTTCCTGGTAGCATGCCTGTCTGGTGCAAAGGTAGTGGACCTCATGCGCTACCTAGACAAGGTTTTAGATAGTGCTGGTGAGGAGTCTTCTGTCTTGGTACATATTGGTACCAATGACAAAGGAAAGTGTGGGAAGGAGGTTTTGGAGGCCAAATTTAGACTTTTAGGTAGGAAGTTGAAATCCAGAACTTCCAGGGTAGCATTCTCAGAAATGTTTCCCATTCCATGCTCACCACCCGACAGGCAGGCAGAGCTCCGTAGTCTCAATGCGTGGATGAGATGATAATGCAAGGAAAGTGGTTTGGGATTTATTAGGAACTGGGCAACATTCTGGGGAAAGGAGAGGCTTTTCTGAAGGAATGGGCTCCACCTTAACTGGGATGGAAACAGGCTGCTGGCATTAACCTTTAAAATGAGATAGAGGAATGCTGACAGTCATTCAAGAGCGCATGGTTTGGAAGGATGTATCCTTGAAGGATACCAGCAAAAAACTGAAGTTAGGGCATATCAACCCTATACTATATTGCTCCCTTGGATTGCTGCAGCCCAAATGCATGACCTTGCATTTTTTTTAACATTAAATCTCAGCTGCCAAATTCTAGACCATTCTTCAAGCTTAGCTAGATCCCTCTCATGTTATCTACACCTTCCTGGGTGTCTACTCTATTGCAGATTTTGGTATCATCCACAAAGAGGCAAACCTTAACCGACAGCCCTTCCACTATATCACTAACAAAGATGTTAAAAATAATCGGACCAAGGACAGATCCCTGGGGCACACCACTGGTAATTTCCTTCTCCTCAGAGTGATCTCCATTTACCTGTACTCTTTGTCGCCTCCCACTCAACCAATTTCTAACCCAAGCAGTAACTTTAGGGTCTATCCCTAGGGTGCTCAGCTTGTTTATAAGTCGCCTGTAAGGAACGGTGTCAAAGGCTTTACTGAAAACTAAATACACCACATCTAAGGGCTCTCCCTTGGTCCAACTCCCTGGTTACCCAGTTAAAGAAATCAATCAGATTTGTCTGACAAGACCTGCCTCTGGTGAATCCATGCTGCCTCGGATCCTGTAATCTGCTGGATTCCAGAAACCTCACTATTTTCTCTTTCAGCAGTGTTTCCAATAATTTACTCACCACCAATGTTAAACTAACCAGCCTGTAGTTTTCAACCACATCCTTACTTCCGCTTTTGTGTAAAGGCACCACATGAGTCTCTCTCCAGTCCTTTGGCACCACTCCCGACTCCAACGAGGCATTGAAAAGGTCAGTCAGTGGAGCTGCTAGAACGTCCCCAAGTTCTCTCAGTATTCTAGGCTGTATCCCATCCGGTTCCATCGTGTTGCCTACTTTAAGTTAAGCTAGTTTCTCACGAACACAGTCTTCTGAAAATTGTTCAAGATGTCCCTCGCTTCTGTTCCTGTTTGCTGGTGTTTTCTGAGGTCCTGTTCCTGGTTCTTCATCGGTGAACACAGAACAGAAATATTAGTTAAGCAAGTCTGCTTTATCCTCATCAGCTTCTACATATTCCTCCCCTTCACCCTTGAGTCTGACAATACCACTTTTGCCCTTCCTCTTTTCACTGACATATCTGAAAAATGTCTTATCCCCCCATTTTATTGCATTAGCTATTTCCTCCTCTTTTTGAATCTTTGCTTTCCTGACTACTTTGCTAGCTTCTCTAAGTTTTTCCAAATATAGATGCCTGTCTTCCTCTCTCTGTGATATCTTGTATGTCATGAAGGCCTCCCTCTTTTTCTTCACCTTTTCAGCTACTTCTTTTGAAAGCCATAGCGGTCTCCTTTTCCTTTTACCTTTATTTACCATTTTAACCAAAAGGTTGGTTGCCCAGTTTTACCCACTGTTTTTCTACATCCCCCACTTGTTCCCATCCCGCTAACGACTCCCTGAGGTATTGGCCCATCTTGGCAAAGTTAGTTTTTCTAAAGTCTATGACCCTCACTTTTGAATGGATTCTAACAGCCCTAGTCCTAATACTGAACCACACCATCTGGTGATCACTGGATGCAAAATGATCTCCCACTATAACATCAGAAACACTTTCACCATTGGTAAGCACCAAGTCCAGTATGGCCACAAGGACTGTCAGTGAGATTTGAACCCTGGTCTTTCTGGTTCCAGGCTGCTGCCTTAACCATCATTCTACTCTTCCACTGCACTGCAAATCCTGCAGGTATTTTGACTTCTACATAATAAGGTTATGAGATGTAATGACATGCCTTTCCATATCCCGGTTGTACTTGAGACAAGAATGACAGGACTTCCCAAGGCCACAAAGTCAGTGGGAAAGGTGGGGTAGGGTGGGATGGGGGGGTTGAATCCTGGGTCATAGCCTGAATGGGATAGGGAGGGGGGGGGGGTTGATATACGCATAGGCATTCTCAGGGGTAGAAAATGTGAGGCAAAAGGTGCTGAATGTTGCTTGCACATACATGCACACCGCTGCTCCAGTCCTGGAACAGATAAAATTCTGTGTTATAGTTTTCAGGAAGGCAAGTTTATAAAAGCACACATACGTGCATGTTACTTTTATAGAATAAGTACAGCATATGCATCTTTTTTATAAAATTACCCTCGTATTAACCAGCGAGACACATCTAATCAAAGACTTTGCCACATGTAGACTCCAAAGTGACGGTCCCTTTTACTAACACTTTGCTCATACTGTCTACCACAGAGCCCAGAGGAATAAAATGGGCCATGCAGCAGATAGCACATGCTAAGTTTTTAGTAAAAGGGGCCCTCAAGTCTGTAAGAGACTTTAGCTTCTGTTGTATTAGAGGGCTCACCTCAAAGGCCCAAATAATGTATGCAGAGTATATGCTCTCAGAGGGACTTCAAATAAATGATACTCAAAGGTACCATGAATAAACTAGACAGCTTGACGTTCAAAAATAATTATTTGGATAACAGCAGCTGTTATCCAGGTAAATCCCATTGCTATAGCTATCCATGGATATTCAGCAGCACTATATCGATAGTGTCACTGAATACCTTTAGAGACTGCCTTGGCCCTATCTGGATAGTGCGAGGGTGTGGGAGGGGGTTGGGGGACCCTGGGTAGATTGGCAAGTTATCCAGATAGTGGCAATATAGAGTCCTTTGTCCAGTTAACTATCTGGATAACTTTAGGACAGCAAAACAGAGGCACTACATTGGCACATATACAGTATTCAGCACTGCCATTCGTTCAGATAAGAACATTGAATATATGTGAATTACTTAAATTCTACAGTCAGCATTAAGAAAAATGCCGACTACAATATTTAACTATTGACTCTAGAGTGTTTAGATTCATCCCCAGTTAAACGTATTGTATTTGACATTATTTTAATTGAAATTTATTTTGAGTAAAACCTTTTTTCAAACAAGAGCTATGTGTAGAATGTGGTGCTCGGACCTTTGCTACCTGGGATTCCTGAAGTTTATCTTTCCCTCATTGGAAAATAACCCTATCCACCTCCAATTTTTAACTTCATACAGAGAACAGGGGCAGGGGTGAAGGCTGCTTGAGATTACTAAAGCATCTGATTAGCTACTCCTTTGATCCTGTATTGAATGGAGATCCATTCTCAGGAAAGGAAGATATATATATGACTCTATGGGGCATCGTGAAGAGGGAATTCATAAGAGCTTTACACTTAGTAAGGATAGATGGCACCCATGAAGTGAGTTAGTGATGACTGAAGAGCTTGGCAAAGTATAACTTCCTAGGCATAGTAAATGACAAATATAATGGCACTGTGATTTTATCATCATTACAGCAGTACACATTGCGCTGTCCCCAGGCTATGTTACTATAAAAAAGTAAATAAGGATAATGTGAAAACATTCTATCATTGAAATGCATTACAGGTTACAAGTTGATAGGTGTCATGAAAAATGCCAGTTATTTCATTAAAATTTTCGGCTGTCACTGATTGAATGCCGAGAACCACAAAAGTGGAATTGTGCAGCTCTCCTCACATAGGACGATTTAGGAGAGTAGAATGGTTTACTTGTATCTGCAATCAAAAAGGCAATAAACCTTCACCCTTTCTAGCTACTAACATTGATTTCTTACTTTACACTTAGAGAGTAATTTTTTTATTTTCTGCTGAGGTGTATATGTGTGATGTAAAATAGGGATACATATGCAGTGGTGATAATATGCACATGTGTCTGGGACTCATGTGTGGGTACATGACTGCCTCCCCCAGCTCCAGAGTGCAATGCCTTGGCACATGCAATATTTCCCTGATCCAGTAATGACAGCATGACCACCAGGCAGAGGAACGTCTGAATGGGTGAGTCCCTGCTATTATGCAACGTGGTCATGGAGGGGGGAGCTCTTCTACCTCCTGCTGATGGTGCAGGCCTCCATATGCAGCAGCAAGATGGAGAGAGGATCCACACGGCCCTGGGAAGGCCCTGTGTCCAAAGACACAGCACACAGGAGGGCATGTAACTGCTGGCAGGCCTTCAGTTTGCAGGTAGGGAAGTAAGGTAGCCTGGGATGAGTGATAAGGTAGCCAAGATAGACCAGTTACACTAAGTAGTACCCTCTAAGGTGCCAGTAGCAGCTGCACCAATCAGAACAAGCAATATCGGTACATCCATAGACACACAGATAAGCAGAAGCATACTTGTAACATGGCAGGGAGAGAAGTCACACACATACAGGCAGAGCAATAGCTAAGAAATATGACGCATGAGACAGGCAGTACATGGCTGACACATTAGCAGGTAACCAGGATGGGTGGCCAGTGGCACATGGATATGTCTTAAAATGCCATGGTCACAATAGTACACAGCCACAGATAACAGCTAGCGGCAATGAACATGGGTCACGTTGGGAACCATGATATCCAGAAGGGGAGAGAATGATGTAACCTGCAACTTGTACCAGGAAGAGCCCACTGGCTGCATGCCACAGCCTCTGTGCACTTTGTCAGGGTAGAATTCAACCCAAAGGCAACAGAGGAAGAGAGAGTTATGTAGGTAGCAGGGACAGAACAGCTGAAAGGGATGGTATAGCTAAGCATGATGTTCACATCTACTCCCAACAGACAATTCTATATCCTGCATGACACAGTGGCAGGTATATGGTCATGTGGAGGATACAGCCTGGATTGCTGTGGTCACTCTGGAGAGAGATATAGCAGCAGCGAGGTAAGTCAAAGCACATGTGCCATAGATGAGACATGTAGGAGTAGACCTAGGGTTGACCGCTTCAGTACACAAGGCCAGGAGATGCATGCCAACACCACGCATCTACAACATGGATATCTACGCGGGAGCACCAGCTACACTGACATAGCAGTCAGGGCACAGGACAGAAGAGTGCTCTTCAGCAGATATACCTGACCAGCATGAATGGGTACACGGAAACAGAAGGCAGAAATGAGGACCTGGAAGCCACAGGATGGGCCATATGGATGGATGGATGGAGGGAGGCAGTTATGGTCACCCTGAGCTGGCCAAGTACTCAAAAATGCAGATATATTGGGGATGAGAAAGTGGTATGCAGGTACCACTGTTAGTACCCAGACACATGTATAGGGAAAAACTATGTGTAGGACAGTGATGCTATTTAGTGATGTGCACCAATGCTTGTGGTTAGTAATGGACCCTCAGACACACAGGTACAAGCTGTAGTGAGTGGCGCAGATGCAGTCTCTCCCCCAAGCATGCAGTGACCTGGTTCCTGAAGGTGCACAATACTCAATGAAGGAGCACCAAACTAGCAGGCAGTTGCCATAGTGGCTGGACATTCACAGACCTAGCACGGTAGTGAAGTACAACATACCCAGGCAGTAACATGGCTTGCAAAGGGCCAACAGATTAGCATGTGGGTGCAATACTCAGTGGTGCTCCACACTGAAGTACAGTGCAGTGCCCTTGGCACTCTTTCCCTGGCACTCTTCCCCCTCCTATTATGTGGAGTAGCAGGGGAACAGCACCCCTTCAACATGCCACATTTACAGTGGTGAACACCTGAGCAGGTAAGGCAGAGGAGGCACAGACATATAGCGGATAGCACAGAGGACTAGTGAGGATAGCTGTAATCTGTCAATGTCTCTGACAAGCCTGCAGGCAGAAGGGCACTAAGCAGGACCCTCTATCTAGCATGTGCAGAGGCAGCTTAGAATAACTGCCACCACAACCACCACCTCCACTGCCTGCTGCTGGAGCACCATCATCACCACTTGCTGTTAGAGTGCAGCTGTCTCCGCCATCACCACCACCACCACCTGTTGGAGCATAGCTGCAACCACTACTACAACTGCCATTGTACCATCACCTGTATCCCTGCTGGTAGCACCGCCAGCGCTGTCTAGCAGGGTTAAAAAAAGAAAGCAGAGAGTAGGGCCAAATTGCCAATTTTCTCAATGGGAAAAAGCGACTAGCGGAGTACCCCAGGGATATGGGCTAGTACCTCTGCTTTTTAACATATTGATAAATGACCTGGAAAAGGGAACAACAAGTGAGGCGAACAAATTTGCAGATAAAACAAAATTATTCAAAATTGTTAAAAACGAAAGAGGACTGTGAAAAATTGCAAGACAACCTTGATAAATCGGAAGACTGGCCATTCAAATGGCAGATGAAATTTAACGTTGACATGTGCAAAGTTATGCACCTAGGAAACAACAACCCAAACCACGGTTACATGATGCAATGTTCCACATTAGAAACCACCACCCAAATAAAAGATTTAGACATCGTGGATAATATGTTGAAAACCTCTGCAGTGAAGAAAGCAAACAGAATGCCAGTAATCATAGTTTGCTGTACATAAGTTCAACTCTTAACATGTTTCTAATAAAATTCAACTAAATGTTCAATGTAAGCCGCCTTAATTCCCAGATAAGGTGGTATAGAAAAAACAGTTAAATAAATAAATAAATAAATATAAATATAAATAATGTAAGGAATGGAGAATAAAACCAAGGGGTATGTTTACTAAAGGGCATTAAGATAACAGGCATTAACGGCAGCAATAAGGGGTGTTACATGCGTAAGGGGCGCTGGGTAGGTAGGAGGCATTCTGGCATAAAGGGCGCTATGGGCCATTTAACGTGCGTTAACAGGACATCAGGTGTTAAGGTGACAAGCATGCAACTTAATGTCTGAAAACGGCTGTAATCCTAACGCTGGATAAAGGAGCACCAAGGAAAGTCAATATAAAGGTGATGGATGGAAGGACAAGTGGGAACTAATGAACCTGCCAGATCCATGGGCACCCTATGTGGCAGTCAGTAAAGTGGACAAGCATGTGGGAGGCAGCTGTACCAATGCACAGGGGGATGCCAATGTAAAATGGGGCAATGTCAGTGTGTGGCATAGGATGGGGAAGACGTATCTCCCAGCGGAGCCAGAAGTGGCAGGATGTATGCAGCGACAGGAGGACAGAGTAGGAGTGTTGACATGCAGATCAGGCACAGGAGAGGCGTGTGTGAAGAGCCAAAAGGAATGGGGTTTCTAGTCCCACAGGTGCTCCTTGTGGTCTTGGGCAAGCCACTTAACCCTCCATAGCCCATGTTCCCTGTAAAATAGTTATCTCCAAGTTATAATGCCCTGTTCAATGTAATTTCAGTTTGTTCAATGTAAACTGCACTGATGCAGAATAGCGCAGTATATAAGAGAATGTAAATAAATAAATAAATAAAATGCGGAAAAGAGTACCAGTGTAGGTCATGGTGTAGCAGCTTGCACAAGACGACATGACTGCACACAGCCGACAGAGGCAGATGGATGGGCTGAAGGAAGGATGGCAGCTGAGGAGAGGGTAGTATGGGCTGGCAGCACTAATGTGCTGTAGGTGCTATCCCAATGTATGTGTACTGTGCGTGAAAATGTGTGCCAGTGTCACTTGGAAGGCCTGATACCAGACATGTGGGACTCACTCCTGTTGCAGCCACACAGCCACCATACAACAGCTCAGACAAATGTGCAGATAACAACTGCACAGGTGTTATCCAAACTGGGCAAATGGGGCATGTATGGACATGAGGTGATACTTGCAGGTGGCTATCTGAGGGGTAGGATGTGTCCGCATGTACTTCAGAGATGCAATGGGGTCAAAGCTGTACAGTAACAGTAATGATGTCATACATGACTCATGTTGCCCAAGTAGATTACAGCTGTATGCATGTAATACCGCTGTAGCAGTGCAGTCACATCGAGGTACATCTTACTGTAAATTAGAAATTTCTGATGATAAATAGGGACAATATGGACCGTCAGTTAGCTGAGCCATTGGTGGGTTAAGTGATCAGCTCAGGGTCACAAGGAGGTGTTGTCAGTCCATGAAGGTTGTGGCAGACATAAAATGTGACAAACACAATCAAAAATGTCACATAAAGTGTGGTAGTGGGCCTCAAACCCTGGAACATGGCCCCCAAGCCATTGCCATGACCATCACGCCATGCCTTGAAGCAGGGGCCTGATATTTGCAGGGTGAACATGTCTGACCCCCTGCAATGGGCTGCAGCAGAGTCAATAAAGCCATGCTCTGAGAAGGCTATGATTGGGTCAGCAAACATGCTATTCCCTAAGTGTGGCCAGAATGCATAACAAAGTAGAAGGATGAGTGTCTGCAAGTCACAGCAGAGCATGGACTGTAACAGGTGGGGAAATGACCTGAGTAACACAAAGGAGCAAAATGAACAAATGGGAAACGAATCCTTGTCCCCTGCTTATGGGGACATTGCACTAACCAGTATGCTACACCTTCACACCTCTCTAACCTGCAATGACTGGAGTCAAAGAGCCTGCAGGTCTCTGCCTAAACTGTCTGCTCTGTGTGATGGTGTAGGTTAACCCCTCCAGTACCCATGATGCACTGCACACGCAGAACAGCAGTCTGCATCTGATCACCAAATGGAGAATGGACTAATCAATCACATCAGCTCAGTATGAAGCACACACTGTCAGCGTGTCAATCACAGAACAGCTACAAACCGTGTTACTACACAGTTTCAGCAGTCACCCTGAGGGTGAGGATGGGCACCCAGCACCTGGTCCCAAGAACTTGCAGTGCTAGAGATGGTCTCTGACGCCTGTGTGGCAGATCCCATCACTGACAGTATGTGGCAGGTATTGTCTGCAGTGTGTATGCTAGTCACCTTCTTTCCTGCACAATTGCAACATGCTGTATGCACCAGTCACATCTAACCCTATGTCCTGCCCTGTTGGACAGGGACCCTCCTAGAACAGTGCATGTCAATACCCAGTGTTAAACTGCTGATACCGTGGATGCCAATGTGTCATGCCGTGGGGGCGCCTAGGCTTGCAGGGGGCTGTTACTAGAGTCCTGCTGGTCCTACCATTACCACAGGGAGTAGGCCTGCAACACCTCCTGTCCCAACCACCTAGGACTAACAATCACCCATAGCAAGCACAGTCAGACTGCACCTACTGCCCACCATTGTTTTGTTCAGCCATGCATATACCAACTGCGGACAGTCCACTGGTCAGCACACATTGTATGTGCGCAGAGTGACCATATTCCCCCAGGCTTGGAATAAATGGCATGGACACCCAGCATTTGGTTAGGTGATCAGGCCCCCAGGACAGGACATGCACCCACATCACTGGAGCCAGACACTATATAGCAATATGTGGATACATAGCCATGCCATGGTCACTGCTTGGTCAGAGTGAAAGTGCCCTTCCAGCATGACATGCTGTGGCCACCCAGTCCATGCACATGGCAGATGGGCACTACGACATCTCAGCCACTGACCCTACCTCCAATGCAGGCACATCCTTGCCAATTCACCCTGTTTCAGGCCATATCCACAATACTATGCTCCTCATCATGCACATTTGCAGACTAACGCTGGGAAAAGCTTAGGCAATGCGAGCCTCAGTGAGGTGTGGAAAGCCACAAAACAATGGAGAGACATATACACACTCACATCGCCCTGCTGTGCAAAAATGGGTGGTTGGCATTCCTGTCTGCCACTTTGGTCTCGATATCAGCTCAAGCATTGTTAATGTGTGTTCATTGTGCAAGAGCTAGTAGCGCACTCTGATGTACTCTCCATCCATCTGTGGATAGTGGAGCCTGTCTGTGTGGATGAAGGGTGTTTGTACCCTTGCTGCTCGATTCTTTGGGGATTGCACATGATGGTGTTGTACCTGCACTGTAGGCTAAAGTTTAGCCACAGGGACATGCAGTGCATGATCGACAGCCAGGACTTGAACCTGTGACCCTCCATTCATATAAACACCAACTGTGTGCATTGAGCCACATTGCTGCCGTAGGCTACAACAGTCCCTGGAGCTGACATGCTCCCCATCAGACAGACCTTGGTACATGTTGCAATGTGCAACATGGCTTTGGTCTGCTGCAGGCGGGTACCACTGCTCCCTCTGCCAACACCTCCACACCATGCTGACATGCCTTTGTGCTGTCAGTGTCGGTGGTGCGCAGTCCCAGCCCATCCAACATGCGGGTTGGCGGGTGCCTAGGGCACAAGCTCCAGATGGTGGGGGGGGGGGTAGAGGCATACATGGACAGCCACACAGCCCCCCCCCCCCCCCAACTATCTGCCTCTGCAGGGACTCCATCATCACCTGCCAACGATATGTTTCAGGGGGGAGGATGACAGCCACTGTTGTGGTAGTCCCCTGGGCACCTGCACGTTGCAGCTACCTGGAGGGCTACAGCTGCTGGCATTATCAGCCTCTTCCTCCACAGCTGGGTAAGTGGCATCAGGCGGGGGGGGGGGGGGCAACCTGGATCTCTGCCTGGGGTGCCAGGACCCTTGGACTGCTCCATGTGGCACATTTCCTTTCCGCAGCAGTAGCAGGTCTGTGTGCCACCACTGTCACTGTGAGATCATGATACACATTACAGGTGATAAAGGGGATGGCAGGATACCCCTATGAGGAGAGGCTAAAAAGGTTGGGGCTCTTCAACCTGGAGAAGAGACGGCTGAGGGGAAGCATTCCTAACGGGGCTATACATTTCAAGCAAAGGTAAGAATTTGTGTTTTTTTAAATTACTAGCTCTCTGCCTGGGAGCTCTTAAAAGGGTTTTGGTACATTTTTAAAACAAAGTTACATTCTTTTTGGTGCTTTAGTTTAAAAGGGGAAATATTTTCATTAGTGGGGTAGGTTTAAAACTCTGCTTTAGTATCTTTCTTCAGCTCTTTAAAGTTACTGACACCAGGAGTTAGTTCCTTCCCTACCCCCCCCCCAACTCCCACCCACCCTAGCGAGCAGTCTTGCTTTATAGGGCACCTCCCCAATTAACTACACAAAAGGACTTGGAAAAGCACATTTTAAACACACTTAAAGACATTTAACTGTTTTTTTCTCTGAAAGGAGAGCTGGGAAACCGACTGGTACTTTGGGAGGTCTCTCTCTTTTGCTTTAACAGATACCTAAGCTCCATCAATTGAACAATGGCTGGGAAAAATCATATCACTAAAGCTGTTGCTCCCATTACAGCTTCTGTCTCTGTCCAGAAAGAGGCCCCAATGCCAGTTGAAGGACTGGTTCCATGTGCAGGATGCCTGCATGCTGAAGCTCTCAGGAAACAAGTGGAAGAACTGAGAGAGGAGGTGGCGAGGTTGAGGACCATTCAAGACAGTGAGAAGTACATTGATGAGATGCTTCTTGCAACATCCAAGCTCTTCAGCAGAAGAGAAGATGGATGCCTACAGAATGACGAAGGTTAGACACAAGTCACCAGGGCCTGCAGAATCACCAATCCAACTTCTCCAGGCTTTGAACTGAAGACCCATTATGCAGCCCTGGAAGTGGAGGAGGTGAAAGTATCCCTGGAAAGGGAAGAACCAGAGCTAAAGTACCACAAAGTTGCAGAATGAGTGATCACAAGGAATCGAAGGGCAGTGGTGGTTGGTGACTCTCTTCTGAGGGGTACTGAGGCATTCATCTGCCGACCAGACTTGATGTCCAGAGAGGTATGCTGTCTGCCAGGTGCCAAAATCCAAGATGTTACGGAGAGTTTGCAGAGACTATTACCCAATGTTGTAATCCATGTCAGCACAAATGATACTGCCAGGTATCCCACTGAGCGTATCAAAAGTGACTTCATGGTTCTGGGGCAGAGGATGAAACAGATAGGTGCACAGGTGGTGTTCTCTTCAATCCTCCCTGTTCAGGGTAAAGGCCAAGGCAGAAAAGATTGCATACTGGAGATGAATGCATTGTTGCGTGAATGGTGTCATCGAGAGCGTTTTGATTTCCTGGACCATGGGATGCTGTTCCAAGGGTTGCAGAGCAGAGATGGCATCCATCTGTCCAAGAAGGGTCAATGTGTCTTCAGTAGCAGACTGGCTAATCTACTGAAGGCAGCTTTAAACTAGATTCATTGGGGATGGGTGAAGAAAGCCCCAAGATAAGTGAAAAATTAAATACCTTTATGGAAATGGGTAAAGGGGGCAACATAAGGAAAGCAGTATGTACTGTATAAATGCCCATATCATGGGAAATAAGATCCCAGATGTTGAAGCTTTAATTGAAGAGGCTGACTTGGATTTAGTGGCAGTTACAGAAACATGGTTTACAGAAAGCCATGACTGGGCTGTAACTATACCAGGCTATACTTTATTCAAAAAGGACAGGGTAGGAAGAAGGGGAGGAGGAGTGGCACTATACTGTATGTAAAAAATAAAATTAAAGCTTTGGAACTACAGAGCTTAAAAGGGAGAGAGGAGGCATTGTGGGTTAAACTAGAAAGAGGGAAAAAGAAATCGATTTGCATTGGCATGATATGCAGGCCTCCCTCACAGGAGGAAGAGGTGGAAGGAGAGTTAATTGAAGACACACGCAGTCTTGCTAGGAAATGGGAAGTGCTACTGATAGGGGATTTCGATATGCCAGATGTTGATTGGCACATTCCTATTGCAGTATCATCTAGAAGTAAGGAGATCCTGTATTCTCTACAGGAAGAACTATTCAGGCAACAGGTAACAGAACCCACACGTGAAGGGGCCATACTGGACATGGTGCTTACCAAAGGTGAGTGAAAGCGAGGGTCTTAGACTTTAGGAAAACTAACTTTGCCAAGATGGGTCAATACCTCAGGGAGTCATTAGCAGGGTGTGAACAGCTGGAGGATGTAGAAAAACAGTGGGCAACGCTGAAAGGGGATATTTTAAGGGCAACCAACCTTTTTGTTAAAATGGTAAATGGTAAATAAAGGTAAAAGGAAAAAGGAGACTGCTATGGTTTTCAAAAGAAGTAGCTGAAAAAGTGAAGAGGGAGGCCTTCATGAAATGCAAGAGATCACAGAGAGAGGAAGACAGACATCTTAGAGAAAACAGCAAATTAGTCATGAAAGCAAAGATTCAAAAAGAGGAATAAATAGCAAATGCAATAAAATGGGGGGATAAGACATTTTTCAGATATGTTAGTGAGAAGAGGAAGTGCAAAAGTGGTATTGTCAGACTGAAGGGTGAGGGGAGGAATATGTAGAAGCTGATGAGGATAAATTGGAATTGCTTAACAAATATTTCTATTCTGTGTTCACAGATGAAGAACCAGGAGCAGGATCTCAGAAAACACCCACAAACAGGAACAGAAGCAAGGGGCATCTTGAACAATTTTCAGAAGACTGTGTTCGTGAGAAACTAGCTAAACTTAAAGTAGACAAAGCCATGGGTCCAGATGGGATACATCCAAGAATACTGAGGGAACTTGGGGACATTCTAGCGGTTCCTCTGTCTGACCTTTTCAATGTCTCTTTGGAGTCAGGAGTGGTGCCAGAGGACTGGAGAGATATGCGAGTGATACAACGACATTTACAATAACATGCACCCAGGGTCCGAAATAATGTTCTAACATCAACATTTGTTTACTTATTTTTATTGGAGGATTTTAGATCATGTTCATGAAAATCCGCAAGGTGGTGATAGGGAACAACGGCTCCAATTTCTGGAGCAGTCGTGGATCTTTAGGTTGTCATCATTAGAGCCAAGGGGTTTAAATCATGAATTAGATTGGGCTAGTTTATTGTGACGTAGCTACATCTGATTGGTAAATGGTTCTTTTTAATCACTAGCTTATGTATCAGGTGGTTACAAAGATTCTACTGAGTTGTGAGTGATTCTCGAAAGTTGGTGGGAGCCATTTCTATTTCACAGCAGTAGAGAGCGTTGATACAGGACCTGAAAGAAATTGTTTGGTCCTAAATGCAGTACTGTGTTCGGATCTGACTGCGGACATTTGGGAGAACAAAATGAATTTTCCCATTCACAAATGAGCTCTGGTATTGATCAGATGAGTATTAAAAAGTTTTTTGAACTCTAATATTCGATTGATATGCCAGGAGCTCGGTTTGAGTGATACTTCATGAGTTTTGATATTTAAATTGTGTAGAGGCACTAAAAGGTGTGCATTATCTCACAGTTACTGGTTCTACGGGTTGAACCATGATTTGATTTAAAGGGAAGTTACACTTCAAGAGGGGATTTCCCCTAAAGGCAAAACTTCAGACAAAAAACATTTCTTTACAATTCAGTTTATTCATTACACTCTAGATTGGTAAGAAAGTTAGAGGAATGGAGTGAGGCACAAAAGCAGAAGTAAGGATGTAGTTGAAAACTACAGGCCGGTTAGTTTAATCTCGGTGGTGAGTAAATTATTGGAAACACTGCTGAAAGAGAAAATGGTGAGGTTTCTGGAGTCCAGCGGATTACAGGATCCGAGGCAACATGGATTCACTAGAGGCAGATGAATTGATTTCTTTTACTGGGTGACCAGGGAATTGGACAGAGGGAGAGCCCTAGATGTGGTGTATTTAGATTTCAGTAAAGCCTTTTACATCGTTCCACATAGGTGACTTATAAACAAACTGAGCACGCTAGGGATAGACCCTAAAGTTACTGCTTGGGTTAGGAATTGGTTGAGTGGGAGGCGACAAAGGATACAGGTAAATGGAGCTCACTCTGAAGAGAAGGAGGTTACCAGTGGTGTGCTACAGGGATCTGTCCTTGGTACGATTCTTTTTAACATCTTTGTTAGTGATATAGTGGAAGGGCTGTTGGGTAAGGTTTGCCTGTTTGCAGATAATACCAAAATCTAGACACCCAGGAAGGTGTAGATAACATGAGAGGGATCTAGCTAAGCTTGAAGAATGGTCTAGAATTTGGCAGCTGAGATTTAATGTTAAAAAATTCAAAGTCATGCATTTGGGCTGCAGCAATCCAAGGGAGCAATATAGTATAGGGGGTGAAGTACTTTTGTCCACTAAAGAAGAGCGGGACCTAGGCGTGGTTGTGTCTGATGATCTTAAAGTAGCAAAATAGGTAGAAAAGGTGACAACAAAATCTGGAAGGATGCTTGGGTGCATAGGAAGAGGAATGGCCAGCAGAAGAAAGGAGGCGATAGTGCTTCTGTATAAGTCTTTGGTGCGACCTCATTTGGAGTATAGTGTGCAATTCTGGAGACCGCATCTTCAAAAAGATATAAACAGGCTGTACACCTTAGAGGAAAAGCGGGATAGAGGTGATATGATTGAGATGTTTAAATACCTCCGTGGTAAAAATGCACAGGAGGAGAGCCTCTTTCGATTGAAAGCAAGCTCTGCTACGAGGGGACATGGGACATGGGCTGAAGGTGAAAGGGGATAGATTCAGGAGTGATATGTGGAAATATTTCTTTACAGAAAGAGTGGTGGATCCGTGGAATAGTCTCCCAGTGGAGGTGGTAGAGATGAGGACAGTATCTGAATTCAAAGAAAAATGGTAGAAGCACAGAGGATCTCTAAAGAAAAAAAGGGGACTGTTGTAGTGGTTGATATGGAAGGACAGACTAGATAGGCCATGTGGTCTTTTTCTGTCATCATTTTTCTATGTTTCTGTGATAAAAGTCTATAAATTAATGACTGGAGTAGAAGGCGAAAACAGATCGATTGTTTACACCATCAAAATCTGGAAAGACTAGGGGGACATGCAATGAGGCTACAGTGTAACCCATTTAAGACTACTAAGAGAAAATATTTTTTCAGTCAATGTGTTATCAAACTCTGGAATTCATTTCCAGTGGATGTAGTAAAAGCTGTTAATGTACCTGAATTTAAAAAAAGGGTATGACAGGTTCCTGGGGAAAGGTCCATAAGCCATTATTAAAGAGGACCCGGGATATCCACTGCTTGCCCCAATACTAGCATTGTGGATCCTGTGTGTCTTTTGGGGAAACTGCTAGATACTTATGTCTTACATTGGCCACTGTTGGACACAGGATACTGGGCATGGATGGACCCTGGTCTGATACAGTATGGCATATTTTATGGTCTTATGTTCTTATGTGCCACCTGGGTAGCTGCCTGGTCTGCCCTGTGCAGCAGCAACCTCCACTGCATGACCCACGTGCCACCTCCTTTGCCCCATTTGCACCATCAACATACTGCCCTTTTATACTTTGGCACTAATCTGTTGCTGCTAATGGAGCACTACTATCACTATCTTGGGCTCCCCAGTCTGTGCATCACATTGCAGAAATTAAAATAGGCTCTCTCTCTCCTCAAAATACACCCTTTCCATGCGGTTTTAATTTGCATTAGGGTTCCCAGCGTTAAAGGGCTTTAACACACTTTAGCGCAAAAGGAGTTAAGGGAACACCCGTTGTTAATGCCCTCTCTCCGTTCCATTATCGCCCGCTCTCTGCCTCCTGCACCCTTTATGCTGCTGGAGCTTTTAACACCTATTACAGCATTTTTTTTTTGCTGCTTTAAGGGCACAAGGGTGCCAATAATGGGTGTTAACGGCACACTGGCTGCCTTAACACCCTTAAGTAAATATACTCCCAAGGCTAGTATAATGCTTCTGTATCGTTCCATGATGCAACCGCACCTTGAATATTGTGTACAATTCTGATTGATATATCTTACTACTACTACTATTGAACATTTGTATAGCACTACAAGACATACGCAGCACTGCACAAACATGTAAAAGATGGTCCCTGCTCAGAGCTTACAACACAATAACTGTAGACATGGGATACATCTAGGGGGAATTGTAAGGAAATACAAAGGAAATCAGGTGAGTCAGGATCCAAAGGCGACAGCGAAGAGCTGAGTTATCAGCCTGGATTTAAAAAGGATACAGCGGAATTAGAAAAGGTACCGAGAAGAGCCACCAAAATGTTAAAGGGGATGGAAGGATACCCCTATGAGGAAAGAGCTTTTCAACCTGAAAAAGAGATGGTTGAGGGGAGATATGATAAACGTCTATAAATTAATGAATGGAATGGAATGGGTAAACATAGATCAGTTGTTTACGCCATCAAAAAGTAGAAAGACTAGAGGACATGCAATCAAGCTACAGTGTAACCCATTTAAGACTAGTAAGAAAAAAATATTTTTTCACTTGACGCGTAATCAAACTCTGGAATTCGTTAACAGAGGATGGAGTAAAAGCTGTTAGTGTAGCTTGGTTTAAAAAATGTTTGAACAAGTTCCTGGAAGGAAGGTCCACAAATCATTATTAAAAAGGACCCAGGAAATCCACTACTTGCCCAGGAAGAAGCATTGTGGAACTTGTGTGCCTTTTTGGGAACTTGCCAGGTACTTGTGACTTGGATTGGCCACTGTTGGAAGCAGGATACTGGGCTTGATGGACCTTGGTCCGACCAAGTATGGAATTTCTTGTTCTTATGTCTGCAACTGCAGCAATGGCACATGGGGAAGATATCTCCACCACCACTGAGGCAGAGGCCACCAGCAGCAACTCCTTGGCATGGCCGATAGCCACATCTGAAGAGGGAAGAAAGGAGGAGGGCTCAACAGATTTGAACTTCACCCCTGTCAAAAAGCAGGGAAAGGAAGACCAGTAGCACCTCCCTATAACAAGGGGCAATAAGCTATGGACAATGATGGAAGAAGTCACTGACCTTGAGACTGAGGAAAAGGAGGTTGGGAGAAGGGTGGGGGATTGGGAGGGGCAGTGGGTAGAGGGTGGGGAGGAGGAATAGAGCAGGAAGTAAAGAGAGAGAGATGTAGGAAGGTAGAGAGATATGAGGGAAGGGGGAGGAAGCAGAGCGACAGACTGATAAACACCAATGAAACAAACAACTGGCCATCCATCCTATTCAGCCTGCCTCCATGCTGGGCAAGTTGTGACACCATGAGGTCCCTTGAGCCTTGGCGAACCCGGAGGTCCTTCTGCATTTCATGACCCTGCAAAGGGAGATCCATCAGAGCTTTTCAGTGATCACCAGTTCACAGGACCTCATAGTCACACATCTAGGGAGGGGCCTGAGAGCGGAGATACATGCCACATCGTACGGGGATAACCTCTTTCTAATAATCTTTGTGATAATTCAGAAGCATGTTTATGAAACCGAGTATCTGAGGAACATATTCGTCTTAACTGAATAAATTGCCCCACTGGAAGACCTCTCTGCAGTGTGCCTGGATGATAACTCTTGTAATGTAACAAAGTGTTCCTTTGAACTGGTTTTCTAGATAATGTAAATTGAAGAGTTGAAGCTTGCTTGTAAATAAGGAGATCCAAAAACTCTATTGATTTCAAATGATATTTGAGAACGAATTGTAAATTCGAACAAAGAGAATTTATCCAGACAAAAAAATTTTTTTAACTGTTCTTCCGTACCTGCCCACAAGAAAAAAATGTTGTCTAAAAATCTAGACCACATCCTAATATAAGAATACCATTCAGAACCATAAATATAAGAATCCTCAAAATTGGCCATATATAAAGTAGTCACCGAAGGAGGTGATGTAGCTCTCATGGCCACTCCATTTATTTATAAGTAAGTTTCATTAAACAAAAAATAATTATGCTTTTAAGATTATTAGAAAGAGGTTATTATCCCCGTGCTATAATTTAAAAAGCTTATAGGAGGGCAAAATATAATCATCCTTGAATGGTGGCAGGATAGTGGACAGAAAACATCAATTAGATCAAGAGACTTACTGAGTTATGTAGGGACATTACCCTACATGCCGAATTTGTCAGCGATCATGGGTATTCTGAAAAAGCATTCACATATTTTGGCATTACATTCATGTTTTCAGAAACCCTTAATGACTTATCAACATGGTCGGAATTTAGTAGATTTCATTATACATAACACTAAATGTAATGAGGTTAACTCAGAACGTGGTCATTTTAAATGTAACTTATGCGATTTCTGTTTAACAACAGCTATTGAAGGAACCACTTGGATAGATCCAGTTACAAAAATAAGGTCTTTTAGTCGACATCACACCACCTGCAGCTTGACATTTGTAGTTTATGTTTTAACATGTCTATGTCCAAAAAATTATATTGGTAGAACATCTCGATCCATGAAGAAACGCCTACAAGAACATCGTTCTAGGATCAATTCTAATGTACTTTCAGCTCCGGTGGTTTCTCATTATCAAATGAATAATCATACGTTCACTGATTTACAATGGTGTATTTTGAACTGTGAACCTGAAAATGATAGAGGAGGAGATCAACTTTCTTGTTTACAATATCTTGAACAAGCATGGATATATCGATTAGGATCTGTTTTCCCAGGAGGTTTAAATTTCGCATTGGACTGGTGGAGTTTGATTTGATTAGAACAACATGTGGTTTCTTACTGAATAGCCAACATCTGAATAATAAGACGTCATGATTTTCAAGCATGACCCTATAAAAAGCTTGGACCAATGAAATTCACACATATACACTGATGGTATACGCAGTACGCATGAGGAAGGGCCGGGAGTTTCGGCGGCCTGAAACACAGCATTGTGTAGTGCAATAACAGACCAGGTAGGTCTGACTGAGTCCTGTGTTATTACAGCATTATGGAAATTAGAATTACTGCTTTAATAGGCTGGATTTGGCTTGTGTCTTGAAATTCGTCACAGCCATTGCCTATCAAGCACAAAATTTGGCAGACAGCGCTGGATGCAAGGACTCTCTGTTGCTGCTCTAGATAAGTACTTCCGGGGGGAGGCTTATGTTGTCTCTTGGTGTGTTGCAGAGGGATTTTCCCTCTATAAAAGAAAAAAAAGGAGGGTTTGCTACAAGAGGGAGTACTCTCTCAGGGCAAATGATCCAACAAAAAAGTTTTGGTCTAGAAGTAAGATATTTATTAAGATTGAATTTATATCCTCTTAGTTTGAAAAATATATAAGTGGGGATTGAGGTAGTCTTTTTTGATTATTGATAGGACATGATTATTGGCACTCTTATAAACAATTTAAATCCATTTGAACAGAATAACCACATTCCCACTGCAGTAAAATTAGATGCACCTATGATCAATTATCAGTACTCACATGACTTGAATCAACCAATGAATGATGGCTCTGATATTTAAAATGGTCACATTCACTCTCTGTTCCATTTCATAATGGTGAAGATAAGAGAGCTACCTGAGACTGTAAGAAAACCTATCATCACCAAACATCAAACTTCAAAGGGGAACAAGGCCATCTCCAAAGACCTTCAGATTCCTGTATCTATAGTTCGCAATGTTTGGAAATGTTCTGCTCATAGAACTGTCATGTACTTCCCAGATGTGGTGGGAAGAGGAAAATTAATCCAAGAAGTCTTTGAAGGTTAGTGCTAACTGTTGAAAAAATACCACATACAACATCCAAACAGCTTAAGGATGATCTGGAGCGGTGGTTTCAACCAGCACCATACACCATGCACTAAACAAAGATGGATTTTATGGTCGAAGGTCAAGGATGACTCCACTGCTCAAACCAGACATAAAAAGGCACGCTTGAGCTTTGCCCAAACCCACCCTGAGAGACCACAATCCTTCTGGGAAAATGTTTTGTGGATAGATGAAACCAAACTTGAGCTCTTTGGCAATGCAGACCAGCAATACATTAGAACAGGAGTGAAGAGTCAGGTAGATATTAAATAACTACTTTATTCAGGGGTACAATACAGCCAAAACCTGATATGGCCGTGTTTCAGCACCTGCCTTCCTATGGCATAATTGGCACCAATATTGTAATGCTGCTACTAGTCTTCAACCTACAGAATGAGCTTCTAAAGAAACTATCAACATACACGCCACTGTGTTTTAAACTATGCTGCGATCATTAGTGTACCCCTGAATTAATTTGTTATTTATGCTTTGAGCTTCTGCGAGTGTCCATTCTGCTTTTGTGTTGGACTTCAGACCAGTGATACTTTACAGGCAAATAAATTAAGCTTATAAGAAAAAAACACCCTTCCCACAGTTAAATATGGCGGAGGATGTATAATGTTTTGCTACCCCAGGAACTAGAGGCCTGGATCATTTTAAAAGGAATCATGAAGTCAAAGGACTTCCAAGATATTTCGAAGTGCAATGTTATACCTAGTGTCAGAAAGTTAGGTCTGGGTCGAAGGTCATGGGTCCTCCAGCAGGACAATGACCCAAAACATACCTCTAAAAGTACAAACGTATGGTTGAAAACCAATATTAAAGCTGTTGAAATGCAAGGGAAAAGAAGAAGCGCTCTGGATTTTGTTGGAAAAATGAGATGGCACCATCATCCATATTGGTGTGGTCTACAGGCCTCTAACTCAAACCAAAGAAATAGACAGTGAATTTATTGTTGATATTGCAAATATAGCCATGAAGGGGGAAGTGATCAGATTGGGTGACTTTAATCTACCCAATGTGGATTGGCATGTTCCTTCTGCAAATCTGGAAAGTAGTAAAAAAATTGTGGATGCCTTCCAAGATGCATTACTTAAACAGATGATGATGGAACCGACCAAGGAGAACTCCGTGCTAGATTTAGTGCTCACCAATGGAGATAGTGTGTCAAATATCCAGGTGGGTGCCCATGTGAGCAGCAGCAATCATCACATGATGTGGTTTGAGATAAAAGCCAAGGTGGAATCCAATCACAGCAAGCTTAAAGTCCTAGACTTCAAAAACGTTGACTTCAGTAAAATGGCCAAGTACCTGAAAGAGGAGTTGGTAGGATGGGAGGGGATAAGGGAAGTGGAATTTCAATGGGCTAAACCAAAGGAAAGTAAACAAAAACAAGAGGAAAAGGAAACCTATTTGGTTCGCCAAATAAGGGGCTGCACAAATAAAGGCAAAAAACACAGCTTTCACAAAATTCAGAAGCACGCAAACAGAGGAACACAGAAAAGAATACAGGATCAAACTAAAAGAGACAAAAAGAGAAAAAAGGATAGCAAAATCAAAGGCAGAAGAAAAGACGACTAAAGATGTGAAGTGTGGTGACAAAACCTTTTTCAGGTATATTCATGAGAGGAGGAAAATCAGAGGTGGAAGTGCAGGCCTCAAAAGTGCTAGGAACGGATTCATGGAAAGTGACATTGAAAAAGCGAAAATGCTAAACAAATACTTCTGCTCTGTTTTCACTAGAGAAAATCCTGGAGAAGGACCACCTCTGATTGACAAATATACAGATGGGAATGGAGTAGATATTACACCATTCACAAAAGATGATGTGATAGAACAGCTTGCAAAACTGAAAGTGGACAAGGTCATGGGACCAGATGGGATACATCCCAGAATACTGAAAGAGCTCAGAGAGGTTCTTGCAGGGCCTTTAAAGGATGTTTTTAATAGATCCTTGGAAACAGGAGAAGTTCCACAGGACATTAGAAGGGCTGAAGTTGTACCTCTCCACAAAAGTGGTATTAGGGAAGAAGTGTCAAACTACAGGCCAGTAAGCCTTAACTCGATGGCAGGAAAAGTAATGGAGGTGCTCCTGAAAGAGCGCATATTAGACTTCCTCGAAACCAACAGGTTGCATGATACTAGGCAACATGGTTTTACCAAAGGACGATCTTGCCAAACAAATCTAATTGAGTTCTTTGACTGGGTGACCAGAGAACTAGATCAAGGACATGCGATGGATATCATGTACCTGGATTTCAGCAAAGCCTTTCATACTGTTCCACATAAGAGGATTATCAATAAACTCAACAGCTTTGGGATGGGTCCCAAGGTTGTGAACTGGATCAGAAATTGGTTGACTGACAGACGACAGAAGGCGACAGTGAACGAAACTCACACGGATGAAAGAAAGGTGATTAGTGGTGTGCCCCAGGGTTCAGTCCTTGGACTGGTACTATTCAATATATTCGAGAGTGATATTGCTGAAGGGCTGAATGAAAAAGTCTGCCTTTTTGCAGAGGAGACCAAAATTTTCCATCAGAGTAGACTCCCCTGAGGGAGCGGATAACATGAGGAAAGATCTACAAAAGCTGGAAGAAAAAATCTTAACTACCAAACATTAGACCATTGTGAAGAAGTGCAGTGTCATGCACTTGGGAAGCAGAAATCCAAGGAAATTGTATGCGATAGGGGGTGAGAGATTGGTGTGCACAGACCAGGAGAATGACCTAGTAGTGATTGTTTCTGATGATCTCAAAGTGGCGAAACAGTGTGACAAGGCGGTGGCAAAAGCCAGAAGGATGCTGGGTTGCATAAAGAGAGGAATTACCAGCAGAAAGGAAGAGTTACTAATGCCACTGAACAAACCACTGGTGAGGCCTCACTTGGAATATTGTGTTCAGTTTTGGAGACCATATCTTGCAATGGATATAAAAAGGCTGGAAGTGGTTCAGAGGAAGGCGACCAAAATGATTTGGAGCCTGCGTCATAAGACCTATGAGAAGAAACTTGAAGACCTAAATATGTAGCCTTTGGAGGAGAGGGGGGACAGGGGAGATATGATTCAGACCTTTAAATACTTAAAGAGTATTAATGGAGAATCAAATCTCTTCCAAAGACGGGGAAGCTGTAAAACTAGAGGGCATAACATGAAGCTGCAAGGGGGTAAACTGAAAGGCAATGTCAGGAAATACTTTTTCACTGAAAGGGTGGTGGATGCTTGGAATGCTCTCCCTATGGAAGTGGTGGGGGCAAGCATGGGACAGACACAGTGGATCCCTTTTTAGCAACAGGTTAAAATCAAAATAAGCATAACTATCTCTTATAGCTAAACAAATAAGGGTGACCTACAGGGAGCGGTGGGTACACCCCTAAAGAAAGGCATGGGGAGAGGTGACCTGCATGGAACGGCAGGTACACCTACTCTTTCTGCCTTGCTGGGCAGACTAGACGGACCATACTGGTCTTTATCTGTCGTCATATACTATGTTACTATGAACAAACTAGACAGCAATTAGTCCTGATCTCAATACAATCGAGAACCTTTGGAAAGAGCTGAAATCTTCCATTGGTAGAAGGAATCCTGTAAGCATTCATGAGCTGGAACAAGCCGTAGTTGAAGAGTGGTATAAACTACCAGCAGACAGATATACAAAACCTATAGATGGCTACGTATGGCGGCTATAATTACTGCCAAGGGTTATGCAACCAAATATTAGTGAAGGGTACCATTAATTCTGTCCAGGTCATATTTTTGTTTTCGTCTCAAAAATTACTACATCTAAGTTGCACAAACATATTTTTTTGTTGTATACCTTTGAACATACAATTAAAATATGATGACATACAGTTGGAATATTTCCATTTATTTCTCAAGATATTGTACATAACATACCTAAAATGCAAGGGTTCCAATAATGTTGACCACAACTATACTTATGCTTACATGGGTAGGAGGACTTCTTTTGGTCTGCACCCTCTTATCCAGTAGTAGGTCAGAAGTGCACCTGGAGAGCCTGGTGACAGTGATGTTCTGCTTCTCTATGAACCCAGTCCCTCCTTGAGCTGCTCACTGAAGAGATTCCCTCCCTGGCACGGAACATTTGCCAGCTTGTTCTACACGAGCCGCTCCAAGTCTCATGACTAGAGCCAGGCAAGTCTAGGGGCACCAATACCAATAGCAGCAGTCTGAGATGCTGTCTCAAATATGTCATAGGCAGTGGGGCCTCAGCTACTCTCACTGATGTACCCGTATCTGTAAATTGATATCGGCAACTCAATCAAGGCTCTCTGCAGACTGTCCTTGCCCTCTGGATAATCGGGAGGATGAGCCTGCCGACTCTCAGCTCTCTCTGTGTTATGCCCTGATGGGTACCAACATTGATGCATCAGAAGTGGCGCTCGGTTCTATGACCCTATGACGTCTATGTCCCCTCAAAGCCAGATCCATTCCCACTGGATGGAGATCGATCAATAACCAATGCTCCGGGAGAAACCACAAGTGCTCTGTTCCGAGTGAGCTGGAAACTCCACAATGTTGATGTTCTGCTCATGTCTGAAGCAGCCCTGGAAGCCTGAAAGGTTGATGTTATAGATGCTGTAGATGATGGATCAGACTTCTGAGACTCGCGGTGCTTTCATGACCTCTGTCGAGGTACATCCCGGGCACCAGAAGAATCTTATCCGGTGGAAATGTTTCTATCCAGGGCCAGCCCAAAGGTTTCTACCACTCTAGACAGAAACCCTGGCCTCACCGCCCTTCCCTCCCCCCCCCCCCCGCCGATTCTGTATCAGGAGGGGGAGGGTGGGCAGCGGCAGTATTTCAAAAAGAGGCAGCTTTTTGCCCCCGCTTTCTTGCCTGCGGCAGGCCATGTCCTTCAGCACACACAGACTGCCACTTCTGATCCTCCTCTAACAAGGAAGGGGAGTAGAAGTGGCAGGCCATATGTGCTGAAGGACATGGTCTGCTGCGGGTAAGAAAGCCCTATATCCACGCACTTTCCAAAAATTCACAAAGATTTACAACATCCTCCTGGTCAACCAATAGTGTCTTTACAGGGTTCGCTTTTAGAACCTCTTTCCATTTTTGTTGATTCTTTTTTGCGACCGTCGGTTTTCCGTATACCATCATATTTGCGTGACACTATGCATTTTTTGCAGATACTGGTCATGGGTCATGATAAAGAAGTACCAGTGGGATTATTGATGGCAACGTTGGATGTTTCTTCTTTATATACTAGCATCCCTCAGCAGGAAGCCATTGCCATTGGCCGTTCAACCCTGATTGCTCGACAAGACCTCAGTTCTTCCAAAGTCGATTTTATCATACAGTTGTTGACTTTAGCAATGACGAAGAATTTTTTCTGCTTTGATGGTTCTTTTTTTCAGCAGATTAGGGGGGTTGCTATGGGGGCCACTATGGCTCCATCTATTGCCAATTTATACATGCACAGTTTGAAGAACAATGGCTGTCTGTGAATCCTTATCAGTCTCGCATTAAATTGTGGGTGCGTTACATTGATGATATTTTTTTACTTTGGGATGGCACGAAAGATCAATTGTTGGCTTTTCATGTCTGGTTGAATCAATGTAATTCACATCTTCATTTTTCTTTGGAAAGTAGTACTACGTTGATTTCTTTTTTGGATGTTCTATACACTAAGCCAACGCACCGTATGGCGTTTCTTCATTTTAACAGTGCTCATCCGCAGCGGTTGAAAGAAAGCGTGCCTCTTGCTCAGTTTCTTCTGATCAGGCCTGGCTGTTGAACCCCTGCAATCGTTCTGTCTCGGGGGATTCATCCTTTGTACATTTTGTCACGAGATTTAATCCTCTCAGTTACCAGCTGTGCAAGATTATCCGGCGACAC
This sequence comes from Ichthyophis bannanicus, assembly GCA_033557465.1. Classification (NCBI taxonomy): domain Eukaryota; kingdom Metazoa; phylum Chordata; class Amphibia; order Gymnophiona; family Ichthyophiidae; genus Ichthyophis; species Ichthyophis bannanicus. The sequence continues at coordinate 1,072,063,194 of CM066031.1, read as the reverse complement.
TCTCATGTTTTTCGTCTGACCCCTCGTCTGGGGCATCAAAGTATTCGATCAGTTTATACCAAGAGTTCGAATCTAAAGGATCTGCTTTGTCCATCTACGTTTGTTAGAGCATCATCAACATCTCCTGTTTCAGGTGGGCATCGCAGCTGTGGACATTGTTCGGTATGCTCCATAATGGAGACCTGTCAAACGTTTCAGCATGCACAACGGTCTGATCATTTGTTTCAGTCTACATCTTGTAGTAGTTCGGGGGTGGTTTATTTGCTTCGCTGCCCCTGTGGTCTGGCATATGTTGGCAAGACTAATCGGACCTTGCGGACCCGTTTAATAGAACATCGTAGTCGCCTTGCTCATGCAGTGGAGGGTGCACCTCTTGTTCAGCATTTTCAAGCTTTTGGACATGTGTTTGAGGATCTTAGATGTCTAGTGATCACACAGTGTGCCCCATCTACATCTGGTGGTGATTTGAACAAGACTTTAGTTCGCCTGGAACAACGGTGGATTTTTTCTTTAAACACGGTGGTTCCCTATGGTCTGAATGAATCCATAGAATGGAAGAATCGTCTGTAACTCCTTTAGTTTTTAAATGAGATTTTTGGGTGGGTTGGTGGGTCTTTTTTGCATTTTTTGAATTTTTTTTCTGCAGTAGCTATGGTGCTGTATATCGGCTTGCCTGTTTTATTGTTCCTTGGGGGTTTTCCCTGACGTCATGGGGTTTTCTTTTTTAAGCGCATGCGTTTGAATTTTTTTTCGGCGTTTTTTGGATTTTGTGTTACACTAACGCCGCGATCTGGCATAGCTTCTTGCTTTACACACATAGCATCTGCAGTAAGTTTTTGAACTTGCTGTGTTTGGGGTAAGGTTTTTTGTTTGTTTTTCATCTATTATTGATTTTTGACGTGAGACAGAGTTGTTTGGTCACGTATTTTGCAGGTCAGCGTCCTCTCTTCAAGTTGAAGTTCCACACACGTTGAAGCTCCCTGAGGAAGCCGCGAGGCAAAACACCTGGTGTCGGGGCTCATGTCGGGGTTCATTTTACATCTTTTCTTCATGCTCTGACTTCAGATAAGTTTTGGATTCCTTTGAGTTTTGTGTGCTGGTCTGCTGTTATTTCAACATGCTGACTGACTTTTTTGTGCTGTGCTCAAATTGTACTGGTTGGTTGGATGTTCTTGTGCCATAGAGGTTTTTTTGGTTTGACCTTTGATGTAAAAAGAGTCTTTTCATTATTAATGGGCATTGCACCCTTATGTTAGACTCGTTTCCTCCATTACATATATGGAGGGTTACTGAGGTCTTTTTTCCTCTATGACCCTCATTCCAACTGGGGATTCCTGCCTCACGTTCTATTTTTGTTTTTGCTTTTACTTTTTGTTTTTTCTTTTTGTTTGGTCTGCCTTGTTTGGGGTTTTGGATATATGTTTTTGCGAGTAAGAAAGCGGCAGCAGAAAGCCATCACTTTTGGAAATATTGCTGTTGCTGCTGACCTCTCCCCCCAAACTGAATCGACGGCAGCTGAGGAGGTGGAGTGGCATAGCCAATCATGTGTGCCGCTGCTGCCACCCACCTGGGCTGGCCTCCCTAGGCAGGCGCCTTGCTCGCCTAGTGGGATGGGCCGGCCCTGTTTCTAGCATACAGGAACAGTTTCTGAGCCAGGGACCAGTCTCTGCAGTGAAACAAGTGGCTGAAAAATTAAGAACCCCATGCCCTGGCCAGACCTAAGAGCTGCAAAAAGCGGAGAAATTAAACCAACAAAATAAAAGGAAGAGAAACCTAATGGCATGGCGATTTGAAGACACTTGGAAGCGCAGGGTCCCTGTAGGGGAGAAAAACTGATTTTGAAGCAGATGACGACTGGTATGCGTCCAATGGGCTTCGCGGAAAAACCGAAGGCTGAGGCATCATAGCACCACCACAGCAGGTGGGAAGGAAGTATGCAGGTGTGTAGAGCCTCCCAAAAGCTTACAATAGAAGCTGGGGAGCATTCCTGTGCAGTCTTCATTGGAGGATGTTGCCCATATGCGAGGACTCATTCCTGCTTGTCCACAGAGAACATAGGTTACTCCTCCCAATCTATTTTTCAAATCATCCAGCTTTGACTCATACTGGTCCATCTTAACCAGAATGTTCTTTAATTGAAACTAGGCTTCTCCAAGGGCATCTTCCATGTCGAACACCTGGCACGCCACCCTCTGATACTTGAGAAATATAATCCATCAATGTTTGTGACACACTTTGGATCTGAAAAGAAAGCAGCTCAAATTTGCTCTCGAGTATTCTCATTACTTCCTTAGTCAAATGTTCTATCTGGTCATGGGAGGAAGAGACCCACAACAGATGGTCAAGGTAAGGAGTGATGAGGTAAGATCCAGCAGCCAAGAGATGTTGATTATGTGCTCCACAGAAAAGGAGCATGCCACATGGCTCTGGATGAGAAGTAATTACCTAAAACATTTTTTTGGCTGCAAAAAAAAAACCAACAAGATTTGGACTAGCATCAGTAAGATCAGCAGCAGCTTGGAAATGGCACACAGAATAGTATACAAGTGAAACCACTTCTGAAATACATGGCAGTTTGAAAAAGTACAATGATAACAGCTGGGAGGAAACCAACCATCCAGAATCAAGTTGGCACTACTGGAGGAGCTTGAGGATTACACTTTTGCCCAAGGCTATAGAATGCCAGTAAGGAAATCATAGCAGTTTGGGACTGGCTAACAAGGATCCATCTCTTTTTAAATATGAGTAGAACTGGCATTTTATGGATTGGGAAAAAGGGAGCACATAAATTAGCAATAACTTAATTAGGTCATGGACAGGAATTACTATTTGGTCTCTGGTTAGGAATTTAGCAATGCTGATTATGGCACCTTACACAAGCTATTGTATCTGCCATATTTGTTTTGGTTACTTACATCTGACCCAGCAGATTCAATGCCTTTTGGATCAGTTTTGTTTCTTATTTACACACATACTGATTACTTCACTATTATTTTGGAAAAAAGTTACTGCTATACATACCCTTTCAGACATTCCTGACCGACACACTTGAAGTATCGTCCACACTAACTAGCAGCATATTCCCCAAGGAGAACAAGACCAACAGTTTCTTCAAGCAGATTAGAAGACAACCCAGCATAAAAGAGTGAACAGCCTCGACAGAATTCATTCCTGGCTGACCACTCCCATCAAGCCTTACTTCAGTAGCTCCACGATGAAATGGTGATAGAGTGATCGTGAGTCTGAAGAAGAGATGCAATGCTATTTTCATTGATGGGTACATCAGGCCATTTGGGGTACACCAATTTTTATCTGCCAACATGGAGACTGTGTGCAAGTCTCTGAAGATCAAATTACCAGCGCCTTTTAAGAAATCCAAAATAATCTCACAGATTTAAATAAAACACTTTTGTGGTTCATTATACTCCTTTGCCCAGCTGATGGCATGGTCACCTCTTCCTCTTTGACATCAGTGGAAAATACCACTGAAGTTAACCCAAGATCGATGGGGTAGGCATTCTGATATGTCTGTGAAGGATATATCCTTGGTGAAGTCTGTTTGTTCTGTTAATTTGCAATTGGTTAATTTTCCTAAGCCACCTTTGATTTCGCCCAGAGACATGTTTAAAAGCTACCTGGTTGATGTTCTGAAAGTTCCTCTGGAATCACATCTACCCTTGACTCGGAAGTACTATTTGCCACCTGCCAAGAAAGACTTGGTCTGTCCTTTGAGATGCATTGAATATTTCTGATATATTAGAAACCTCTTAGGCTGACGCTGTAGTCCCTGTCACTTTGATTATGAATGGCTGTTCAAGATGGTTTTAAAGAAGAATATTTCCTTTAAGGGACTTATGGTCCAAACCTCTCCTGATTTGACCAGGGATACTCAGAGGAGAAGAAGAGAGTTCCTACTTTTCAGGCCCAGGGTGTTGCAGTTCGGGAGTTTACTTTTAATTAAGCTTCCCTATATGTGCTTGGTTAAGCTTCAGTCTGTTAGTTATGCTTTTTTGAACCCTCCCAATCAACTTCTTTTCTTAATGGACACAGACCTATTATTCCTCCAGTTACTGGTACTGATATTCTGTGAAATGTTTATTTGCTGGCTATTTAGTCCAAGTCTTTCCTTCATTTTTCACTTCATTTTTTTGCCTGCATATGGATATCCCTCTCATATTGTGGGCATGTTAAAGGGTATTAAATAGGGTGTAATGCCTTTTGTATTTTTCCATTTATTATTTGCTATTGTTCCCCTTATTTTGTATACAAGATATTATGCTTGAATACTGTAAATTCATAAAATTAAAAAAAAAAGTTGAGGATTAATTGGGGGCAAGGAGATGGAAGGGAGGAAGTGAGAATCGGGGAAAGAAACTGGTGGGAAAGAGCTTGGAAGAGAAAGAATGATAGGAGAGGCTGATATGGAGGGCCTGGAGGAGAAGACACTGGTGAGGAGTGGCTTAGTTGGGAAGGGAGAGATACTGTTAGGGGAAGGGCTGGGATAGTTGAGGGTCCCTATAACCTTTAGATGTTGATAAAGGGGTCCTCACACCGAAAGAAAAGTGTGTGAACCACTGCCCTAGAGAAGAGGAAAGACACAGACATTCAAATACCTGAAGGGTATAAATAATGCACAAGCAAGCAAGCATTTTTCAGAAAAAATAATTCTCAAAGTCATTGTATAAGGCTCCAAGAACTCAGGGGCATCATTAGAAAACAGTTTCTGAGAGAAAACATGGAGCGTGCATGGAATAGGCTCTTAAAGGAAGTAGAGAGAGAAACAGTAACTGAGTTCAAGAAAGTACGAGGTAAGTACAAAACAACCCTAGATGCAAAGTAATGAAGAACATACAAAATGCCATATTGGATCAAAGTTCCATTAAGCCCAGTATCCTGTTTCCAATAGTGGCCAATTCAGGTGCATAGGTTCCACAATACTTGTCCCGGGGTAAGCAGTGCATTTCCTGGGTCCTCTTTAAGAATGGTTTATGGACCTTTCCTCCAGGAACTTGTCCAAAACATTTTAAACCCAGCTACACTGACAGCTTTTACTACATTCTCCGGTAACAAATTCCAAAGTTTGAATACGGGTTGAGTGAAAAAAAAATATTTTCTTATTAGTCTTAAATGGGTTACATTGTAGCTTTGTTGCGTGTCCCCTAGTCTTTCTACTTTTTGATGGAGGAGAAAAATGATCTACATATACCCATCCTACTCCATTCATTAATTTATAAATCTTTATCATATCTTCCCTTAGCCATCTCTTTTCCAAGTTGAAGAGACCTACCTAACCTTTTAAGCCTTTCCTCATAGGGGTATTCTTCCATCCCCTTTACCATTTTGGTGGCTCTTCTCTGTACTGTTTCTAATTCCACTATATTCTTTTTAAGATATGGCGACCAGAATTGCACAAAATGTTCAAGGTGTGGTCGCACTTTGGAACAATACAGAGGCATTATGATATCCTTGGGGGGCTTTTCCATTCCTTTCCTTGTAATTCCTAGCATTCTATTTGTTTTCTTGGCCCCCATTGCACACTGAGTGGAGGGTTTCAATGTATTATCCACAATGAAGTCTAAATCCTTTTCCTGGGTGGTGGCTCCTAATGTGGAACCAATGTGGAACCATAGTTTGGGTTGTTCTTTCCTAGGTGCATAAATTTGCACTTGTCCACATTAAATACCATCTGCCATTTGAATGTTCAGTCTTCCAGTTTATTAAGGCTCTCTTGCAATTTAAAAATCCTCTTGTGTTTTAAAAACTTTGAATAATTTTGTCTCAACTGCAAATTTGATCGCCTCACTCATTAATCCCATTTCCAGGTCATTTATGAATATGTTAAAATGTAGTAGTCCCAGCACAGATCCCTGGGGTACTCCACTATTCACCTTATTCCATTGAGAAAATTGGCCATTTTGCCCTACTCTCTGCTTTCTTTTAACCAGTTCATAATCCACAACAATACATTGCCTCCTATCCTATGGTTTTAAATTTTGCGAATAGTCTATCATGAGGGACCTTATCGAAAGCTCTCTCCAAATCTAGATACACTATCAACTGGCTCACTTTTATCTACCTGTTTATTCACACCTTGAAAAAACAATATCTTCCTTGGCTAAATTCATGTTGGCTTTCTCCCATTAAACCATGACTGTCTACAGGTTGAGTAATTTTATTCTTTATAAATGGTTTCTACCATTTTGCCCATTTCTAACTTCAGGCTCGCTATTCTGTAGTTTTTCATATTGTCCCTGGAACCCTTTTTAAAAAGTGGCATTACATTGGCCATTCTCCAATCGTCAGGTACTACAGATGATTTTAATGATAGAGTTTACAGATTACTAATAGAAGGTCTTCAATCTCATATTTCAGTTCTTTCAGCACCCTCAGATGCATACATAAGAACATAAGATATGCCATACTGGGTCAGACCAAGGTCCATCAAGCCCAGCATTCTGTTTCCAACAGTGGCCAATCTAGGTCATATGTACCTAGCAGTTTCCCCAAGAGACACAAGTTCCACAATGCTTGTACTGGGTCAAGCATTGATATCTTCGGTCACTTCTTAATAATGGTTTATGGACCTTTCCTCCAGGAACTTGTCAAAACCTTTTTTAAACCCAGCTACACTAACAGCCTTTACTACATCCTCCATTAACAAATTCCAGAGTTTGATTACACGTTGAGTAAAAAAATATTTTCTTTTATTAGTCTTAAATAGTTTACCCTGTAGCTTCATTGTATGTCCCCTAGTCTTTCTATATTCTGATAAGGTAAACAATTGATCTACGTTTACCCGTTCCACTCCGTTCATTAATTTATAGACTTCTATCATATCTCCCCTCAGCCGTCTCTTTTCCAGGTTAAAGAGCCCTAACCTTTTTAGCCTCTCTTCATAGGAGTATCCTTCCATCCCCTTTACCATTTTGGTGGCTCTTCTCTGTACCTTTTCTAAAATTGCTATATCCTTTTTAAGATACGGCGACCAGAATTGCACACAATATTCAAGGTGCGGTCTCACCATGGAACGATATAGAGGCATTATAATATCTTTTGTTTTATTTTCCATTCCTTTCCTTATCATACCTAGCATTCTATTTGCTCTATTTGCCGCCGCTGCACACTGGGCCGAGGGTTTTAACATGGTATCCACAATGACGCCTAAATCTTTTTCCTGGGTGGTGGTTCCTAATGTGGAACCTTGCATCGTGTAACCATAGTTTGGGTTATTCTTCCCTAGGTGCATAACCTTGCACTTGTCCACATTAAATTTTATCTGCCATTTTGATGCCCAGTCTTCCAATTTATCAAGATCCTCTTGCAATTTTTCACAATCCTCTTGGGTTTTAACAACTTTAAATAGTTTTGTGTCATCTGCAAATTTGATAACCTCACTCGTTATTCCACTTTCCAGGTCATTTAGGAAGATGTCAAAAAGCAGCGGACCCAGCACAGATCCCTGGGGTACACCACTATTCACCTTTCTCCATTGGGAAAATTGGCCATTTAGCCCTATCCTCTGCTTTCTATCTTTTAAACCAGTTCCTGATCCACAATAGTACACTGCCTCCTATCCCATGACTCTTTAGTTTTGCCAAAAGTCTCTGATGAGGGACCTTGTCAAAGGCTTTCTGAAAGTCCAGATACACAATATCAACCGACTCACCTTTGTCCACCTGTTTATTCACTCCTTCAAAAAAACATAACAGATTAGTAAGACAAGATCTTCCTTGTCTAAAGCCATGTTGGCTGTCTCCCATTAGGTTGTTAAGAGTGACTGTAAATCCATTTAATAATCTAACCCCAACAACTTAGAACTATATACCATATAGCGTAGTAAAGAATACAGGTCTCAGCAAAATCTTACAGCACTAAAACAAGGGTATAAACCCATGGACCGTGCTACTTATCACATCAACGACCTGTTTCTATATGCAAATGTTTTTTTAACTTGTATACTTCTATAAAAATCCGTTAAAGAACTTCCTCAGCTCATTATCTTCTTAACATCCAAGATCATTCTCATGGAAACTGAAGAGATGGATTATTAGCGTATACTCAATAGTAGCCAAAAACAACTGGAATGTAGTCAATTCCTCAGTCAATCTTCCAGCTCAAAGAACATATCAAACTCTGTGTCAGCTCAGTACATTGTCCAATGATAAAAATCAATAACATTCATCTGAGCTGAAAAAACACTTAGCTTAGCGAAGAGCTGAAAAGTGACTGGATTGCAGTCAATTCCACGACTGATTCCGACGCCCTCAGCAGGCACCCCCGGCGTATATTTTGGCTAAAAAACAAGCAATGTAGTATTAAATCGACGTTCTTTGTTGCAACTACAAATATATCAAACTCTTTCATAAAGAACTTCACCTGCGGAAATCATGCTGCCCACGTTTCCATCAAATGTAACATCTAGAGCTATGAATGCTGTTAGAAAATCTCCACAAAAACGCCGCGCATGCGGATAGCAATGCGGGGCGTCCTCTTTTAAAGGATCCTTCTCACTACCAGTCAGCTGAGACATGTCGTGTTCCTCACCTATCTAGCGTTGTTAGAATACTGAAAACATACGGAAGAATTTAAAGGCAAAGAGCCAAATTCAAGCTGACATTCAGTCCATTTGGTTGTACAGTATTTAGGACAGTATTTAGGTTGTGACTATCTACATGCTGAGTAATTTTATTCTTTATGATGGTTTCTACCATTTTTCCCGGTACTGACGTCAGGCTCACCGGTCTGTAGTTTCCCGGATCACCCCTGGAACCCTTTTTAAAAATTGGTGTTACATTGGCGATCGTCCAATCTTCAGGTATTAGAGATGATTTTAATGATAGTTCACAGATTACTGATAGCAGTTCTGCAATCTCATATTTCAGTTCTTTCAACACCCTTGGATGTATACCATCCAGCCCAGGTGATTTGCTACTCTTCAGTTTATCTAATAGTTGTAAGACATCTTCCCGATGTATCGATATTTCCTTCAATTCTTACGCACCTTTAAATACCACTTCGGTCATGGGTAACATCCCTACATCTTCCTCAGTAAAGACTGAAGCAAAGAATTCATTCAGTCTCTCCGCTATCGTCTTGTCGCCTCTTAGTGCTCCTTTAACCCCTTTATCATCTAATGGACCAACTGACTCTCTCACAGGTTTTTTGCTACGAATGTACTTGAAAAGGTCTTTATTTCGCGTTTTTGCTTCCGCAGCAAGCTTCTTCTCAAATTCTCTCTTTGCCTGCCTTATCAATGCCTTGCATTTGACTTGCCAGTGCTTGTGCTGTTTCCAGGTTTCATCGTTTGTCTCTTTTTTCCATTTCCTGAAAGATGCTTTTTTGGCAACAACAGCATCTCTGACCTCACCTTTAAACCATGTTGGCAGTTTTTTGGACTTCCTTCCACTTTTCCTAAAGCGTGGAATACAGCTGGTCTGGGCTTCCAAGATAGTATTTTTCAACAACACCCAAGCTTGTTGTACGTCTTTAACCTTCGCAACTGCTCCTTTTAGTTTTTTCTTAACTGTTTTCCTCATTTTATCATAGTCTCCCTTTCGAAAGTTAAAAGGTAGTACTGTGGATTTCCTTACTATCCCTCCTCCACTAATTAAATCAAAGGCGATCATGCTATGATCACTATTGCCAAGTGGCCCCAACACCCTTATCTCTTGCACTAGATCTGGTGTTCCACTAAGGACTAGGTCTAATATGGCTTCCCCTCTGGTCGGTTCATGAACCAGCTGCTCCAAGAAGCAGTCATTTATTTCATCTAGGAACTTTATCTCCCTAGCATGTCCTGACGTGACACTGACCCAGTCGATACCGGGGTAATTGAAATCACCCATTATTATTACTGCGCTGTAACTTTTGTTAGCTTCATTGATTTCTTTGAGCATTTCATCATCCATTTGGTCATTCTGGCCAGGTGCTCGATAGTACACCCCCACTGCCATTGCCTTCCCCCTTTTATATGGAATTTCAATCCATATAGATTCTACAGCAGATTTTGTTTCCTGCAAAACTTTAAGCCTTTCTAACATAGAGCGCAACCCCTCCACCAATTTGAAAAGCTCTATCATTACGATATAGTTTGTACCCAGGTATCACAGTGTCCCACTGGTTGTCTTCCTTCCACCATGTCTCTGATATTCCAATCATATGTAACCTTTCATTTAGTGCTATATATTCTAACTCTCCCATCTTATTCTTTAGACTTCTAGCATTTGCATACAAGCATTTTAGAGAATGTATTTTATTCATGTTAATTTGGCTATTGTTAGACATGGGTAAATTGGGATCTTTAAGCTCTGTCTGCTCCATACTTGAGGGCATTTGGGCTACTTTACTCTTTTGTGGAACCTCTCTGCTTTTGGTAGTATCCTTCAAGGATACATTCTTCCGAACCATCCGCTCTTGGGCGACTGTCGGCTTTCCCCTAATATCTAGTTTAAAAGCTGCTCTATCTCCTTTTTAAAGGTTAATGCCAGCAGCCTGGTTCCATCCCGGTTAAGGTGAAACCCATCCCTTCGGAAGAGCCCCTCCTTTCCCCAGAATGTTCCCCAGTTCCTAACAAATCCAAAACCCTCATCTCTGCACCATTGTTTCATCCACGCATTGAGACTCCGGAGCTCTGCCTGCCTTTTGGGTCCTGCGCGTCGAACAGGAAGCATTTCGGAGAATGCTACCCTGGAAGTTCTGGATTTCAACTTCCTACCTAAAAGCCTAAATTTTGCCTCCAGAACCTCCCTACCACATTTTCCTATGTCATTGGTACCGACATGTACCAAGACAGCAGACTCCTCCCCAGCACTATCTAAGACCTTATCTAGGTGGCGCGTGAGGTCCGCTACCTTCGCACCAGGCAGGCATTTTACCAGGCGATCCTCACGTCCACCAGCCACCCAGCTATCTACATGCCTAATGATCGAATCACCAACTTTAACGGCTGTCCTAACCCTTCCCTCATGGGCACATGGCCCTGGAGAAACTTCCTCGGTGCGAGAGGGTTTTACATCACCTGGAGGACAGGTCCTAGTTACAGGATCACTTCCTGCCACACCAGGGTGATGCTCTCCTGTCATGTGACCTCTCTCCTCCATGGCAACAGGGGTGCTGCCAGACTGGAGGTGGGACTTCAGGACTATATCCCTGTAGGTCTCGTCTTTGTACCTCTCTGTCTGTCTTATGTTTTCCAAGTCTGCTACTTTAGCCAGTCTAGGTGATTTGCTACTCTTTAGTTTATCAAATAGTTGTAATACATCTTCCTGGTTTATAAATTTATTTCAATTCTTCTGATACATCACTTTTAAATGCCATTTCAGGCATGGTTAACTTCCCTACATCTTCTTTAAAAAAGGCTAAAGCAAAGAATTATTTAAATCTCTCTTCTATGGCCTAGTCCTCCCTTATTGCCACTTTTACTCCTTTATCATTTATTTATTTTATTTATTTAACAATGATTTATATACCGCATCTTCCACAGTTCAATTGCAGTTCACAATAAACAACAGTTAACAAATCGGAGTTTGTTTTACATATAACATCATGTGACCAAAAACAATAAGATAAACAACCAGTGTTAATACAGAATAGTATAGTATCATCTAATGGTCCAACTGACTCTCACAGGTTTTTTTCTACGAATGTACTTGAAAAGGTCTTTATTTCGCGTTTTTGCTTCCGCAGCAAGCTTCTTCTCAAATTCTCTCTTTGCCTGCCTTATCAATGCCTTGCATTTGACTTGCCAGTGCTTGTGCTGTTTCCAGGTTTCATCGTTTGTCTCTTTTTTCCATTTCCTGAAAGATGCTCTTTTGGCAACAACAGCATCTCTGACCTCACCTTTAAACCATGCTGGCAGTTTTTTGGACTTCCTTCCACTTTTCCTAAAGCGTGGAATACAGCTGGTCTGGGCTTCCAAGATAGTATTTTTCAACAACACCCAAGCTTGTTGTACGTCTTTAACCTTCGCAACTGCTCCTTTTAGTTTTTTCTTAACTGTTTTCCTCATTTTATCATAGTCTCCCTTTCGAAAGTTAAAAGGTAGTACTGTGGATTTCCTTACTATCCCTCCTCCACTAATTAAATCAAAGGCGATCATGCTATGATCACTATTGCCAAGTGGCCCCAACACCCTTATCTCTTGCACTAGATCTGGTGTTCCACTAAGGACTAGGTCTAATATGGCTTCCCCTCTGGTCGGTTCATGAACCAGCTGCTCCAAGAAGCAGTCATTTATTTCATCTAGGAACTTTATCTCCCTAGCATGTCCTGACGTGACACTGACCCAGTCGATACCGGGGTAATTGAAATCACCCATTATTATTACTGCGCTGTAACTTTTGTTAGCTTCATTGATTTCTTTGAGCATTTCATCATCCATTTGGTCATTCTGGCCAGGTGCTCGATAGTACACCCCCACTGCCATTGCCTTCCCCCTTTTATATGGAATTTCAATCCATATAGATTCTACAGCAGATTTTGTTTCCTGCAAAACTTTAAGCCTTTCTAACATAGAGCGCAACCCCTCCACCAATTTGAAAAGCTCTATCATTACGATATAGTTTGTACCCAGGTATCACAGTGTCCCACTGGTTGTCTTCCTTCCACCATGTCTCTGATATTCCAATCATATGTAACCTTTCATTTAGTGCTATATATTCTAACTCTCCCATCTTATTCTTTAGACTTCTAGCATTTGCATACAAGCATTTTAGAGAATGTATTTTATTCATGTTAATTTGGCTATTGTTAGACATGGGTAAATTGGGATCTTTAAGCTCTGTCTGCTCCATACTTGAGGGCATTTGGGCTACTTTACTCTTTTGTGGAACCTCTCTGCTTTTGGTAGTATCCTTCAAGGATACATTCTTCCGAACCATCCGCTCTTGGGCGACTGTCGGCTTTCCCCTAATATCTAGTTTAAAAGCTGCTCTATCTCCTTTTTAAAGGTTAATGCCAGCAGCCTGGTTCCATCCCGGTTAAGGTGAAACCCATCCCTTCGGAAGAGCCCCTCCTTTCCCCAGAATGTTCCCCAGTTCCTAACAAATCCAAAACCCTCATCTCTGCACCATTGTCTCATCCACGCATTGAGACTCCGGAGCTCTGCCTGCCTTTTGGGTCCTGCGCGTCGAACAGGAAGCATTTCGGAGAATGCTACCCTGGAAGTTCTGGATTTCAACTTCCTACCTAAAAGCCTAAATTTTGCCTCCAGAACCTCCCTACCACATTTTCCTATGTCATTGGTACCGACATGTACCAAGACAGCAGACTCCTCCCCAGCACTATCTAAGGCCTTATCTAGGTGGCGCGTGAGGTCCGCTACCTTCGCACCAGGCAGGCATTTTACCAGGCGATCCTCACGTCCACCAGCCACCCAGCTATCTACATGCCTAATGATCGAATCACCAACTTTAACGGCTGTCCTAACCCTTCCCTCATGGGCACATGGCCCTGGAGAAACTTCCTCGGTGCGAGAGGGTTTTACATCACCTGGAGGACAGGTCCTAGTTACAGGATCACTTCCTGCCACACCAGGGTGATGCTCTCCTGTCATGTGACCTCTCTCCTCCATGGCAACAGGGGTGCTGCCAGACTGGAGGTGGGACTTCAGGACTATATCCCTGTAGGTCTCGTCTTTGTACCTCTCTGTCTGTCTTATGTTTTCCAAGTCTGCTACTTTAGCCAGTCTAGGTGATTTGCTACTCTTTAGTTTATCAAATAGTTGTAATACATCTTCCTGGTTTATAAATTTATTTCAATTCTTCTGATACATCACTTTTAAATGCCATTTCAGGCATGGTTAACTTCCCTACATCTTCTTTAAAAAAGGCTAAAGCAAAGAATTATTTAAATCTCTCTTCTATGGCCTAGTCCTCCCTTATTGCCACTTTTACTCCTTTATCATTTATTTATTTTATTTATTTAACAATGATTTATATACCGCATCTTCCACAGTTCAATTGCAGTTCACAATAAACAACAGTTAACAAATCGGAGTTTGTTTTACATATAACATCATGTGACCAAAAACAATAAGATAAACAACCAGTGTTAATACAGAATAGTATAGTATCATCTAATGGTCCAACTGACTCTCACAGGTTTTTTTCTACGAATGTACTTGAAAATTGTTTTTATTTTTTGGTTTTGCTTCCATGCAAGTTTTTTTTTTCAAATTCACTCCTTGCTTGCTTTATCAGTGCCTTGCATCTAACTTGCCAGTGCTTATGTTGTTTCCCATTTTCATCATTTGGTTCCTTTTTCCAATTCCTGAAAGATGCTTTTTTGGCTACAAAGCATATCTGACCTCAACTTTAAAACATGCTGGCAGTTTTTTGGCCTTACTTCCATCTTGGAATACATGTGGTGTGGGCTTCCAAGATAGTATTTTAAACAATGCCCATGCTTGATATAAACCTTTAACCTTTGCAGCTGCTTCTTTTCATTTTTTCTTAACTATTTTTCTCATTTTATCAAAGTCTCCCTTTTGAAAGTTAAAAGATAGTACTGTAGATTTCCTTGCTGTCCTTCTTCCATTTGTTAAATCAAATGCAATCATGCTATGATTACTATTGCCAAGTGGCATCAACACCCTTATCTTCTGCACCAGATTTTGTGTTTCACTAAGGACTAGATCCAGAATAATTTCCTCCTCTTGTCAATTCATGAACTAGCTGCTCCAAGAAGCAGTCATTTATTTCATCTAGAAGCTATCTCCCTAGCATGTCCTGCAGTGACATTGACCCAGTCAATACCGGGGTAATTGAAATCACCCATTATTACTGTGTTGTAACTTTTGTTAGCTTCCCTGATTTCTTTTAGCATTTTATCATTCATCTGTTCATTCTGGCCAGACAGACAGTAGAACTCCTCCACTGCCATTGCCTTTCCCTTTTTATGTGGCATTGCTATCCTTAGAGATTCTACAGTGTATTTTGTTTCCTGCAAAATTTTAATCCTGCGTGACTCCTCTCTAACAGAGCAGTACCCCTCCACCAATTTGATCTATCTTATCATTGCAATATAGTTTGTATCCAAATATCACAGTATAAACTACCCAATGGATAGTTACAACAAAACAAATTGTGCTATAGTGCTGGAAGATGAGAACCCCAGGTTGGAAGGCACTCAACTAGCTACTGGGGAAGTGCTGAAGACTTTTCAGAATAAAGCCAGCATTTATGATGTGGTTGGATCAAAGCCCTCGGGATGTCTGACTGCTGATGTAGCTGTACATGAAATAAGAGTCAGAAGCTGTAAAGATGTCTTACACATTGGAACATGGAATGTACGAAGCATGAACCAAGAGACGCTGGAGGTGGTCAAGAATGAAATGGAATGTGTACAACTTGATCTGTTGGGTGTCAGAGAACTGAAATGGACTCGCATCGGGCACTTTGCATCAGATGATCACATGGTCTACTATGCTGGAAATGAAAGACAAAGAAGAAATGGTGTTGCATTTATAATAAAGAAGAAACTTGCAAGAACTGTAATGAAATACAATGCAGTCAGTGAATGCTTAATCTCTATTCTTCTACAAGGAATGCTTATCAACACAACTATAATTCAAGTATATGCCCCAACAACAGCTGCAGTAGAGAATGAAACTGAAGAGTTCTATGAACAAGTACAAGCTGAAATTGACAGAACATGCAAACAGGATATCCTGATAGTCATGGGTGACTGGAACGCAAAGGTTGGTAACAAAGAAGAAGGCAAAGTATTTGGAAAATATGGACTTGCAACAGAAATGAAGCTGGAGAAAGACTGATAGAATTCTGCAAGAGCAACGATCTACTCATCTCAAACACCTTCTTCCAGCAACCCAAGCGGCGACTGTAACATGGACTTCACCCAATGGATTGTATAAAAATCGAATTGACTACATCTGTGGAAGTCAACGATGGTAAAGCTCTATAACATCAACAAAGACAAAACCTGGAGCCGACTGTGGTACAGATCATCAACTACTAGTATGCAAACTCAAGCTAAAGTTGAAAAAGAGCAAAACCACTCATGAATGCAGCAAAATATGACCTTGAGAATATACCACTGGAATTTAAAGACTGCCTGCAAAATCGATTTGCTGCTTTAGATACAAATGACAGAGCTCCAGAAGAGTTATGGAATGACATCAAGAAGGTTGTGTTGGAAGAAAGCGAGAAGTCTCTACAAAAGGTGAAAAATAAAAAACGGCCAAAATGGATGACAGAAGAAACTCTGAAAATTGCCCAGAAACGCAGAGAAGCTAAAGCCAGAGAAGAAAGAAAGACATTCACAGAACTCAGAGATTTCCAACATGCAGCAAGACAGGACAAGGAAAATTACTACAACGACGCATGCAAGGAAATAGAAGCAGAAACTATTAGAGGAAGAAGAACAAGATCGGCCTTCCTAATGCTACGAGAGTTAAAGAAAAAGTTCCAGCCTCGAATTGGAATGTTACAAGATGCTCAAGATTCTATGTTGAATGATGCTGAGAAGATTAAGAAAAGGTGGAAGAAATATACAGAGTTTTTATATGATAAAGATCAAGTGGACCAACAGCTGTTTCAGCCTGTACCTTATGATCAGTAACCATTGGTGATGAAAGAAGAAGTTGAAGCAGCATTGAAAGCCTTATCAAAGAACAAAGCACCAGGCATTGATAGCATTCCCATAGAAGTATTACAGCAATCTGATGCAGCTGTTACCATACTTACAAGGCTCTGCCAAGAAATATGGAAGACAACATCATGGCCAACTGACTGGAAAAGATCTGTGTTTATACCAATACTAAAGAAAGGTGATCCAACTGACTGTGGAAATTATCGCACAATCGCTCTGATCCCACATGCCAGCAAAATTCTACTGAAGATTATTCAAAAGAGACTACAACCATATCTGGAACAAGAACTACCTGAAGTGCAAGCAGGGTTCAGGAAAGGGTGAGGAACGAGAGACATCGTTGCAAAAGTGAGATGGATCCTTGAAAAGACTAAAGAATACCAAAAGGATATCTATTTGTGCTTTATCGACTATAGCAAGGCTTTTGACTGTGTAAACCATGAGAAACTCTGGGCCACATTAAGAAGCATCGGTATACCAGAACCCCTGATTGTACTCTTTCACAATCTGTACATTGATCAAGAAGCAACAGTTCAAACGGAACAAGGAGAAACAGAATGGTTTCAAATAAGCAAAGATGTAAGACAAGGCTGCATACTTTTCCCCTATCTGTTTAATTTATATGCAGAACAAATCATCAGAGAAGCAGGATTGTATGAAGACAACAGAGGTGTGAAGATTGGTGGAAGACTCATCAACAACCTTCGCTATGCTGATGATACCACATTACTGGCTGAAAGTGAAGATGATCTGAAACATTTGCTTCTCACAATCAAAGAACATAGTCTCAAAATGGGCCTGCACCTTAATGTAAAGAAGACAAAGATCATGACAACTGGCATAATCAACAGGTTCATCATTGAAGGAGAAGAAATTGAAATCATGAACAACTTTAACCTACAGTACTTGGATCAACTATCAATAAAGAAGCAACAAGTAGTCAAGAAATCAGACGACGCATTGTTCTTGGCAGAATGGCTATGAAAGACCTAGATAAGATTCTCGAGAGCAGAGATGTCTCTCTCCATACAAAGATTCGACTTGTTCAAGCCATGGTATTTTCAATATCATATGGCTGTGAAAGCTGGACAGTGAAAAAGTTAGACAGGAAGAAAATTGATGCCTTTGAATTATGGTGCTGGCGACGAATACTGTGTATACCATGGACTGCCCGAAGAACAAACCAGTCGGTACTAGAGATCAAACCTAAGCTTTCTTTAGAAGCTCAGATGACAAGACTTCAATTTTTATACTTTGGACACATCATGCGAAGAGAGAGATCATTAGAGAAAGACATCATGCCTGGCAAGATAGAAGGTCAACACAAAAGAGGAAGGCCAGCAATGAGATGGATCGATACAATAACAGCAGCTACGGGTACCAGTCTGTCAACAATGAGCCGCCTGACTGAAGACCGAACACAATTTAGGATAGCTATCCAGAGGGTCACCATGAGTCCACTCAGACTCGACGGCACTTAACAACAACAACATAGTTTGTATCCAAGTATCACAGTATCGCATTGTTTATCCACCTTCCACTAGGTCTCTGAGATGCCAGTTATATCTAGCCTTTCATTTAGTGTTTTGTATTCTAGCTCTCTCATCTAATCTTTTAGACTACCAGCATTTGCATACGGGAATTTTAGAGATTGTATTTTATTCATATTAACAATCTGGTTATCAGTTGACAAGGGATATGGTTTACTTTTATCTTTGAACCGCAACTATCATGATGCCCCAACTTCCCTCTTTTGCTAGTATCCTTGCTAAACTTGGTGGCTGTGGACTTTCTCCTATTACCTAGTTTAAAAGCTGCTCTCTCCTTTAAGGGTTAATTCCAGAAGCCTGGATCCACCCCTGTTAAAGTGGAGCCCATGCTTTTGGAAAAGATTTCCCTCTTCCCCAGAGTGTTGCCAAAACCCTCTTCATTGCACCATTGTCTCATCCACACATTGAGACGCTGGAGCTCTGCCTGCCTTTTGGGTCCTGCACGTGGAACAAGAAGCATTTTGGAGATTGCTATCTTGGAGGTTCTGAATTTCAACTTCCTACCTCAAAGTCTTAATTTGGCCTCCAAAACCTCCCTCCCACACAGTCCAATGTCATTGATACCAACATGTACCAGGACATCAGGCTCCTCCCTAGCACCATCTAAAACCTTGTCTAGGTGGTGTGTGAGGCCTGCTACCTTAGCACCAATCAGGCATGTTACCAGGCGATCTTCATGTTGACCAGCCATCCACATGCTTAATGATCGAATTGCCAACTATAATAGCTGTCCTAACCCTTCACTCATGGTCACATGACCCTGGAGAAGCTACCTCTGTGCGAGAGGGTTTTTATATCACCTGGAGGACAGGTCCTAGCTATAGGATCACTTCCTGCCACAACAAGGTGATGCTCTCCTTTCACGTGACCTCTCTCCTCCATGGCAACATAGAGACTGCCAGACTGGAGGTGGGACTTCAGTACTCTGTTTCTGTAGGTCTCGTCTATATACCTCTCTATCTTCCTTAACTCCTCCAAGTCTGCTACTTTAGCCTCCAGAGATCGTACTTGTTCCCTGAGAGCAAAGAGCTCCTTGCACCAAATGTTCCATCTAATTTTTTATAGACTAAGAGGTCGCAGAATCAGAATCGGGTCTACTTGCCTGAGTGTGCAGGCTGTTTCCCAATTCTGATTGGCCACACATCCTCCCGATCCCCATCTAGCATAGCCAGGTTCCTGAATGAAGCCACAGTGCCATGGTGACCTCAGAATTGGCCGTGTATGTCCGGGATCAGTCTCTGCCCACTGCCTGCCCTGGCTCCGCCTCTGTCCTGCCCCCTCCCTCCCACGAACAGAGCGTCCAGTACAAATCACCTGTTCTTATGGGGAGCTCTATCCCCGGCAGGCTGCCCAGCCGTTTTGCGGGTCTGGATCAGACGTCAGACCCACTAAACAGAATTCAGAATAACCACCTGTGTGTGCAAAAAATATCATCTGTTCAGATTTTTAAGCAAAAGTAAATTTGTGTGTGCTACATAATGATAGTTGAAGTTGTGTTATAGGTGGACCTTTGAGTTTGACTACATTACAGAAGATCATATGTACACCACATTGCCTATAAGCAAATTAAATTAAGATAGATGATTACTAAAAGAAATGGACAATTTTAAATAATAATTACAAACAATATTATTTGAGCTGCAATTTCACTTTTATTGAAATATTCATTGTTGTTTCATGTAACATTAATAAAATACAGTGTATTTGCTAGTCTCAAACTTTTTCTCTGCGATCTTTCAAATTTACCCAATCTCAATACATTTTATCAAGATCGAATGATCCTCCATCTTGAAGGGGCTCTTAACACGCATCAGCATTTCCAAATGTTCTAATTGTAAACGATATCTTAATTTCAATTTTAAACTGTTAATTAAGCTATAAGCACGCTTGCAATCTGCACTTGAAGCCAAGAATGCAGATTTAGCAAAATTAATGGATATTGGTGGAACAAACTGATCATTCTGAAATGCAAATTTCACCATATCTAGAAAACTGTTTATCAGTTTGCTTCTGATTTTTTTTCTGTAACTAAAAACAAAGTCATTGAATTGCTGAATAATAACATGTTCCTCCTGAAGAAATTGTTTGTACTTTGAACAGAGAGATTGGATTTGTTCATTTCCAAAGTCATAGTCGCATTGTGCTATTGCTGTAAAGTCAAAAGCAAACCATTCATCAATTTTATTTTGGGAAATCTTTCACTCAAATGCAAACATAGGATATTAATGAAAGTTAATATGGAATTAGTATCCACTGAAACATTTTCTCCAGATGTCTTGTCAAGAAGACTGGTAACTTTATCACTCCATGCAACCATGTCACCAAAGTACTGCATTCAAATTTTGTTCAATTTACCCTGTGCAAGATAATCTTCCAACGGTGTCAAGCAATGTTTTTGAAATGTCAAAGTTAATGAAACTAGTTCTGATAATACATCATTCAAAACTTCCAGTGTTATACGGAATTGCTGGTAGTTTAGCTTTTTATAAAAGTACTTTGAAATAGGATCATTATCCTTATCTTCTTCAAAATATTCTAATAGGGGATCATAGTTTCAAATAATTGCTTGAAGTGCAAAATGTCTAGATAACCAGTGCACTTCATTCAGAGGTCTGAAAGCAATTGAATCACATTCAGAAGCATCCACTATTTCTTGAAATTTGCATCTTTTAGTAGAAGACCACCAGAACACTGTGTAGACAGTTCTCATTAACGTTTTATCTCTTTCCATGATTCAGAAATCCCTAAACGTTCCTGATGTGCAACACAATGTTGCTGCAATAGATGTGGAACATCATTTTTCAGCTGCACTGCAACACCATTTACTCTGCCCAATATAACAGAGGCACTGTCCGAAGTAAACATGACCATTTTATTGATATCAAGCTTGTGTTTCCTATAGAATTCCCCGACTGTGGTTACTATTGACATAGCATCACATGCTTCCAACTGTGGCATCCCACCAAATGAAGTTTTATACTCATATGAATTTACTGACTGATACTTAGAGTATTAAGTATTAGTTGACAGAAATGACTGTCCTTACATCAATAGTTAATGTATGATATGTTGCTGATGCAATGTCTGCCATAAGATTATCTTGCATACTGCTATTTATAATTTGAAGACAAACACACACATAGGGGTATGTTTACTTATCGGCGGTAGCAGATTCCATGTGATATATCGCATGGAAGCTGCTACCGCCGATTTGTAAACATATCCCATAGTTTTTGCTTCTCCAGCTTTCACAAATGCTTACATACTTTGCCATGTGCTCATTAATATCTTGAACAGAGAGCATGGAAATATTCATCCTAACGGCCACCAAAACACTGCCAATAAGAACTTTAATTTCTTTGGGGCTGGAACGCTTCCGTTAATTATTAAATTTGCCTTTTCTCCTTTTCAGCAGGGCTTTCAAACATAGTAACCAGTCCTCCTCTTAAAGTTGGATTTTAACTTCAAGGTTTCATAACACTTTCAGTATGAGAATTATTTGTCAAGTTTCCAACACATCATCCCACACTTTTCTAGCAGAGAACTCTCCAGTTGCTTTGGCATCTTGACCAATATTTGCCTTCTGCAATTTTTCATTTTAACGGTACCTATGTTTTTTTGGCAAAAATTTAATTTTTGTGCGTTCAGCGAATCATGTGTGTGTTGACACATGCACAGCTTAGAGGGAACATTGCTTGCACCTAGTGCACACATAAGACCTCCCACTAACTGAAAGAAAATCGTACATGTGACACTCAATGCAAAAGACTGGCTAGCCCCCATCTTACTGCTAAACTGCTGTCTGAATCTTAGCTTTAAGGATTTGTTTAGCTATTTAAAGTTGTTTACTTAAAATTACTAGGGACACTTGTACCAATACAACTATAACTAACAAGTTTAAGGGATTTTTCTCATCTCAAAACAGATTAATTAAGGACCTGAAATTATTTATGTCTGATGAGGATAACCAGCTGAGCCTGAAGTAAATTTGACCACCTCTTTCAGTTTAATAGGTGTAAGAGCCTATAAATCTAAGATTATGCCTGAAGAGGGTGGGTGGGAGAGAAAGAAACACTTAGTAAAAGATGGCTTGCTACACAGTGCCCTGACCTGTGTTTCTAAGGTATTCTCTTAATTTCCTGGGTGATTCACATAGTCCTTGGTTTAGAGGAAGCCTTTCAAATTGCCCCATTGATCTTTTCATTTAGTTTTAACATCTAGTTAAAACAATTTCACAGGTTTCTTGCCTCCTAATTGGAAGGCCTCTTTGTAAAGATCTCTGGAAATAATTTATTTCTTTCTACTCAAAGAATATTTACCCTATTCTGCCTTCTATGCTAAGTTATATTCTGATTTTGATTTAAATGAAAAGATCTGGTGATACTAAGCCCTGATTGACTTAAAACCCTCCATTGCATTCTAATATGCACAGATATATCAGCTTTAACCCAAAGAATTCCCTTTCCCCCCAAGATTTAGAGAATTTCCCATCAGGTAAAATATTTACAAGTGCAAATTTCTTTCCAGCAGTAGCATTCCCTTTTCATAGTCCTTTAAGACTTAAAGAAGGAACGTCAGAGATTAACTGGCAGATTAGACAGGCCAGACACTGCTTATCTTTCCTCTTTTTCTATCTCTTTCTGTTTCTGCAAGAGAGACGACGGTTGGAGCTGCTGTTGTTGCTTCTCCTCCTATGACTGTTGCTGCAACATGTGTTTGCCTGTGCTGCTGGATTAACTGGACTCTTGCTGTTGATGCTGCTTCTTCCATCAGTACTGCTCTTGCTGCGATTATTGTTATTTCTGCTATTTCTTGGTTAGTTTTCCTCTTTCTGTGCTGACTTACAATATATACAATGCTATCTCCAATATGGTTCCAGCATTTGCCTTTCTCACTGGATTACTGTAAATTCAATCTTTGCCTCTGCAGCTGCTGCTTCTCTGAAAGCTTCCAATAAAATTGCGTCCAAGTGGAATTATAGGCCAATGCTTAGAGCAGTGAGCTGAAACTGAGAGAAGCCATGAATGGATCTGGACAGAGTATGTTGAGGCACTGCCATTAATGAATGAATTTGAGTACTCGTGTGCTTTTCTCTTTAACCTGTGTTAGTAACAACCCCTCTCAAGTGGATATCTGAGGCAAGAGAAAAAGTGATTTCTCTAAGCTCAAAAGGAATGCTAATAATGAAAGTAGGATCTGAACACTGTTTTCTCTGTTTTTTAGTCCATTATTCTAGCAACAAGGCCGTTCCTACCGTGTTTCCCTGAAAATAAGACCTATCCTGAAAATAAATCAGCACGTTTTTCTGAGATTCCCATAATATAAGCCCTACCCCGAAAATAAGACCTAGTGCAGATCATGGGCGGACTGACAGATTCGATACCTGGGGTGGGGGGTGGGGGAGGGATGCGCTGGCTGCACGAATATTTGATATTTGATTTCTGACTGTTCATAGCGAGCGGGTGCTGGTCATCAGTGTGGGCAGGTGCTGATCATCTGTGCAGGCGGGCGCTGCAGCACCACTCATTCCCAGTGTGATCACAGGTGACCACATTCTGTACTGTCACGCTGCCCGCATCCCCCGCTTCCCCGTGCGTGCCACCCACAGCAGCAGCAGCAGCAACAGCATACTAACACTTCATTGATTGACTGCCTGTCATGAGGTGGCAGCCAATCAGCTTCAAGTGCTATCAGTACTGATTGAGAGGTATGGAACGGTACATTGAGAAATCAGCGTGGAAACTTTGTGAAGCCTAGTCTGCAAGAGGTTGTGACTTGGGTGAAGAAGTCATGGGATAAAATCACTGACAGCTGTGTTGCCAATGCACTACAAGCAGGCTACTTGGTCAAGAAGTGCTCATTTAAGGAGAACTCTATTGCTAGACATGAAAGATTGGGGCCAATGGTTCTACAGGGAATGAAGTTGCAAGAAAATCAGGCCGGAATTCGGGGTTTGGAGAGTTTTGACAATGTTCCGGAAGAAGATGACATAATTGTATTTGAATAAATGTAGATTGCTATACATGGGTAAATGTAGATTGCTGTACATGAATAAATGAGGATTGTTGTTCATGAATAAATGTGGATATATGAAAAAAAAAAAAATAAGGCAGCCCCTGAAAATAAGCCCTAGTGCATCTTTTGGAGCAAAAATAAATATAAGACCCGGTCTTATTTTCGGGGAAACACAGTATTACTGCATGTTATTTGAATGCTGGACATGCACATTGAAAAATTATGAGGCATCTTTAATAAACCATGTTAGCTTATCCCATCTTCAGTGTAAACATCTATCTGGCTACATTACTATAAAATGCAAAATGGATAACTCACCATTTAAGTTTGTGACCATGTATGTTGTGATTCAAATTGTATGGCTAATCTGTTGTGGTAGTGTGGCATGCAGTGGGAAGAGGTTCTCTGTTAACACACCAGACAGCAGTTCAGGGAAAACAAAACTTGTTTTTATCCAGACCCAGTTTGTTAAACCTTCTCAAAGCTGGTTTCTGGCCCTAACTCCCACCCAGTTAAAGTTCCTACCATGGTACAGCTTGCCTTGAAAGAACTCTTGGCTCCACAGACCTCTGTCCCCCCTGCAGCCTGCTGGGTTTTTAACCTCTTCCAGTGAGCCACACCCTCCGAGCCCTGAGCTCTAGGCTGTAGGTTCTCTTAAAAGGGGCCCGTTGATAGTTCCTCTGGAGATGGATAGGCAACACTATGTAAACCCCTTCACACTGCTAAAAGTCGATATAAAAAGACATCTGGATAACTAATCTAAATATCCTTATACAGCAATCAACCCACTGAATATTGATCTTAATTTTTTTTTCAATCCATCATTGCTTTCTATTTAATTTAATTATTTTTTTTCAAAAATGTACTATTCGCATGGAGGCACATTCCAAATAGGATGTCCAAGTGCAATCTCAGATCCAAAATGTCAAATAGCATAATAGTTAAAGTAGTGGCTTTAAGAGCTGGTTGGCCAGGGTTCAAATCCCTGTGTGGGGCTTTGTAATTTAAAGCTAGTCATTTAATTCTCCATCTTCTCTACACTCTCTGAATGTTTTAAGGTGAAAACAAACATTTTCCTGATACCTATTCGTGCCTGGAGCAGGAATAAACATGCACATTCCCACAGAGGGCTCTGCTGCTTCTGGAATTGAATGGGGACTTGTAAGCCCATTGCCCCTCCCCAGACATGCCTCCACCACATCCCTCTGCCTACTTGAATGTCTCCGTACTGCAGACATCTGTGAACGGCATTTGTGGAATGGTTATGGAGAACAGCATTTGTGGAATGGTTTGTGATTTTGACATCCATGTGTATGACTGCAGACGTCCAAAACACAACTAAACCTTTTAGAATGACCCTCTTAGTCACTAAAGCTCAAAGAAAGTTAAAATGGCGACATATTGATAATTACTCTCTCTTAACTTTTGTCCTTTCATTTCTAAGCATCTGTCCATATACCTATTTACAAACCTTGAATCTCCTACCTACTTTGTGATACCTAGTCAAGAGGTCAAGCAAAATTTGAATGGTGTGAAGGATTCTGGGTTCAGGAGTTCCTAGGTATTTGGGTTCTTTCGTCTTGGGCTAGTGGCCTTGAGAGAAGTGGTCAAAGATCTATAAATATCAGGGGATTCAGTTTCAGCTATAGCCAGACCTAGGATGGAGCAATCAGACATTATTCTGGATGCCATATTTTTGCGGTTGCTGAACTCTGGTCTCAGAGGAGGAGCAGGGATTGAAGCTATCATGTTTTTTTGTGGCTTGTCCTGGGTGTCACAGTACCTAGTTCTGGGGCAGGTTCAAGTAGTCCTTGATATAAGTATACTATAGGGGTCCTAGGTTAATGGGCATCAGAGCACAAAAGGAAGGGCAGCAAACAGAGTGAGAGCCAAGCACAGCAAAAATACAGACACTTCTGCTGATTCACCTGGATCGGGATATAAAAATATGCCTCAGTCAGATCCAGAGAAGCCAAGAATTCTCCACAGCACACTGCTTGAATCACAGAGTGCAAGGTTTCCATCCAAAAGTGCAGGACATGCAAGTGCTTGCCCCTTTGAGGTCCAGGATGGGCCAGAAGGAATCATCCTTCTTGGCACCATGAAGTAGATGGAGTATCTGCTCTTGCCCCACTTGCCTGGGGCGGGGGCAGGGGGGGGGAAGGGACACAGGCACCACCACCTTCAGGTGAAGCATCTCATCCAAAATGGCCCACACCTTGGCACCCTTGATCACAGACGCACAGGGGGAGATGATGAAGGCATCAGGAATCGGCTTCTTGCATGCCAGCACATAGCTGAATTGAATGGTGTCTAACACCCAGTGATGCTTGGTAACCCCGGCCCATTCCTGAAAGAAAAGGTGAAGCTTGCCGTCCACTGGAGGGGCCAGAGAATGGGCCACCAAACTTTCATTATATGACCTGGAGGGTCCTCCTCTGGAGGGACCATGTCCCTGGGTCCACATGCTCCACAAAAGGACTGAAAATGAGCCCAAGGCCCTGAAGCAGAGGGAAAGAAAGGTTTTCCAAGTTGATAGTGACAATAGACCCGAGAACCCTGGGAATCCGACCAGCACGCCATTGGCTGTCGGGTGGAGGCAGATGAGAAACGGGCACTCGACTGCTTCATGGGCCCCCTGGACTTGTCTTCCCAGAGACAGTAAGATTTTGTCTCACCTAGGCCTTCACCAGTTTCTCCAAATCTGTTCCAAACAGGAGTTTCCCCTAAAAGGCCAGTTGAACCAACCGGGCTTTGGAGGATGTGCCCACTGCCCAATGATGAAGCCAGATCCAATGCCATGACACAGTAGTCAGGGCACCATCCCTGGCCACTAGATGCACCAGGTCATACATGGTATAAGAAATGAAGGCCGTAGCCGACTCCAAAGGAGAAGTGGTATCATCAGATGGAAGACACTGAATCCAGTGGAGCAGGGCTCAAGACGTCAAGCTTGTACATATCTCCAGCTGTAGAAAGCCATCACCACGGTATACTGGCTCTTCAGCAAGGAATTAACTTTGCTGTCCAGGATATCTTTTAAGGCTGATCCACCTTCCATGGGAACGGTGGTCCATCTGGTATCCGCCTTGACCTGTGCATTCACCTTGGGAATGTTAAACCATTTACTGCACTCCTCTTTGGGAAAGCATAGATCTTCTTATAGACTCTTAACCCTTTAGGCAGGGAGTCAGGTGAGTCCTTCTTGGACCAGATCATATCTTTGATCACCTCTGGGAGCGGGGAGACAGTAGTGAATTTCCACAGCCCTTGAAGAAGTGTGTGTACTTTCGGCTCCTGCTCCATGCCAGAAGCATCTGCCAAGTTCAAGGCAGATGAGACCCTGGAAATCAATGCAGCCAGCTCCTCCTCCTGGAACAGGCAGATCATGCCACCTCTTCATAGTATTCTGAAAGTGATAGGAGGTCCTCCTCCAAATCAAAGCCCAACAGTGATTCATCTGGATCCAAGGCATAGTCAGCATCTCAGACAACTCCCAAATATTCCTCATATTCAGGGAGTGTCCCTTGCTGGGGACACTTAGCCAGAGGTAATCGAGGAGGGATTCTGCTCCCAGCCTACCCATTACAAGACTGTGTCTGGGGCTCCCAGAGGCCACAGGGTCTGAATTTCCACACCAGAAGGACCGGGCCTGTTGCAAAAAGCAAAAGAATTCCAGGGAGGACAATCCAGACTCCAGAAGCTCTCCTCTTGGAAAAGGCTCCCTGAAACCAGGGGCATAGCCACCACGAACCCCCTAGAAGATGTAGAGTGGCTTATAGCATGGATACCAGAGCCTTCGGTTGGCTGATGTTGGGATACACAGGCCTTTGCATTAATCCCTCATGAGTTACAAATATATAGGTCAGCCATGCTGTTAAACTGTGGGCAATTAAAAGTTATATTGGCCTGAGAATAAAGATATAACAAAATTCAGCAGTTGAAGTTGCAAAGCTCTCTGCAGACGTGCTCAGAGGCTTTCATGCTAGGCTGAAGAAAGAATAAGTTACATCCAGAAAAACCACAAGCTGACAGTTGCAGAGGAAGTGATGTGGCAAAAGCGTCAATGAGCCCTGAAGAAAGCAGATGGTATTGACAGAATTTGGTAAGTATACAAGGAAGGGAGAAGTAAGGGCCTGTCCAGGATCTCGTGGTTAGGACATCTTGCAAAAAATTTTCAGAACAAAGAAGGTGGGTGTATGGGGGGGAGTGAGAGACACAAACTCATAGATTGAGAAATTATACATGATCACAGACATGCACGTACACGGAAGTACAAAAATGTATATAGGGAATGTCTTGTTAGCCATAGAGAGAGAGGAGAAATTCTGGAGGTGCCTAGTGCCCAATAGAAGCACTCCTCTCTATTGCCTGTACTGTCCATTGGTTATCTAATAAACTAAGACTCTGATTGCACCTGTACCGACTTTTGATTCTGGACTTTATGGGATATTAGTGATAATTGGTAATTAGGCTTGTTTGTGGGATACAGGGCCCCACAAATTTGTGCCGAAAACCCGGGATTTTCCCATGGTTGGGAGAAAGATTGGGAATTATATTGTTTTTTTTTTATTTTTAAGGATTCCCGGCCGAAGAAATATAGCCGGAGGACGGGTGTGACGGATTCCCTTAGAAGACGACGTCTGAGAGAAGAGTCATGAGTAATTATAATAAAGATTTTGCGTGCATGGTAAGTAAATAATTTTTTTTGTAAAAATGTCTTTAAGAAAAAGAAAAGTGACAATCAGGGTACTTA
Source organism: Ichthyophis bannanicus (assembly GCA_033557465.1). NCBI lineage: Eukaryota > Metazoa > Chordata > Amphibia > Gymnophiona > Ichthyophiidae > Ichthyophis > Ichthyophis bannanicus. Next base: position 1,072,034,265 of record CM066031.1, on the reverse strand, counting down.
TGTTAGTCAACCACCCACTATAACACCGGTGGAGCAAATGATGAAAGATAACCCCTTATTGGCAAAAGAAATAATGAAGGTTTGTTTGAAATGGTCAAAGTGGAGCACCACTCGGGGGAGTCCTCTTGGCTGGCCACCAGAGGGGTCCTTTGATGGACGCTCGATAGTGAAGATAAGGGATCATGTATTATTTCATAAGACGGGGTCTAGTCAGCTAAAACATTTGAGGCATGTCTCAATGTGGAAAATTAGTAATTGCAGTAGCATCAGCCATACAAAAGGTCTTGTCTATTTTCACTCCTGTAACACTGATATTATTCCAGTCCATTGAACTCAAAGCGATTTTGAACAAACAAACTTTACATCTCTCTCCTACTAAGTTACAACAAGCCTGTGCTGTAATTCTCAATAGTGGCGTTATTTTTCGTCCAATAACTGTATCTACTTGCCCTTTTAATTGGTTACAAGCGGCAGTAGATGTGCAAGTCACCCAAACCACTTCTGATTATGATGAGGTATTAGAGTCTCTGGTCCCTCCTCAGAATATGCCACCTGAAAGTGAGATTTGGTTCATGGATGGCTCTGAGAGCAATGTAGCTGTTGGTTTTGCAGCAGTACAACTGAGAGCGCAAGGGGAAACTCATAAAATCTTGCAGTATGCCTTAGATCCTGATCAAGGGTATTCGGCACAAGCTGCCGAATTATGTGCTGTAATATCAGTTCTGCAGGAGCGCCCTGAGGTTCCATTGATCATTTACACTGATTCTCAATATGTACAGAAAGTATGTGGGGAATACTTGCGTACTTGGCTTCAGCGAGGTTTCGTTACCTTGGCTAGTGGCCAGCTTACGCATAAACATCTGATTTTGTACCTGTATGATTTACTTTTCCTTAGAAGGCAACATGGCCTATTAATATCTTGTAATTGGGTGCCAGGTCATTCCAGACATTACGGGTTCCTACATATGGGAAATGCGTTAGCTGATGCTGCAGCTAGGGAAGTTACTGCCACTGCTGTGTGTTTGTGACCACATGAGCCAAACGGCACACCCTTCCCCCACTGAAAGATTATCAACAGAACCTTGCTGAAACAGAGCTTCACAGCTGGAAATTGTTAGGGTGTATAGAAAATCAGGGGTTATGGGTACACCCCTCTGGTAAAGTTTGTATCTCATTTTGGTCATTAAAACAGTTATGTTTGTTACTGCATTCTATTAACCATGCTCCAGCTTCCAATGTTGCAGCACAGGTTGCTGAAACATTTTGGCACCCGCGCCTGAAAGCCAGGGTGCAGGAATGGTGCCAACAGTGTCCCCAGTGTTTGGAAAATGCCCTAGTAAAAGGGAAACATATGATGCAGGGTCATTTACCAACAGTATGGGGTCCATTTCTTTCCTGGTACATAGATTTTACAGATATGCAACAGCGAGTTGAAGGTTATCGTTTTCTTTTGATGTGTGTCTGTCCGTACTCCAAGTGGATAGAGGCTTTCCCTTGTAAGCGAGAAACTGCTGTTGAAGTATTTAACTGCCTCACACAACATCTGTTTCCTCGTTTTGGAGTCCTAAGAAATGTATACTCTGACAATGGCTCACATTTCCGTAATCAGCTTATACATCTCTTCTCTACTGCTGTGGGTTTTCAATGGAAGTATGTCTCAGTTTATCGACCTACTTCCAATGGACTGGTTGAAAGGACTAATGGTCTGTTGAAAGCTGCTCTGCGATTAGCACAGTCTGATAAGAATCTCTCCTGGGTAAACACCCTGCCATTGGCATTATTCCAGCTACAAAATCGTCCCCTGAAGGATATAGCATTAACCCCCCATGAAATCTGTACTGGGCGTCGACTGTTAAGTTTTAACCCCTCTGAGTCTACTGCTGTGTTACCTGATACCTTGTCTTCTTATCTTGCAGGATTACAGTTAGCCCATGCAGAAGTATCTCGTCGCTGTTCCCTGCGAGACCAGCGTTCCAATCAGCAGCCTGCAAGCATCATTCCGGTTGGAACAAAAGTCTACCGCCGTAACCCTCATCGCAGTTCTTGGCTAGATCCCACCTATTCAGGACCACATGTCGTAACTGCATCCACTCCTTTTGCTGTTCTTTTGGACTCTGGTCAAACCTGGACTCATATTGCTCATCTTTGGGTCCCTGTGAACTCTGAACATTCCTGAGCGTTTGAACATTTTCATACAGAATGTTTAACAAGGAAAAAACTATTCCAGTTTGGTGTATTGTATTGTTTTTTTTTTTTTTTTTGCCTTCTTACTTGTTCTTGCCCTATTCCTTTGCTTTCCATCTTCATGGTTTACACCCCCTTGTGCAGAGTCCCCTACAAGTCCCCCTGGTCACTCATGCTTACGTAGGTCTTTACCCTCTAATCTATGGCAGTCCTCTGTTTTAGAAATTTTACGCTTAACTAATGCATCCGATTGTATTATTTGTACTCCTGTTCCTAAAGCAGTTAAATATGCCCCGGTAGCAATATACCCCCTTACCCTTGCAGATCTCATGGGTAAAGTCTCTTGCTGGGACAACAAAAACTTTACCGCTCCATGTTTTGAATTCATAAGCTGTACTGAAACGTGGGAGGCTATGAATGCTTCTAGCGCATCTTTATTTGTTTATGTTCCCCTTAAAATGTGTTTTACTTATTGTCTTGTGACTAAGATATCTCTTTCATTTTCCTCTCGCTGCAATATTACCTATAATGTCCAAAATGCTTCTTGGCATATAGCTGCTGGAACTTTTGTCCCTCGTCATGGTAACTTCACATTTTTGTCACATTTTACTGACAACCCTTCCACCTTGTCCCCGGAGGATAATATCACCCAAGTGCCTCTGATAGTGGATTCCAATTATTGGCGTGATGTCCTACTTGTGGGTCCCTATTTACCCTCTGGTCAGTATGACTACTGGGTTGGAGGTAAGGTCCCTTTTAGTTCCTGCTACACTCCTCAGTCTCAGCGTTCTACCTACAGTCATGGGAAGTTGCAATCTGACCTTTATTGGGGTAATATAAATACGTTTCCGAAGAAATGGCATTCCTCTACATAAGTTTACGCCTTGGCAGGTCACTATTTTCTTTGTGGGGAAGCCTTATTACAGAAAATTAATATCTCTCACTTGCCTTGTACTCTTGTTCGTGTCTCTCTGTACTCTGCTCTAATTCCTTTAAAAGTATCCCATAAGCCTGATTCTCTGCTACATAGAGTCAAACGTTCTCTTTCTGAACCATGCTGAACTCCAGTCTCTCCTCTGGATCTTTTCCCGCCCCCTGGAAATACGCCCTCATCCGTCCAATACTTAAGAAATCTACTCTTGACCCTCTTGATCCCAATAACTATCGTCCAGTTTCTAATCTTCCTTTCCTTTCTAAATTACTTGAGAAAATTGTTTTTGCACAACTTACTCACCATCTGGACTCCACCAATCTCCTTCACCCTCGTCAATCTGGCTTTTGCTCTGGGCACAGCATCGAGACTGTTCTTCTAGCTTTCACCAATTCCTTGCACACTGCCCACGACCGGGGTGATATTTCGGTGGCGGTAGCACTTGATCTTTCCGCTGCCTTTGACCTGGTTGACCACTCCCTCCTTCTGTCCCGCTTGCATGATATCGGCCTTCGTAGTACTGTTTTGCGATGGTTTCACTCTTTCCTCTATTCTCGCTCTGCTGCTGTTGTTCCTTCATCTCTGTCCCACTCTCCCTCCGAGTCTTTTTCCCTAGTCTGCGGGGTTCCTCAAGGTTCTGTGTTAGCTCCTCTTCTTTTCAACATCTTTCTCACTCCTCTCACACTACTTATTCAACAGTTTGGAATTACAACCTTTTATTATGCCGACGATATTCTCCTCCTCCACCACACTTCCCCTTTCTCCCCTGACTTAGCTCCACTGAACGCCTGCTTAGCTGCTGTCTCTGACTGGTTAACACAAAACTGTTTGCATCTTAACCTCTCGAAAACCATAGCCATATGGTTCTCTCACGGCCACCAGCCCCCCTCTTTGGCTCCATCTTTTTCCAATGCACCTGTCCCGCTGGTTACTACTTTTCGTTACCTCAGGGTTCTTTTTGACTCAGATCTCTCCTTCTCATCACATGTTTCCCACGTTTCTAGACTTTCTTCCTTTCACCTTCGTCAGATTCGCGCTATTCGCCCCTTCCTCTCTCCCTCTGCCTTAACTACTCTGCTACTCACCCTCGTTATTTCTCGTGTTGACTTCTCCAATTCTATCCTCTCTGGCATCTCCAAACTGCAGCTCTCACGGCTACAACGCATCCAAAATACTGCCGCCCGTCTTGTTACCCACTTGTCCACTAGAGACCACGTCACCCCCCTTCTTCTCCGACTTCACTGGCTTCCTGTCTCCTTCCGTATTCAATTCAAACTCCTCACATTAGCTCACAAGGCGCTGCATACTTCTACCCCTCAATATCTGGCTGATTTACTCCATTTCCACACTCCTCGGCACACTCCTTGTTCCTTCCACCTTAACCGACTTGCTCTACCATCCCCCTCACATGCTCACCTTCAGTCCACACGCTCCTCAGCCTTCTTCTTCACGGGCCCTACCCTAAGGAACTCCCTCTCCCCCCCTCTCCATCTCGAACCCCACTACCCTACCTTCAAACGCTCTCTTAAAACTTATTTGTTCTCCCTTGCCTTTGATCTTCCCCCTCCCTAGCCCTGACCCTCTTTCCATCCCTCTACCCTACCTACTCTTGTCTCTATCTCTTTCTCTACTTTGATTGTAACTTCCTTTCCCGTTTTCTGGCCTTGTGCCACTCTGTTTATACTTTTTTTATTGTGAACCGCTCTGCCTACCAATGAAGGGCGGTCAAGCAAATAAATGAAAATGAACATGGTTTATGGGAGGAGAAGGTAAAAGAGGACAAAGCCATACAGGCTTCTTTTGAGTATATTAATTCCACCTATCCCCTCACCAAAACAAGACTTGATGCTTTATCTTGGACTTCTTGGATTCCTATCTTTCAGACCCCTGCCATTACTGCTGAACTGGGTATGGCTATACGCCACTTGCAATGTCTCTTGCATGTACAAATGAAAGCAGTTACTGACTCCATTACTAAATTAGCTGAGTCGCTTGAGCAAAATACACAAATGACTCTGCAAAATAGGCAGGCCCTTGATTTGCTCCTTGCTTCTGAAGGCGGATTGTGTTCTTTTATTAATGCTTCTAATTGTTGTACTGTAATTGCAAATCACTCAGTATTTGTACTCAATGCTATGGATAAGATACGCCATCTATCTGATTTACATATTGATGATTTTAAGGGAGGTTTAAATGTTGGAGATTGGTTTACTTCTTTAACTTCCTGGTTTCATTCTTTGGGTTCTGGGCTTAAGGGTCTTCTTATTGCTGCAGGTGTTTTTCTTATGCTTGCTCTACTATTTTGCTGTATAGTGTCTGTACTTATTTCCTGTTGTAAGAAACAATGTAACAAAGTATCTACTTCCATGCTGCCTGTGCAACATAACCCCCGCCCAACCGTCTTCTATACTCCTGTCCCTGTAGATGAGTTGTGCCTCTCCCCACCCTAGCTCTCCTTTGCAGTTCACTCAAACTAAAAAGAAAAAGAAAAAAATAGTGGAGTTGTTGGGATACACAGGCCTTTGCATTAATCCCTCATGAGTTACAAATATATAGGTCAGCCATGCTGTTAAACTGGGCAATTAAAAGTTATATTGGCCTGAGAATAAAGATATAACAAAATTCAGCAGTTGAAGTTGCAAAGCTCTGTGCAGACGTGCTCAGAGGCTTGCATGCTAGGCTGAAGAAAGAATAAGTTACATCCAGAAAAACCACAAGCTGACAGTTGCAGAGGAAGTGATGTGGCAAAAGTGTCAATGAGCCCTGAAGAAAGCAGATGGTATTGACAGAATTTGGTAAGTATACAGGGAAGGGAGAAGTAAGGGCCTGTCCAGGATCTCGTGGTTAGGACATCTTGCAAAAAATATTCAGAACGAAGAAGGTGGGTGTATGGGGGGGAGTGGGAGACACAAACTCATAGATTGAGAAATTATACATGATCATAGACATGCACGTACACGGAAGTACAAAAATGTATATAGGGAATGTCTTGTTAGCCATAGAGAGAGAGGAGAAATTCTGGAGGTGCCTAGTGCCCAATAGAAGCACTCCTCTCTATTGCCTGTACTGTCCATCGGTTATCTAATAAACTAAGACTCTGATTGCACCTGTACCGACTTTTGATTCTGGACTTTATGGGATATTAGTGATAATTGGTAATTAGGCTTGTTTGTGGGATACAGGGCCCCACACTGAGCATCCTTAGCGTCATCCTCCACCTCCTGCGCTAAGTCAGAGAGGAGTAAAACATGTCCTCCCAGGACAATTCAGAAACTGCCATACAGGAAAGGCAAAGTCCAGAATCCAAGGATAAGGTTCCTCACTTGCCGCAGGACAAACAACGTTTCCTGGAAGAGAGAGTTAGGGTAAGTATCACCAGAGCATGCATTAAGACTGTGTCAGCCCGTAAGTTCACATTAACTGCGCTTTTACAGAATGCGCGTTAAAGGCTCTAGGGAAGGAAAACGCATTGGAGCCACTTGGACTATGTAATCCCCAGGCGCATAATAGGCAAAAATGTTATTAACGCATGCAAAAAATGGCAGAAAAACCCCACCTAGCACTAATGATCACTAGCAGTCCACCTTGATTTGCATCCCTCAGAGACGGAACTAGCAGCCCTCAACAAGGACAATGACAAGGTCAAGCCTTAGTACTCACCCCCTGAGAGCTCTGGGCATAGGATCCATGATGGGTTCAGCTCTACTCCCTTGAAACTGCTTCACATTTCAGCAGCACTTTGTGAAAAGTGACTGGCAGGTAGATCCCTCAGAGCCTTCTGCAATCTTTAGGAGAGACCGGGGTTGGGGGGAGGGGGTGGAAGTGGAGAAGGAAGAGGGAAGGGGTGCTGAGGTTGTGCGAGGCTGTTGCCGATTTCCAGATCCTTCTGATTTGTGGCTACTCAACAGGCCCTTATCATGATAACGGCATGGAATTGAACCAATTTTTCCTCCTCCTATGGCTACCAAAAATACCGCAATCTAGTGGAGCCTCCTATGTCTCGGTCAGCCGAGTCACCTCTTTAGGGCTTGAGGTGGTCATTCACGTGCATTCAATCAATCTGTTTTCCTGTCAATTTTCAGAGAAGAGAAAATCCATCTACCATCGGCTGGAGACAAAGAAATACTGAAGGGACCTCTGGTGTCTGAGCCGGATAGAGGCATGGGAGTGATGTCATTGAAACCTGGGCTTTTCATTGGTCTTTGTCTCCAACAATCTGCTGGTAGGGGTACACAACCCACTTGTCTGGACTGGTCTAGCAGGACGATATGGAAAAAGTGCACACAGTTCATGGGTTCTCCCTCTGACTCTCTGGCATCTCTCCATAAGGGGTGCTCCTCAGTTGAGTAGGTACTGCCTCCTCTTCTGTCATGCCACTCCTTTTGACTATTTCTGTCAGTTAACTGCACGGAGGGAGAGAATTGGTTCAGGCAAGTACTTGGGGCCTGGGATGGGCTGTTTGCTCCTCTCCTCCCACAGTAGTTTACATCACACTAAAAGGCACCGGTCCCCCTATCTCCCTCAGGGGTGCAATTACCTCTCAGTCCAGTCACACCAGACCTCTCTTGAACAAGGTTTATGGTTTATTAAAATTTGCTATACCGACCTTTGTAACAGCAGACCAGTATACATAAAAACAATTCAAGAAGAGAGAAAGGAATGCCAATAAAATCATAGCAAAGGAGAAAAAGAGACGCATACAACAGAGTTACGAGGCAGGAAGGATAAGAGAAGGGTCAGGAGCAGGGGGGTGGAGGGAGGCAGAATCATGAGCTGCCAGTGGCTGGCAGGATACACCTGGTGCAAAGTGTTGGTGCCCTAGGCGAACTTCAAGCTTTATACTCCCTCTGCCAAAATCTATTATTTAACTTTTGATGCACTGTTTTTGCCACCCTTCGGAAGCCCTAGGCAACTGCCTGGTGGGCAGTCCAGCCATGACCTGTGACTCAGGTGCTACATCTTTCTCCTCCTGGGTCTCTCCACCTGGACTGTCAGTAGCTTCAGCTGCACTCCCCTTCCACAGACTAGGACTTGGCAGTTCACTCTTCAGTCATCTGGATTGGGTGGGGGGGGGGGGGAGAAGAGGTTAATTCTTTTCTGATCCCCGTTCCTCTTCCTTCTTCACTGTGGGACTGGTTTAAAGTTACATTTGGTTTATGTCCCTAGTCTCCTTTCTCTGCCAGGCTTTCCCTCTCTGTCTGTGGGTCTCCACTGGAGGAAACTCCTGCTGAACCTCCTACATCTTTGTCTTTGTGCTCCTGTGGAGGAAACCTTGATCCTTTCCCAGTACTCCCTATTATACTTCCCTCCAACTTTGGTGGACACCTACTGCCGAGGTCTACCAGATTCACCCACCCCTCATTTCTTTTGAGTGATACTACTCTGGAGCAGGAACCTAGAATGTTCCTCCTGTTTGTCCAAGACAGAGACATTTTTGGCATCCTACTGTCATTGGAATAGTGCCTGAGGGGAAAATAAGCCTTTAGAGACAATGCCAGTGTCCACTTAGTAGCGGCTGGTTAAACTGTTAACCTACGTTTTAAAGAAAACATCCACAGTCATGCTTATGTGACAGATGAATATAATTATGGAAGCTATAGCTGCTTTTCTAGAACTCAGAAGTATGAAGAATACAGAAACAAACTTCTATTTTCAGCCAAATTTAGAGAAGCAAGACTTGCATGTATCTTAGCTAAATGAGACAAAATTTAAGAACTTTTTCTTTGGAAAATCGGGTTCATAACTCAAGTTTCTAAATTTAGGTGAATTTTCAGCTGAAAATTTAGGATCCTAAGTTTCGCTGAAAATAGGGGACAAATGTAGGAACCTAACTTACATAGAAACATGACAGCGGAAAAAGACTACATGGCCTATCTAGTCTGCCCTTCCATCAACTACAATAGTCCCATTTTTACCTTTAGAGATCCTCTGTGCTTGTCCCATGCTTTTTTGAATTCAGATACTGTCCTCGTCTCTACCACCTCAACTAGGAGACTATTCCACACATCTACCACTCTTTCTGTAAAGAAATATTTCCGCATATTAATCCTGAGTCTATCCCCTTTTACCTTCATCCTATGTCCACTCATAGCAGAGCTTGCTTTCAATCGAAAGAGTCTCTCTTCCTGTGCATTTATGACATGGAGGTATTTAAATGTCTCTCTCTCTCCTATCCCACCATTCCTCTAAAGTATACAAGATCTTTAAGTCTGTCCTCATATGCTTCATAACAAAGACCACTAACCATTTTAATAGCCACCCTCTGCACCGACTCCAACCTGCTTATTTCCTTTTGCAGGTACGGTCTCCAGAATTGCACACAATACTCCGAATGAGGTCACACCAGAGACTTAAACAGAAGTATGATCTCCCTATGGCCAGCTGAAAGAAGGAGGTGATCTCTGTAAAAGTCTCTGGTGCAACCTCATTTGGAGTATTGTGTACAATTCTTATACTTAGCCTTTTTTGAATATAGGGCCCAATGTATTGAGAAATATCTGGCTTCAGAAGAGCAAAGATTTATTTAGGTGAAGCCTCAGGAATAAATAACTTGAAGTGAATGGTTCTATTGAGAAAAAAATATATATTTTTCCCCAAATATATGAACTGTCACAGTACTGAAGAACTGAAATGACTTATTTTTCTTTAATATAACAGATTTTGAGTCATAATGAAGAACACTTGGTTTAGCTCACACAAAAGGACTGATGATGTTTATTGTAAGAAAATGGTGAATACGATTGTGTGGAAAATCTAATTGTTAAAAAACGCAGGGAGTCGTTTACTAACAGGCACTATCTGTTAGCGTATGCTCTGGTATGCATTAAAGGCATGCTGGACCACATGTTGCCAAGTAGCGCAAGCCTATGACAGGATGATTTCCATGCTAACTGTGCAACCTACATTAGAGGGGGGAGTGGACAGGATAGGACACAGAGTGGGCATGGTTCATACTGCATTAATGGGGGTTCATTAGGCGCACCCATGTTAACATAGCACATGCGATGGGACAGGGCTTCATGTTAACTGCCAGGTTAATGCTTACCATGCCCCTGACAGTCAATGGGGGGGGGGGGGGGTTGTAACACACCATGGTTTCGGTGCTATTCGTGCATTAGGTGCAAAGCCTTCGTGCCCATTAGTAAAGACTTTACAACTCCTAGGGGTTATTTCAGGAGGAGGAGAGAGAAGGATGTTACCAGTGGTGTGCCCCAGGGATCTGTCCTTGGTCCGATTCTTTTTAACATCTTTGTTAGTGATATAGCGGAAGGGCTGTCGGGTAAGGTTTGCCTTTTTGCAGATGATACCAAAATCTGCAATAGAGTAGACACCCAGGAAGGTGTAGATAACATGAGGAGGGATCTAGCTAAGCTTGAAGAATGGTCTAGAATTTGGCAGCTGGGATTTAATGTTAAAAAATGTAAGGTCATGCATTTGGGCTGCAGCAATCCAAGGGAGCAATACAGTATAGGAGGTGAAGTACTTTTGTCCACTAAAGAAGAGCGGGACCTGGGCGTGGTTGTGTCTGATGATCTTAAAGTAGCTAAACAGGTAGAAAAGGCGACGGCAAAAGCTAGAAGGATGCTTGGGTGCATACGGAGAGGAATGGCTAGCAGAAAAAAGGAGGTGATAATGCCTCTGTATAAGTCTTTGGTGCGACCTCATTTGGAGTATAGTGTGCAATTCTGGAGACCGCACCTTCAAAAGGATGTGAACAGGATGGAGTCGGTGCAGAGGGTTGCTACTAAAATGATTAGTGGGCTTCATTATAAAGCATATGAGGACAGACTGAAGGATCTTAATATGTACACCTTAGAGGAAAGGCGGGATAGAAGTGATATGATTGAGATGTTTAAATACCTCCGTGGCATAAATGTTCAGGGAGAGAGCCTCTTTCAATTGAAAGCAAGTTCTGATACGAGGGGACATGGGATGAGGGTGAAGGGAGATAGATTCAGGAGTGATATGCGGAAATATTTCTTTACGGAAAGAGTAGTGGATCCATGGAATAGTCTCCCAGTGGAGGTGATAGAGATGAGGACAATAACTGAATTCAAAAAAGCATGGGACCAACACAGAGAAACATAGAAACATGATGACAGAAAAAGACCACAAGGCCCATCTAGTCTGTCCTTCCATAACAACAACTACAACAGTCCAAAGGTAAAAAGTGGACTGTTGTAGTTGTTGATATGGAAGGACAGACTAGATAGGCCATGTGGTCTTTTTCTGTCATCATGTTTCTATGTTTCTATGTTTCAAGAGATTTCCATATCTCCTTGTATTTCCTTGGTTCTTCGTAAGGCTGGACAGAAGGAATGACTGTTAAGCACAAAGAAAGAACAGAGATGCTTGGAATTAGTCTTATACCATCTTAGGCCGAAGTGGAAGTCAGGCAGTGACAATGCTAACCGCGCAGCTTCTCTCCGTCTGCTTCAAATTTGATATTTCCACTGGCCCTTTTATGAAGAATTTTGCATAAGTTTAACACAAACAGAAATCTTTGAAGAAAAACAGCCTCTGCTCACAAATTGCAGCATCCTTTATTTTATTTTTTTATTTTATTTTATACATACATTTATATACCGCATCTTCCAAGGTTCAGTTGCGGTTTACAGTTGAACAACACTTAACAAAACAAGTTTGTTTTACAGGGAACGTCATATTATAACAGAACATATCTACAAGGAACATCAAATTTATATATAGTATATATGGTCTAAACATTGTGAGATAAAATAGAACAGGTTAACTATATACAGTTTTATGTATATATATACAAGGAGGTGAACGGATATAAGTTGTGAGGTTATCATATGTATGTGTTATCTGTATATGTTAAGGGTTTTTGCTTAATGTAGACCGATTGTTGTTTAACCTTTGTCTATAGTGGGTGTTAAGTTATCTATGTTATAGTTTATGGTGAACAGGTACGTTTTCAATTTTTTACGGAGTTCTATGATTTCCGTACATGTTCGAAGTTCCTCTGGGAGGGAATTCCAGATCATTGGGGCTATGTGGGAGAAGGCTCTGTTATTAGTTGCTTTATGGGCTTTTGTATAATCTTTCGGAATCTTTAGTCTATTTAATTGACCTTTTCTGTGTGTTGGCTTGGGCGGTTCTTTATGTATTAAATTACAAAGCATTGTTGGGGCCATATCATTTAATGCCTTGAATGCTGTTATTATTGCTTTGTAGGTTATTCTGCTTTGAATAGGTAGCCAGTGGAGGGATGCTAGTACTGGTGATATGTGTTGGAGTGAATTAATTTTCAATATGATTCTTGCAGCTGCATTTTGCGCTAATTGCAATCGTTTGATGTTTTGTTTTGAAATTCCTATTAGTATTAGATTGGCAAAATCAAAATGTGGAGTTATTGTTGCCTGTATTATGTTGATAAAATCTTGTGTAAATACTAGCGGACGAAGTTGTTTGAGGGTTTTGAGTTTGAAATATATTTTCTTTATAGTATTGCTAATATGTGTTTCCATCGTAAGGTGCGTATCTAATATAACGCCTAGATATCTTATTTCATTTTTTATTTTGATTTCTTCGTTTTGAATTTTTATATGTGTTGGAGGGATGTAGGTTTTGTTCTTAGTCACAATTAGAACTTCAGTTTTAGTGTGGTTAATGTGGAGGTTTTGTGTTTTTAGCCACGTTGTGATTTCATTATAGCAGTCCGATAGGAGTTGTAGTGGTAAGTTGGGTATCGTGAATGGTATATACATCATAATATTGTCTGCGTATAAATGATACTTGACTCCAAAATTTTTGAATATGTTGCAAACTGGTTTTATGTAAATATTAAAAAGCAGAGCTGATAACGCTGACCCTTGTGGTAATCCAATCTCTTGTTTATATGTGGTTGAGTTTTGATTCCCAATTCTTACATTTTGTGTTCTATTGTTTAGGTAGGATGAGAACCAATTATGTACTGTGGAGTTTAAGCCTATTTGCCTCAGATTATTGAGCATTAATGTGTGGTGTACGCTATCAAACGCAGCTGATATGTCAATAAAAAGTAGAATGAAAGCCTGTTTATGATCGTCTATCCCTCTTAGGAGCGCATCTATTAAAACTGTGAGGAGTGTCTCAACTCCATGGCGGGGTCGAAAACCATACTGTTGCTCGTCGAGGGGGTAAGATGATTCTAGAAAGTCCTGAGTCTGTAATTGAACCACTTTTTCAATTATTTTTGCCAGGAAAGGTATGCTAGAAATAGGTCTATATGATGCAGGCAATGTTTTATCAAGTTTGCTATTCTTAAGGATTGGCCGTATTTGTGCGTGTTTGAGTGATGGCGGTAGGTATCCTTGGGTCAGTGAGAGGTTCACTATTGATAGGATGTAGGGTAATAAAATTGGTAGTGTATTCTTTATCCATGTTACTGGACATGGATCTAGATATGAGGTTGTGGTGTTGAGACTGGTAATGATATTTTTTAGTGTCTCCTTTGTTACGGGCTGGAACTCTGACCATATATCTGATGTTTGGTGTGGTGAGTTGATGATGTTTATCAGCATTGGTGGTATTTTTGCTTTATTTTGGTAATGGTGGGCTAAGGTTTGAACCGAGATGTCAGTAATTTCACTGTCAGTTGTTTGAGGGTTAGTTAGATTTCTTACAATGGTGAATAGTTCTCTTGGCCTATTGTACGATTTTGATAGGATTTTAGTATAGTATTCTTTTTTTGTGTTGTCTAAGATTTCTTTATATTTAGTGAGGTGGTTATTGTACATTTCTTTATGTATTGTTAATTTCGATTTACGCCAGTTATGTTCTAGTTTTCTAAGAATCCGTTTCATTTGTTTTAGTGTATTGTTGAACCATGGTTTGGTATTAGCTTGAGAGTACATGGTCTTTTTGTGTGTGTGATTAGTTTTGGCTGCATTGTTGATGGTTTCATGCCAATTTTTGACGGTGTCATCTAGGTTAGTTGCAGTTGAAAAGAGGTGGGGGATTGTTAATTCTATAAATTCTTCGTTGTTGAATTTTTTGAATCTAGTGTTTGGTACATTTCTGGGTTGGGTGTTCATGCTAGTGAGGGGATATGTAAGATTTAGTTTGATAATGTAGTGATCGGACCAGGGTATCTGTGTGCATTCAACTGAGTTTGGATTGTTTAGCTTGAGAAAGGTCTTGGGGAGAAGGACAAGATCAAGGGTTCCGCCTTTAATGTGTGTAGATGTGTTTATTATCTGTTGATATTCCAAGTCTGATATTGTGTCCAAGAATAGTTTGGATTCCAATGTTGGCAGTGAGGGAAGATTAAAGTCTCCAAGCATAATTATAGGGTGTTGTTCTGTAGATGAGCTAAGGAGCTCAATAAGAGCGTCAAGGTTATCTGGATTTTGGTTTGGGGGTCTGTATACTAAGCAGAGTTTCATGGGGCCAATCTTTATTAATAATGCGTCTATGTTATTAGAGATGTTTGACTGAATTGTTTTTGCTTTTAGTTCCTTTTTGATCATCATTAATACACCTCCACCTTTTCTGTTAGTTCTATGTTTATAGAAGGTGTCATAGTCTTCATTATTAAGTTGATTTATATAGACGGTATCAGTGTCAGAGAGCCAGGTTTCCGTGACACATAATATGTCAGGTTTTGAGTCTGATATTAGATCATTAAATATGGGTAGCTTGTTTTTCATCGACCGTGCGTTAATAAGGATACATGAGAGAGATGTTAATTTATTGGTGCGTATTCCCTAGGTTGTTTGATGTGTGTTTGTATTTATGTGAATTAGTCTATGAAAATTTGTTCTAGGATAGGTATTTGTGTAAATGTGTCCTATATGATAGTTTTCTCGAGAGAGTGAGTGAATTATGGGAATTGTTTTGTGATTGTCGCTATTTAGGCTTAGTGTTAGGTTGATAGTTATTATTGCTAAGACTAAGCTAATATAGTAGAGATACATTGGTATAATGTATGTTTGTGGCATTTTAGGTGTGTTTCGATTAGTGGTGCTAAGCAGCTATATACCGGAGTAGAGTAAATGAGAGAAAAAAGAATGTCACTAGGGGTTGTGTTATGTAGAGATTTATAATGATAGTTGTTAGTGGCAGTATTAATCCTGATTGATGATAGCCAGTGACTACAGTGTTTGTGAGATAGCTACTGACAATAGTGCTAATGTAAGGTAGTGATCTACTGACAACAGTAATAAATGTATGGTTTTTGCTTGCAAGTTCACTACTGTCAGCAATTCTGAATGATGATTTGCTACTGGCAACAGTAATTATTGTTGTTAACTATAATAATGTAGAGAGAATTAGAAAGTATTCAATTGTGGTGTCTATCAGTTATTGTAACAATTAATTGGCATTGAATAGTAATATATACTATTTTGGTAGCGATTTGTATTGTTAGGCTATTCAGGTAATATAGATTTAAGTTAATGTTAGAAGCAAACAGTTTCAAAAAGTAGTAAGTTCTTGGTACTGGCAATAGTGTAGCGTTTAAGTGATATATCTTCCTGACAACAGTAGGCTATTCAGGTAATATAGTTTTCAGTTAATGTTAGATGCAGAACAGTTTCAAAAAGTAGTATGTTCTTGGTACTGGCAATAGTGTAGCATTTAAGTGATATAACTTACTGGCAACAGTAAATAATCATGCTAAATATACAGTAAATGTAGGTATGTTCTATTGACAACAGTATGTTCTACTGACAACAGTATGTATTACAGATTGCTTTTAATGACAATTTGTATTAATACTAGCGATAGTAGTGTAGTTCAATTGTATATCTAATTTGCAGCATTGGTTAATCTATGCTAGCTAGAGTGTTGAAGCTATAGCAGATCCCTGTGGAATGCTAGGTAACAGATAACCTAAATTATATCTCTAGCAAAAAAACAAGCTATGGTCACAGACTTATTCAAAATTAAATAACATTACCAAAGGAAGCATAATAAAAAGTAATTTGTTTTTTCTAATATGGTCAGATACTTTTAGCTGAGGAGAGTCGGGTCTATTAGTGAATGACTGGCATTATTAATACTTGCTGCGCATTTGGTAGACTGTTGATTCAGTGCAGTACACGATCTCTGTATTGTTAGCGGGAAAGGTAGTTTCTTGCGTTGCTTTTCTTCGATGTTTTTGTAGGCAGTTGAGGATCTTGCCAAGCCTTTGCCGTGGGCCCGTGGATCTCAGCCCCGATTGGTTAGATCTCTGTGCGGTGGTGTCCTCGAAGGCTCAATCCCCCTCCGGGAGAGCTTGCAGCGTCGGATGGGGAGCTGGAGCAAAAGAGAGCACACGGCCTGCTGGCGGCTCTTTTTAAACGTGGATGTCAGCCCCGATTGGTTAGATCTCTGTGCGGTGGTGTCCTCGAAGGCTCAATCCCCCTCCAGGAGAGCTTGCAGCGTCGGATGGGGAGCGTGATGGTAGATATTGACTACTGTCAGGAGAGATCTTGCTGGTGCTGGTAGCGAGCTCGACCCTTGGGGAGCTCGGGCCACTAGATGGTCGGGGTGGTAGGAAGTTGAGTGTTTTCCGAGGGGACCACTGCCTAAGGGCCACGCCAAAGGGCCCTCTGGCGAGGCCCTCAGGCGCGGGTCCGCCAGGCGCGGGCGCGCCCGATCGGCGCTCCTTTAAATTCGCCGCCGGCTGCCCCGATTGGACAGCGATCTCCGGTGGGAGTGGTCTGGTGCTCCGGCCCGCTCGATCCTCGCCGGGACCGCTGGAGGCCGGGCCGGCGTGGTGGGCTGGAGTGGAGCTCGCGCCCGATCGGCGCTCCTTTAAATTCGCCGCCGGCTGCCCCGATTGGACAGCGATCTCCGGTGGGGGTGGTCTGGTGCTCCGGCCCGCTCGATCCTCGCCGGGAGAGCTGCAGGAAGGGCCGGAGTGCTGTGCAGGAGAGGACCACGCGCCCGATCGGCGCTCCTTTAAATTTGCCGCCGGCTGCCCCGATTGGACAGCGATCTCCGGTGGGGGTGGTCTGGTGCTCCGGCCCGCTCGATCCTCGCCGGGAGAGCTGCAGGAAGGGCCGGAGTGCTGGGCAGGAGACTGTATCAGTCTTTATCTTTCTCAGGCCAGTAATTCATCTACATAAATTTCACAGTAACTCCTCCCAGACATTCTGGCACCTACCCTGAGCAAATGGCTCCACATTCCCATTTGAGATAACATACATCCTCTCTAAAGGTGGCCATCTGCTCTCAATCAGATACAGGCACACACTCGGTTGTGTACATAATTCATAATATATCCAGGCTCCTACTAGCCCTTCCATCTCTGATTACAGATATAATTCAGAATATTCCAGTAAACTATTAGGGGTGACTTTATATCTTTATCTCTTCAGTTAGTAAAATACCTTCATAATCTGAAACATTTGTGCAGGCCCCTTAGACGTACATATTTAGCAGCAAGGTATTTTTGCTTATGCGTATAAGCTATACATGTAAGTGGCACCACTCTCAGAACATCCCAAATTCTGCCCCTTTTTTTGGGCCCATAACTTTGGTTATAGAAGTTGGAGTGGAGGAGTAGCCTAGTAGATGGGGCAAGGTACTTCAAGCCAGAAGGTCAGGGGTTCAAATCCCACTAGAGGACAGCAACCTTGGGCTGGAAGGACTGGGGTTGCTAGTCCCACAGGTGCTTCTTGTGGTCTTGGGCAAGCCACTTAACTCTCCATTGCCCATGTTCCCTGTAAAATAGTTGTCTCCAAGTTATAATGCCCTGTTCAATGTAAACCACACTGATGCAGAATAGCATGGTATATAAGAAAATGTAAATAAATAAATTTCATGCTCAACTGTGGGGAATTAAGAAAATGGAAAAACATTTATGCATAAGCATCATTTTTGTCCATTAGGGATAACTTGCTTACCTGTAAAATTTCAGCCTGATTGCAAAACATTTAGAGGTCGTCCCATTCTGAACATTTTATGGATGGCAAAAGGCATTTATGTATTGAAAATATTCCTTTTTAAGGGTCAGGTCAAGTTGACCGGATGCAAGTCCAAAGATATCACAGATTTGGCTCTGTTTGTAAGTCTTGTTTACGTCAGACAATGGAATGAAGCACTATTTACAATCCGATCTCTCATTGACATCAAATTTTTATCAGTTCTTAAGACTTACCCAAACCAGGCTGTTGCATTTTCAAGGCACCTCTGTTTTTGTCTGAACATTTGACAGGCTTAGGCCTTTTTGATGACAGTCTCAGCAGAAACAAAGATAGAGTAGAACATTCAGCGGTCACCGTTACCAGACATTCCAGTTCTTTGCTGTTTAGTTCAGATGACATAAAAAATGCCAAATGGGGTGACCTCTAAATGTTGTTTATTTTCATTCAAATTTTATGTATTTGTTATAAATATGATGGGATAATACCTCAAAGAGTCGTTAGCGGGATGGGAACAACTGGGGGTGTAGAAAAGCAATGGGCAAAACTGAAAGGGGATATTTTAAGGGCAACAAACCTTTTTGTTAGAACAGTAAAAGGAAAAGGAGGCCCCCTATGGTTCTTAAAAGAAGTAGCTGAAAAGGTGATGAAAAAAAGAGGGTGACCTTTATTAAATATAAGAGATCACAGAGAGAGAAAGACAAGCATCTATATGTGGAAAAACTTAAAAGAAGCCAAAAAAGTAGTCAGGAAAGCAAAGATACAAAAAGAAGAAGGAATAGCCAATGCAATAAAAAGGGGAGGATAAGACATTTTTCAGATATGTTAGTGAGAAGAGGAAGGGCAAAAGTGATATTGTCAGACTCAAAGATGAAGGGGAGAAATATGTAGAAGCTGATGAGGATAAAGTGGAATTGCTTAACAAATATTTCTGTTCTGTGTTCACAGATGAAGAGCCAGGAGCAGGACCTCAGAAAACACCCACAAGGAGAAACAAAGGTAAGGGTCTGTGCGGATGATACCAAAATCTGCAATAGAGTAGACACCCAGGAAGGAGTAAATAACATGAGCAGGGATCTAGCTAAGCTTGAAGAATGGTGGAGAATTTGGCAGATGAGATGTAATGCTAAAAAAATACAGGGTCATGCATTTGGGCTGCAAAAATCCAAGGGAGCAGTACAGTGTAGGGGCGAAGTACTTCTGTCCATGAAAGAAGAGCTGCACCTGGGCGTGATTGTTTTTTGATAGTCTGAAAGTGGCTAAACAGGTAGAAAAGGCGATAGCAAAGCCAGAAGGATGCTTGGGTGCATAGGGAGAGGAATGGTCAGCAGAAAAAAGGAGGTGATAGTGCCTTTGTATAAGTCTCTGGTGCGACCAAATTTGGAGTATTGTATGCAGTTCTGGAGACTGCACCTTCAAAAAGATATAAACAGGTTGAAGTCGGTACAGAGGTGGCTTCTAAGATAGTTAGAGGGCTTCGTTATAAAGCATATGGGGACAGACTTAAAGATCTTAATATGTATACATTAGAGGAGAGGTGGGATAGAGGAGATATGATAGAGACATTTAGATACTTCCATGGAATAAATGCTCAAGAATTGAAAATCGATTGAAAGCGGGGCGGAGCCTGATGTCCAGCGGGTTAGACGCTTCGCGCTGAAGCTCCCGAGGGGCCTACTCAGAATCCTGACTTAATACCTACATAAACTTAATATTTTGCTCCGAACTTACCGGGGTGCCTCGGGGGGGATGGCGGCCCACAAACCAGCGCGCTTAGACTTCGGGTCTCCCTCTTCTTCACACGGAAAACGCTCCAAAACAGAGTTGTCTTCCCCACAAAAGATGGTTCCACTTCGGGAAAACCCCGAAATGCAACAGGAGATCTTGGAGGAAATACGCGGTGTGAAGGAACTGGTACAGTCCAACGGAGAAGCGCTCCGAGCCATGCGAGAAGATTTCGGTATGCTTCAGGACCGGCTTGAAGGTCTTTCACTACGGCAGGACAACATGGCGGGGGTCCTCGACTCGCACGCGGTGCGCTTGGTGAAACTGGACAAGGCTGAGCGTCAGATACAGAATCTTCAAAAAGAGTTAGAGGATAGCAATAATCGAGCCCGTCGCAACAATGTAAGGCTCATTGGAGTACCGGAGGGGGCGGAAGCAGGAGATATAAGAGAATTCCTGGTCAAAACTCTTCCCTCCTTGCTGAAGATCACTTTTCACAGAGATCTGGAAATTGATCGAGCACATCGTGTTCCTACCAACATGGCGCTCAATCGGACGACCCCCCGGCCTATCATCTTTCGCTTACTGAGATATCAGCAAGTTGAGCAAATTCTAAATGCTGCCCGGGCGAATCATCATCTGGAGTTTGAAAGTCATAAAGTCTCCTTCTTCCCTGACTTGGCAAAGCCCACAGTTGACCGTCGGAAGAGACTCCTTGCTTTTCGACCTAGACTACAACAGCTACAGGCTCGCTTTGGCCTATTGTATCCAGCGAAGCTCAGAGTGACTCTCCATAACCAAACTAGAACCTTCGAAGATCCTGATCTGCTAGCAACATTTTTAGATTCCAAAGAAGCAGACCAGATGCGCTAATCCAACAACTTGGATCTGTAATCCGCCGGATCTGCCCGCCATTTTGAATGGCCCGACGCGGTGATCACAGCCTGGAACAGAGACTGCCTGGACTTTTCTTTCTTTCTATATATACCTTTCTTGGTCTCCTTTCCCTCCATGATGTGCACCTCGGTTGGATTCGGAGCACGCACAGCTATACAGGTTATATGTTTCAATTTAGGCCTTCTCTGTGGTTTCTCCCCGCAGACATATGGTCGCCAGTAATTTCTGGGGTTCTGCTTCTTCTCTAATGCACTTCGGTGCTTATTTTGTTATATGGGGCGCTTCATTGTTTTTCATTAGCTTATTTTCTATCATGTCGTGTGTACAGCCACATACAGTTAATATGAGGGACATTGTGCAATTATGTGCGTTATCATGTTTCTTTCTCAGAATTTTTAACCCTTCTGAATGGCCTTATGTAAGATCTTATCACTGAACGTAAAAGGCATCAATAGTCCAATCAAAAGAAAGAAAATCCTTAGCTATCTTAATCATGAACATGCTGATTTAGTGTTTCTTCAGGAAACGCATTTAAACTCCGTTGAAACACTGAAACTTAATGCTAAGCCTTACATGGTGGCTGCCTACTCTCCCGCCGTTTCCAAGCGGTGTGGGGTAGCCATCTTGGTTAAGAAGTCTTTGCAAGCTACTGTAATGGATACTAGTTCTGATAAGGAGGGTAGATGGGCCCGTGCACACCTTAAGGTTGGAGATAGTGAATTCACGTGTATTTGTATTTATGCTCCGAATGTGGATAACCCTGCTTACTATGCAAGTATTGCGCAGTTGGCACAGGCCTCTGCCAATACTCCATTAATACTTGGCGGCGATTTCAACCAAGTACTTGATCCTTTGATAGCTAGACTGCCGCCTAGAACGAGTGGTCCACCCAAGAGTCTTGATACCCTTACAGCTCTGATGAAAGATCTAGCGTTAGTAGATATATGGAGGCTGCTTCACCCCTCCGACTTAGAGTTCACCTTTTTCTCAGCCCCCCATCACTCACAATCTAGAATAGATTTTTTTCTTATCTCCAAAGCACTGATATCCCAAGTGGACATGGCTAGGATTCATCCTCTCCATATTTCAGATCATGCTGCCATATCTTTCTCATTACATGTCACTACGCAAGGTGAACATCCCCGTGCTTGGTTTTTTGATAGATCCCTACTAGACCAAAAAGATTTTCAGGTTGACATAAAGGCCGCTATCCAAGACTACTTTCATTTTAATTCACCCCATGACACTGCGAGCTGGGCTTGGTGGGAGGGTTTCAAGGCGTCCATCCGTGCAACTATAACTAGCTATCAAATTCGACAGGGGAAACAAAGAAAGTAACATTTACTGATTCTAGAACAACAGATACAAGCTGGAGAGCGTCTCCTCACGTCCCGTACTGACCCATGTATTTTACTTCGCTTACAACGCCTTCGTTTTCAATACAATCAGCTTTTATATACCGCTGCTGCTAAAAAATCCTGGGAGCGGGAAATGCATGTAACTTTGACCCCGGAGCAATGGAGCCTAGTCTGGAGCAAGGTGACACGGGTCTCTCGATCCGCCTCACTCACTCAGACACTTTTCTTTCTAGCCCACCGCTGTTTCTATACTCCTGACAGGTTAGCCAAATGGAACGCCACCCAGAGCAATAGATGCTGGACATGCCATGCGGCCATTGGTTCACTAACTCATGTTATGTATGAATGCCCCGCATTACAGTATTACTGGAGTCGGGTCTGGGGTCGTATTCAATCTATTTTGCACTTTCAGGAGCCCCTCTCTTGGAAGATAGTGGGACTCCGCTCAGCTGCAGGGATCCCCTCTCTTCCCAAATCGGCTTACTTCCTTTTAGACTTTATGCTGGGCATTGCTATTTCCTTAATTACGAAATACTGGAAAAATAGCTCCCATCTGAGCCCCAATGAATGGTGGAATCATGTCTGTCTCTACAGTAAATATGAGCAAATACTTCGTATGTCAGCCTCTTCCGCTCAGACCCCCCACCACTTGTCTAAATGGAAGATGCTCAACGACTATGTTCAAACTGCTAAATGCTCTCATTTGACTGTTTAAATCTGTGTTAATCTCTGTCACATGATCATTCTGTATCGTAGATACTATTTCTGTTTGTTTGATGTACAATAATTGTTGTTTGAAAGCGCTTATATGATGATATTTATCAGCTTAGAGAAGAAGCATAGGGGTGGGGGGTAATTGGGGTTGCTTTTTCCTTATTGTATGCTTGTATTTGTTTCCTTTGGTGTGTTGTTACTTTTTGCTTGTTGTAAAATGAAAATAAAAGTTTAAAAAAAAAAAAGAAAATCGATTGAAAGCAAGCTCTGCTACTGGGCAATATAGGATGAGAGTGAAAGGGGATAAACTCAGGAGTAATATGCGGAAATATTTCTTTACAGAAAAGTGGTAGATGCGTGGAATAGTCTCCCAGTGGAGGTAGTAGAGACGAGGCCAGATCTGAATTCAAGAAAGCATGGGACAAGCACAGAAGATCTTTGAAAGATAAAATGTGACTAATATAGTAAATATGGAAGGGCAGACTAGATAGGCTGTGTGGTCTTTTTCTGCTGTCATTTTCTATGTTTCTATGATAAAGAACAAAACCAGTCTTGTGGAGAACTGAAATCTTTTTTTTTTGGACCACTCTAATATATATATACGCGGGCATACATCAGAGGAGGGAGGGATCAGACCTGCATGCTGGCTGGAAATCGGAAAGTCCCGCCTTTTTTTCCCAATTTGCTGTCTGCTCCGTTGCTGCTGCTGATGCCAAGGTAACATGAAAAGCAGAAGCGGAGCAAGGGCAGCAGCATGGGAGCAGGGAGGGGAGGGGAGGGGACTGAGGCCATCAAATGGGCCCCTATTTCTTTGTGCCCTGTGCTCTCCCAGAGCTAGGTGTGGCACTATATATACACATGTATATCTTTCTCCCAGAGCTAGGTATGGTGCTATATATATACATTTATATCTCTCTCCCAGGGCTAGGTATGGCGCTATATATATACGTGTATATCTCTCTCCCAGAGCTAGGTATGGTGCTATATATATACATGTATATCTCTCTCCCAGGGCTAGGTATGGCGCTATATATATACGTGTATATCTCTCTCCCAGAGCTAGGTATGGTGCTATATATATACATGTATATCTCTCTCCCAGAGCTAGGTGTGGCGCTATATATACACATGTATATCTCTCTCCCAGGGCTAGGTATGGCGCTATATATATATACGTGTATATCTCTCTCCCAGGGCTAGGTATGGCGCTATATATATATGTATATCTCTCTCCCAGGGCTAGGTATGGCGCTATATATATACATGTATATCTCTCTCCCAGGGCTAGGTATGGCGCTATATATATACGTGTATATCTCTCTCCCAGGGCTAGGTATGGCGCTATATATATATGTATATCTCTCTCCCAGGGCTAGGTATGGCGCTATATATATACATGTATATCTCTCTCCCAGGGCTAGGTATGGCGCTATATATATACGTGTATATCTCTCTCCCAGGGCTAGGTATGGCGCTATATATATATGTGTATATCTCTCACAGGTGCAGGAGCGAATCAAACAATATTACTTCAAGGAAAGGGTGGGGAATCCAGGGAACTGGCTGTTTGTAGAGGTGATGGAGGCAAGAACATTAAGAGAATTAATGAAAGCCTGGGCCAACCAGAGAAGAGCCCGAGTTGCGGAGAACTGAAGGAAAATTCAGACATTAGCTGGGAACTGTGACGCACCTTAAAGTATATTGGGCAGATTCCATGGGCCAGGTGATCCTCGCCTGCAATCGCAGTCTGCATATCAGTTCCAGCACCTCTCAGGTTCCTTGGCTGCAGCTCCAGCCCATTTTATGTTTCTATCAATCTCTCAGAGATCAGACTTCATGCGACAGTGCTGAGCACTAAAATGTCTCAGTATCGCACAGAAATAACTCTGAGACAAATACTATGTTAAGCTCTGAAGCTCTCGCTGAGATCAGCTGTAAAGTAATATACATCTGGGTTGATATTCAAAGGGAATTATCCAGATAACAGCAACCATTATTTGCATAACTCCCTTAGACAGCACTATCTCTGGGTTTTCGGTGGAATTATACAGATAGTATTGCCGAAAATCCACTGGACAACTTTGGCAGCATCTCTACATCGCATGGGCAATGTATGGGCGGAACAGAGAAAGAGTGCCGAGTTATCCGCTGATCAGCTTTATTCAGTATGCTATCCAGAGAACTCTCTCGATAAGTTTAGGACAGATTTTTTGATGTCCTAAATTTATCTGGATAGAGGACTGAACAGCACTGATGTCCGAATAACTCTGGCACCGCAGCACTATACATATATTCAATACCTCTTGCAATCCAAATAGCAGTGCTGAACATATGGATTTTACATTGACCTCAATGTTTAAATATTGACCTGTTCGTGTCCTTTTCCCTTCATCTTGGGTGGCTGCTTTACTAGATAGTTGAGAGCCCTAGTTGGGTGGTTACCTGGGAGAACTGTCCCAGGAAATATCTACAAAATAATGATAAACAAAGGAATATTAACTTCAGAGATTAATCCCCAACCACAGTGCTCTTCCAGAATTCAGCACTCTGAATCTAGTTCTTCCTTGTCACAAGATATAGGACAGGAGATTACAACTGACAAGTTTTTACAGTCTGGAAGAGCAATGCCTCCATATTAAACCCTTCTCCGAACGAATGGCTTAATAAATGATCTTTGAAGGAGCCTGAATGATTTTTCTTTACCTGACAAATATATCTCCTATCCTGGTTAACCTTGTCCTTCAGGAATTAGAAAAAAAGACTTGCATATAACACAGAGTGACCTAATGATTCAGAAGCTCCTTTATGCAAGCAAATTCATGCTTCCTGCCCACCTACGTTGGCATTCTGGGATTTCTTAGTCTGAAGCAGAGACTGAGAAAAGAGTAAGAGATCTGATGAAACTCAAATTTCTGTCCCACTAAACAAGTCTTGAATACCCCAGCTTAAAGGCTTCTGATTTTTCTTCGAAAGCAAAACAGAGTTCCTACTGAAAGCACACAGGCTGCAGAGGGGAAAAAGTATGTCTTGTCCATCCTGCAACTGATGAATTAAGAAAAGAGTAGCTAATTTCACTAAATTGGCTAGAGAATAATGGGAAGAGGGCTATACATCTGAATCTGTGTAATTGAAAAAAGGCCACATCTCCTCTTGAAGGAACTTTCCTAAAAGATAGAGCAGGTGGACTAGTGGTTAGAATATTAGAATTAGAACCAAAAGACCTGCCTTTAAATTCTGCATCTGATGCTTGATATGACCTTGGACAAATTAGTACATCTTCCCTTGCCCCTGGCCCCCTTTTAATTGCGAGCATTCTAAAGAAGAAACTCATTCTACAAAACCCAACTGGAGGCATACAAAATATAACTGGTTTTGGTGGGGGGGTTCCAGTCCCATCGCAGTTTTACTGGGGGTTTATGGATGCGATCGGGTGGATGGTAAAGTGGGCTGTCCCCTGAGTTACACTATGGATGATTACCTTTTGCTGGAAAAAAAAATTGCTCCCCTCTTTAGCTGAACCAGACTTCTCCCTCTTAAGTGAATGACTTTCCTCATACAAGACACATTTGGCGGCAACCTAGGGGAGGATATTTTTAGAGTGTTTGCTAGTGGTATAGTTTGCTGTTTGTCCTAGGACAAACAGATGCAAACAATATTTATGATCCTTAACAAGGCTGAGTTCTTATCCCTCCATCTGGATGTCTGTAGGCAGGGTCAGACCTACAAAAGGATCCCTAAATTTTCACCAAGATTGCCTGGGTACATGGGAGCCATTCACCAGGATTTAAAAGAAAAAAAACTCAGACCACAGTCACTTGTCATCAAAATTCCTTTATTCAGTAAAAGCAAAAACTGCACGCACAGATACACAAGTGTCTGTCTGAGGGATCTGAGGACGGGTAGCCCTCCCCCTAGGGAGAGAGTCACCCGCGCTGAGCTCTGCAAATGTCTCTCTTATATACCTGTTCTCTGTCACAAACTTCTGTCCCAAAGTTCCAGTGAATTGCTTGAATTACTGACGTCATTGGCCAAACTTGCAAAAAACGAGCAAAACCTGCTAGGTCAGAGAACTTCGGCCAGTGAGACCCCACCTATGTTTATCACCAAGCAACAGATAAACAACCGTTGGTATTTCAAGGTTTGCCTAAGGTCAGCTTATCAGTTGGTCACAATCCCCTTGTGCATGCCTTTCCATTTCTTGGAACTCGTATTTTCAGACAGGCAAGGGTGCAATCATATAAGTTTCCAGAGAATTCTGCATGTATTTGCAGTTTCTTGTCCCAGGACCCCTTCTTTATTATGATGTAAATATGTGCTGAGCTGTTCAAGGTCAGTTAGATTCTGTCCATCCACACTCTGTTCCACACCCTGCCATTTTCCTTATCTTCATTATAGCAGCAGTTCTTCAGAGCTTGTATCATCAGCTTTGTTCTGTCTGGCATCTGCTTCATGAGGCCTACTCTCTGCACATTCCTGCCCAGAGTGTAGAATCCTACATGCTTTTCAGCAGGGATTCTATATATTTCCAGTCATAGCTCGCATGCTTATATTCAGTTCTTCGGGGTGGGATCACAGCTTCCAACATTATTATTAAAGTAAGCCAAATTAAGTAAGCCACAAATTAGTCCTTAACCCCTACATGTCCCATATGATCTTCCAGAAACCTCTCCAGCTGGGTAGATCAAAAAAGTATATTTCATATCCTGAAATTTAACCATACATCATGCAGCAGTATTTTGCATCTGCTGAAGATAACATAACTGACACTTGGAAGACCACAATATAAACTTAAAATAGTCAAGTTTGTTTGTAAGGATGGCATGAGTTAAAGTAATCAAATCTTTCTGACCTACAGAACACCATGCTCTGTAAGATGGGAAGGCTAATGAACACCAACTGAAGAAAGCTGTAATTTGCACCTCCTTATTTCGTCATCCATCTAAGAGGAACTCCCAGACTTCTTATCGTGACCACACAGCTAAGTCAGATACCTTTTAGTAATCAACATAGTTCTCTTTGCATTCTACCACACCACAACAGTTTGATCTTGTGTGAATTCAAATTAAGTCAGATAGAATCAGACCAATCTGCTACAGCTTC
Source organism: Ichthyophis bannanicus (assembly GCA_033557465.1). Classification (NCBI taxonomy): domain Eukaryota; kingdom Metazoa; phylum Chordata; class Amphibia; order Gymnophiona; family Ichthyophiidae; genus Ichthyophis; species Ichthyophis bannanicus. The sequence goes on along the minus strand of CM066031.1, from coordinate 1,072,006,501 downwards.
TAAACAAGCATTGATCTTTCCACTCTTCAGCGGGTCCCCAAATTGCTGTCCTCCTCAGATGTTAAAGCAGTGCTCCATGATCAATGAAGTTGTGGAGAGGACTCAGAATGTATTGTCACAGGTAAGGGACGCCATGAGCTAATTTGGGTCTATCTTGATTAAGTCTCATTGCTGGGGAACTCCTTACTCTACATCCATGAAGTCCCTCACAAGATGAAGAAGCATTAAAATGGAGCACTCAAACTTTACTTACCAAATAAGAGCATACAGAGGAACAAAAACAATATTCACTTGTCACAGAAGGTCAGCCACTGCACGGCAATCATAATGGACCTGCAGTCCCTAGTGAAACTAAGCACTGTCCTTTAAATATTGCTCTCAGGCTCTCAAAGTCCATCCCAGACTCATAGGGTTACAAGCTCAATCTAAAATTGTTCCTTCAGTTAGAGCCGGTCAAGGGTATCTGACATTCTAGGCATGCATGAGATAAATTTGCATGAGATAAATATGAATACAAAAGGGGCAGTGCATGCAAAATGTAGAGTCATTAGAGCAGGGGTCTCCAACTCCAGTCCTGGAGGACATCAAACCAGTCAGGTTTTCGGGATATCCCTAATGAATACGTAAGAGATAAATTTGAATACAAATATATCTCATGCATATTCATTTGCAGTGCATGCAAATATATCTCATGCATATTCATTTAGAATATCCCAAAAAACTGACTGGTTTGGTGCCCTCCACGACCAGAGTTGGAGACCCCTGCTCTAGAAACATGACAACAAAAAAGATCACATGGCCTATCTAGTCTGCCCTTCCATATCAACCACTCCAACAGTTCCCTTTTTTCCTTAAGAGATCCTCTGTGTTTGTCCCATGATTTTTTGAATTCAGATACTGTCTGTGTCCACCACCTCCACTGGGAGAGAATTCCATACAGCTACCACTGTTTCTGTAAAGAAATATTTCTGCATATTACTCCTGAGTCTAATCCCTTTCACGCTCATTATATGTCCCCTCATAGCAAAGCTTGCCTTCAATTGAAAGGGGCCCTCCTGTGCATTTATGCCACAGAGGTATTTAAATGTCTCTATCATATCTCCCCTATCCCACCTTTCCTCTAAAAGTATACATATTAAGATCTTTAAGTTTGTCCTCATATGCTTCATAATGAAGACCACTAACCGTTTTAGTAGCCACCGACTCCAACCTGCCTATATTCTTCTGAAGGTGCAGTCTCCAGAATTGCCCACAATACTCCAAATGAAGTCGCACCAGAGACTTATAAAGAGGCATTATCACCTCCATTTTCTGATGGCCATTCCTCTCCCTATACACCCAAGCATTCTTCTGGCTGTCACAGTCGCCTTTTCTACCTGTTTAGCTACTTTGTCAGACACAATTACACCCAGGTCCCACTCTTTTTTTGTGGACAGAAATACCTCACCACCTGCACTGTACAGGCTTCTCTGGATTTTTGCAATCTAATTGCACGACCCTGCATTGTTAAGCATTAAATTTCAGCTGCCATATTCTAGACCATTCTTCAAGTTTAGCTAGATCCCTCCTCATGTTGTTGACTCCTTCCTGTGTGTCTACTCTATTGCAGATTTTGGCATCATCTGCAAATAAGCAAACCTTACCCGTCAGCCCTTCCGCAGCATCACTAATAAAGATGTTAAACAGAATCGTACCAAGGACAGATCCCTGCGGCACTCCACTGGTAACCTTCTTATCCTCAGAGTGAGCTCCATTTACCTGTACCCTTTGTCGCCTCCCACTCAACCAATTTCTAACCCAAGCAGTAACTTTAGGGTCCATACTTAGGGTGCTTAGTTTGTTTATAAGTTGTCTGTGTGGAATGGTGTCAAAGGCTTTACTGAAATCTAAATACACTACATCTAGGGCTCTCCCTTGGTCCAGCTCCCTGGTAACCCAGTCAAAGAAATCAATCAGATTTGTCTGATAAAACCTGCCTCTGGTGAATCCATGCTGGCTCTACAAGGTATAGGAGGTAATATTTGCTAAAATGCAGAACTCTCCAGAGTTGTGAGGAATTCCCTACTTGTGAGGTAATGGTAGAAGGAGTTCCCACCTAAAAGGGAGGGAAATCTGAACTGTATAAACGTAACAGTCCAAGGATACAATTTGCCTTTGGCTGGATAAGTCATTGCACCACTGCTAATGTGCTTTGGCTATCTACCACCAGTGTCTTTTAAGAAAGGGAGTAAGAAGCTGAAAGAGACCTCAGCAGAAGGACAAGAAGGAGTCTTTTATAGTCTCTGCAGATATGCAGAGGAGCTAGAAGAAACTGCACAAGAGAGGATCCAGGAGAAACAGGGTGCCTGATGACTGAATCTGTATATCATCTCTAGCATAGAGTTGATTGATGTTTTCTAGTGCTGCTGGAAGAGGAGAAGCAGTAGATACTGGGAAAACTACTTTATACTTTCATCGCCTATTGATCTGCAACCTGTCTAAATATTTAAGGACTGTAAGTAAACTTCAATAAGTTCAAAACAAAACCTGGTCTGGAGTGCACATTTTTGAGGGTGGACTTGAGCAGAGTTGGTAACCCTGGGAGCCAAAGGCCATTCAGCCCTTGCTGGTTCCAACTTATGAACCGTACATCCTAGGGTGGTGGCTCTAGCCAAGAGAAAGCAGGAGTGACCATACCCAGAGAGAAGCGAGGGGGTTACATATGTAACGTGTAGAATTAATAAAGAGTGAGTAGGGAATCAGTGTGCTGCGAGTTATTATGGGTACTCTAAGTCGCTTTGAGTCGAATGACAGAGGCAATTCACAAAAAGCTGATTAAATACAATGCTCAATTACTCATTTAAAATATTGAATGCTTCATTTAAAATAATTCATGAACTTAATAGCACTATTCATCTGTTTATAGTCTGTAATGCATAGATTTCCAGAGCAGTGGGGGATGGACTGCAAAATCTGAACAAGAATTCTATAGTTTGAAATGGAAAGAGCTTTTGGCTCTATGGCACAACTTTCTTTATCCCTTACAGCAAAATATATTTTCTGGTCAAGTTATTTAACTTAGTTATGGTATGCCAGACAGCAGCCAGGTGGGGTGTATGGCTAAAGAATGGGCTCATAGCGAGCTCTAAATAACTTGCTAAAGATCTAGCCAAAGGGGGGGGGGGGGAAGAGGTAAATATTGGGGGTTTCCTTAATCTTTCCTCTTTTCAGTTTGGAGGAAATTAAAAGAGTCCTCTGTAGTTAATTAGCAGTACCTTCATGTCTAGGCTTGCAAATGGCTCAGATCTAGGCAGGGTCGGTGCAACCTTTTGTGCTGCACCTTCCCCCCCCCCCACCCCCCACCCCTTCCTTCCCTTCCCCTCCCCTCCACGGAGCCTTTCACAAGCCTCTATTTCATCCCAATAATAACTTAATGAATGTATGGGTTTTTGAACATCATTTACATCTGTAGGCGAGTTAAAAAAAAGGCTGCTAGTTTTTTACCCAACTACGCTCCAGTGACAATTGCCAGGTACATTAGGAAGTACTAAAAAAAACTCTCCTAGTAAATCATATCAGCACCACTAAGACACACAGTATCACCAGCACTCCTTATGACCTTAGACAAGTCACTTTACCCTCCATTGCCTCGGAAGAAAAGGCTGGCAATGTACTTCCGGTGATACATTGCCAAGAAAACCCAGAGGTAGCTGGGCCGCTATGAGTCAACACTGACTTGATGGCATAAAAAAAAAAAAAAAGAGACACACAGTACCAACCCTACCTCTGAAAAAGTATCATAAATATTAAACCAATACATTTTATAGAACACAGATACTTCTAATGGAAAAACAGAACAAGTGGGACTGCTACCCAGAAATGACAAGCCAACAGAATGCCATACATCGGTCAACACACGCAAAACACAGACCGTCATCAAATACAGAACAAGAGACTACAAATTAGAAATAGAAACATGAAGACAACATGAACCAGAAATCCCAAGAAGCCAAACTTAAAATGTACTTCAATATTGGAGAAATAAAACTAGAAATTCATTTCCTCTTGTTCTGAACAAATTACAAAGACATTAGCGATACACATTTCCCAAAGCTAACATATTCCAGTTAATAAAAAGTCTACATAAAATACTATTTTCTACCTTTGTTGACTAGGCATTGTATTTTTCAGTTGCAATGGGCAATGGCCCCAATCTGTCTTCTGCTACCACTGTTTCCAGAATCTACTGTTGTGACGGAGCACCTCCTACGGGTGTTCTTTGGTAGCATCGCCCCTCACTCTTCAGGTCTCTTTGACCACCAGGCAGGTCACCATCTAGAATTCCTGACTTTAGCTGTAATCCTGGGAGAAGGGTGGAAGCTCCAAAAACACCATTAATGAAGATGGACCAGCCCGTTTGTCATTTATTTTATCATTATAACCTGGGACATCCAACTACCAATAGTATCCAACTACCAATAGTGTATGATGGCCTGACAGTATTTTCCTTTTCTCTGCCTAAACATTCCCAGGATTCTGATTAAACCCTTGTGGTATAAGCACTCCAGTGTTAGTACGCCAGTCCAGGTTTTACTTTGCGCTAAGGCAAACCTTGTGCACAGTTCATTATTCTCCACACCATCTAGGTTCCAGCCCCATGCCTAGCCAATGAGTGCAGTTCAGAAATAAAGAGGCAAGTATTCCACTTTTAAAGCTTTTCCCCCTTTTTTGTCCAGGCTCTCTTCCTTCCAGCAGGCTCTGCTGTTCCAGAAGAGGGAAGAGGGCTTAATCCTTATAGTTCAGCTCCCCTGCCATAGTACATAGACTTGCTTCTTATAGCTCAGTGACCCAGTGCGCCACAAGTCCTAGCCCATCTCCAGTGTAGCCTGGGGTCAAAGAAACTGTTAATCCAGTCCACATTTTCCCTCTGTAGCACAAACAGCTTAGTAACTCTATGGTTTACCATTGCTCTGCGGCTCAGGTTTCATACTGAGGAAACCGTTACAGGGGTAAAGGACTGTCATTCCACCATTCCAGTTGCTTTTCACTGGCCCTTTCCCCTATGAGCTGGCAATGGCAGATAAAGCACAGCAGTTTCTATAAGCAAAACAGTGCACCTGAAACTATCAGGCTCCTACTACTCCAGTCCATGCCAATTTCTCCTCCTTCTGTTAGTGAAGAGGCATCAGCCATTTTATCTTCTCTCTGCTGCTTCCTGGGTGGTGGCGGGACAGCTTCAACTTAGCCCTGGCTAGTTAGAGGCCACACCTTTTTCTCTGAGCTCCCAGGCAAACTTTATCAGGTGCTATGGAAACGCTGGTGCTTCCTTTCTCTGGCCCTGCTTCTACAGCTAGCTGAGCAGAACCACCCTGCCCCCAGCTCTTAAAGGGAACTGCACCTATTTGTCTCTCTACTGCTTCCTAACAGGGTATCTCAGAGTAACTCTGAGGGGGATGGGGTAGCAGTGCACAGCAAGTTCCGCCAAAGACGGCTGAGTTTGATTATTTACACTAAAGGAAAAGGAGCAGGAAGCATGGCTAAGTATCAAACAGGTTTGGTGAAAAAGTGGGTTTCAACTCTGCCTTAAATTTTACATAAGAGGATTTGAGTTGGAGCTTGATAGGGGAAAATAAGACTTAAAGTGTGTGTGTACAGGAGGACTAGGAGGCCCGCAGGGGAAAATGGGAATCCTGTACATATCTATATATGGAAAGGAATATGCTGTGCTAAGACAAATTGAATGTTCTGCAAGGAAACGACTAACATCTGTGAAGTTACTGATAAGCTGTGGTGGGCCTCAGGGGATGAGTTGATGACGTATGTATATGTTTCTGTTAATGTATAAAAGACAGACAGCCCCTCTAACCTGCGGAATAAACTTGCATACTACTTATATGCGAGTGTGTGTATTTGTTAACCTGGAATTCCAGACAGAGAAGGTAAGGTGGTTCCCCGGCCCAGGGGGATTAGCGGGCGTCCCGAGGGTAAGTGGCATATAGTGCTGGGAAAGGAGTAACCCACACTTACAATTTGGTGTCAGAAGTGAGGATTTCCCCATTGCACTGGGATTTCCTGACTTCCTAAATTGACGTAGCTTTGGTAGCTCATCTCGGGAATGCGCTTTGGTAGCACTATGCATAACGGGGACACCCCGCTGGGTCTGAGGTAATACACTTTTCCTTCTCTGTGGCTTGTGTGATTGTGTGAGCTTGGCAAGATGCCCTTGCCCCAGCCTGAAGCGATAGCGCTCGTGACGGTTGTTGGCAGAAAGCAAGTGGCCAAGCATGCGATTATTCGATATTAATTAGAGGATGGGGGGGTCCCAAGGTAAGGGGACTGCTCCAGAATCTGCGGGAGTGCGTGCGCAGCCAAATGTTGTGATAAGGTTTAAAACTGCAGCTAGGAAGGCATCCTATTCTAGCCATACCCCGGTCCCTCCCGGCGCACCCCCGGTAGATGGGGAGACGCCAAAGGAATACGTAGACAGAGTGGCAGGGGGTTATTATACTAATCCCTGGGTGGATAATATGGTGAGGTGGACAGAAGGTTTACATAGCTCAAATCCTTTTCCAAGGGAGGGTAGCTTCTCTGCCTGGCATTTAGATATGATTCGGGGATTGTGTCTGGGGGATAAGAAAGCTTTTCCCTTTTATTCCGGAGAACCGAAATGGCCAAAATTTATATGAAGGAATGTGGTACTTGTCAGACGGCTGCCTAGGGTGAGAACTTACACAATCTTGACGATGCATATATTCATATGATTCTTGCAAGGTATTGTGGGTATTGTAGTTCATTCACTCCCAAACACAGCTGATGACAATAATTTGAGTTGTGAAACCAAGTGGTAAGATCAATAAAATACTTCTTTTATTGATGGGGTTTAATTCACCCAGCACATGTATGCTTGATAGCACTATAAATGAGGTTACTTGCTTGCAGTGTTTAAAATGAATAACAAAAAGTCACAAAGTAAACCAGAAAACAACCTTCAGCTTGTCAGGCAATTAGCTAATGTTTTCTTAGCAAATAATTACCAAATACAAAGGCACAAAGTAAAGAATAAACTTTGCTGGTTAGGTTAACTTCTGCTTATTTTCCACGCCGATCTCAGCAGTGATTCTCCCTTGCTCACACACACAATCAGGTGCAGCCCTAATTACTATCAATGGACCAGCTGAAAGCCTTTAGCTGGCTGGCTGCTACTGTGTGAGCCCAAATCCTGCTTTAAGAGCTGTTTGCAGTGGAAATAAAGAACAAAGTTAGGTTTCTTTGTGATGGCTGATGTGTTTGCTCATAGAAAACTAGCAATAGCATTTAGATAAAGAACAGTCCATGTAAATAGTTTCATCTGCTGTATTTCCCCCTGCATCAACAATCATAGGGTCAATATCATACATTGGCACAGATGAGTCTTTCATTAAGGCACTATCATGAGAATGCTTATTCCCTTGCTGCCATTCTCTATTATAGATAGGGTCTGGATCATTGTTCATACCTGAGCCTCTCCTGCTATCATTATTCCTCTCTGTATAGCCTGGCCAATATGTAATCCAATTCTGATGTCCAGCCTTCCAATCTTGATCCCTGGACACTGGATCTTCTCTCACATACCTTCTGGCCTTGGTCTGAAAGTCCCTTCCACATGCAGTCTTCTCTCTTCCAGGTAGCCACTGGTGATTCCTATCTCTGCCAATCCATTCCTCTGGCTGAATCCAGTCCAATGGACTCTGCTGGCATTTGGAATACCTCCCAGTATGGGTACTGCCTTGGAATCTCCCAGACCTTCCAATGGGCTTTCTTCTCTTCCTTCCAGAGAGTTTCCTTCTCTCTCTATCTGCTTGGCTTTTGCTGAAGCTGTTCTTCAAACTCTCCTTGAAGCCAGGCTGGAGCTTGTAGTAACTGTTATCTGAAGAATAAGCTCTATTCTTATCCTGTTCTAATGTGTGCTGCTCCCTAACACAGCGCAGCTGTCTTGAATCAGGCCCTGCCCTTTGAGATGAGTGCTTAGGGATTACCTCATAGCTCTCTTGATTGCACACAGATTCTCTTACTTCAGCCCCTCTCATGGCTGCTGGAAACCTGGTGCATTCTGGGACTGGTAGTCTTTTATGTGAAAACTCTGTTTTCTTGCTTCTACCAGAACTGACAGGTTGCTTGTTCAGAGTCACATCATCTTTTCTATAGCTCCTACCTGAGCTATGATAAGCTTCCTTATCACATACTGTATGGATACAACTGGCTCCTTATTATAATGGTCAGCACCTACCAGTGCTTGACTCGCCCCTGGAACTGCCTCCGAAATCGCTCCAACCCCAGGTGTCCTCCTCCCGGGTGTCCACGGCCCTCCGCCGTATCAGCCCATTTACCCCTACCTGGTTGGATTGGCCGCCGTTGTAAAGTCAGCCAGAGACTGATTCATTAGAGGACATTGTTCTGGCAGTGGCTGCTTCTACCGCGCACCCCCCGGTAGTAATGGCAGAGCGTGCCCCCACCCACCAGGAATTACCCATAGATGAAATGTTTTGTCAGATATGTGCTACTTATGAGGCTGTGCGTGGCAAGGTGGAGGAGCCTGCCGGTTCACCTCCGCCACCGCCCGCTGCCTGGCTACCTTCTCCTGCCTTACCTTCTCACTCCAGCCCATGCTTGACTGAATCTGGGCCCGCCCCTGCTGGTCAGGACGCGCCCAGGGAAAACATGTATCGCCAATTGTGTATGACATCTCAGGAGGTCTCTACCGGGGGTTTCGGGACACGAGCGAGGGCCAGAGGGTCCGCTGCTTCCCTGGTCCCTTTTGCCCCGCTGGAGTCCCTCATTACCCCCCCCCCCCAAATTCCCCCCTTCCTATGCCTTCAACCGAAGATCGGGTGGGGGAACAGGAACAGAATAGGGTTAGGGCTCATAGGGATGGGCTTAGCCCTCATAACCCCTTTCATAAGCTGGATTCAAATGACGTGAGAACCTCTAACAGTGATAGAGTGACAGGAGACCCTACCTCTAAGGGCCATATATACACCCAGTACCCTTTTTTAACTATTGGTAACCAGCTTGTTGTTAAGCCCTTGGATCCCGCCATCCTTTTTTCTATTTTACAGCATGCCCCAAACCCTATGAAAACGCCAGCTGCCACTGTGCACTACTTGCAACGTATGACTCGCGGGTTGCAGTGTACGATGCAGGACTACCGCCTCATTATTGAGGGTGTCCTGGGGTATGATGAAGAAACCCCATTTGATTTTTCTAGAGTTAAGTCACTTGCGAACCCTTATGAGACGCTGGATGATTCTAATTACCCCCTCCGATATCCTGAGGTGATAAAAAAGATGTGGGACAAAGTGTTAGGAGTTTGAGCGTTTATTTCGGGCAAAACAGAATCTTGCTGTGTCTATTGCATGCGTGCAGGAACCAGGGGAAGGAGTTTCACAGTTTGTGCGAAGGTTTCGTAAGTGTTGGAAGGAGGAGGCAGGTTTATCAGAGGAAGGCCTGATGGCTTCGATGTATATTTAGACGCTGTTTGGGGCTATGCGCCCTGAAGTGACCGTAGCATGTAAGCGAATGATAGATGCTTGGTTTAGCATGACTCCAGCAGAATTGGAGAAGGTAATACTAATGAAGGAAGCGGCGGGATACTTTGCAGATATGGATGTTAAGAAAGGTAAAATTTCTCATGCTTGGCAGCAGGATATTGGTTGCCAGCAATCCTACCCTGGGGGATATCAACCCCCAGGGCCTCAGTGGTCGCAATCTCAGGGGTGGAGGGGACAACAGGGCCAGTTTCGAGGAGGACGGGGTGGTGGACAAGGAGTGGGGCAGGGAATATCTAGGACTCAGATTTGTTTTTGTTGTAAGCAACAAGGACATTGGAAAAATGAGTGCCCTTACGCGGCAGGTAGCAGCCCTGGGCTGACTCAAGGGGGGTGGGCTTTGCTCCCTCCCACGATGCCATCGGCACCACTCCCTCCCCCATCTAGTAGCCCCGCAACCCCTGTTATCCCTATTACATGGCAACAGCCCCTGCAATGCCCATAGGGCTGCCCTGAGGCAACGGTTCCGATCTGGGTTCAGTTAACGGGTAGATGGAAGGAGCCCCCTTGTTGTACAACACTGCAAAAGCACAAATCACGCTGAACACAAGAGAAACAGTCACAGGCGTGAACAAACGGAAAGACAGAGTCCTTTATTAAACCAACGGCTGCCTGACACAGGCCGTGTTTCGTACCCTTCATCAGGGGCTAGCCAGGCAAAGAAACTAAAAACATAAAGATGAAGAATCAAAAAAATGATAAAAGAACAAACAAGCCAAACCAATAAAAACATTAAAAACAATAATAGCAAAAACATTAAAAACTTTAAATATATGGAGAAAAATTAAACCAATATAAATATATAAGAAACAATGATACAATAATTACATAAGAACATAAGAACATAAGATATGCCATACTGGGTCAGACCAAGGTCCATCAAGTCCAGTATTCTGTTTCCAACAGTGGCCAATCTAGATCATACGTACCTAGCAGTTTCCCCAAGGGACACAGGTTCCACAATGCTTGTATTGGTTCAAGCATTGATATCCTGGGTCCCTTCTTAATAATGGTTTATGGACCTTTCCTCCAGGAACTTGTCCAAACCTTTTTTAAACCCAGCTACACTAACAGCCTTTACTACATCCTCCGGTAACAAATTCCAGAGTTTGATTACACGTTGAGTGAAAAAATATTTTCTTTTATTAGTCTTAAATAGTTTACCCTGTAGCTTCATTGCATGTCCCCTAGTCTTTCTATATTCTGATAAGGTAAACAATCGATCTACGTTTACCCGTTCCACTCCGTTCATTAATTTATAGACTTCTATCATATCTCCCCTCAGCCGTCTCTTTTCCAGGTTAAAGAGCCCCAACCTTTTTAGCCTTTCTTCATAGGAGTAGCCTTCCATCCCCTTTACCAATTTGGTGGCTCTTCTCTGAACCTTTTCAAAAATCGCTATATCCTTTTTAAGATACGGCGACCAGAATTGCACACAATATTCAAGGTGCGGTCTCACCATGGAACGATTTAGAGGCATTATAATATCTTTTGTTTTATTTTCCATTCCTTTCCTTTTCATACCTAGCATTCTATTTGCTCTCTTGGCCGCCGCTGCACACTGGGCCGAGGGTTTTAACATGGTATCCACAATGACGCCTAAATTTTTTTCCTGGGTGGTGGTTCCTAATGTGGAACCTTGCATCGTGTAACCATAGTTTGGGTTGTTCTTCCCTAGGTGCATAACCTTGCACTTCTCCACATTAAATTTCATCTGCCATTTTGATGCCCAGTCTTCCAATTTATCAAGATCCTCTTGCAATTTTCCACAATCCTCCTGGATTTTAACAACTTTAAATAGTTTTGTGTCATCTGCAAATTTGATAACCTCACTCGTTATTCCACTTTCCAGGTCATTTATGAATATGTCAAAAAGCAGCGGACCCAGCACAGATCCCTGGGGTACACCACTATTCACCTTTCTCCATTGGGAAAATTGGCCATTTAGCCCTACCCTCTGCTTTCTATCTTTTAACCAGTTCCTGATCCACAGTAGTACACTGCCTCCTATCCCACGACTCTTTAGTTTTGCCAAAAGTCTCTCATGAGGGACCTTGTCAAAGGCTTACTGAAAGTCCAGATACACAATATCAACCGACTCACCTTTGTCCACCTGTTTATTCACTCCTTCAAAAAAACATAACAGATTAGTAAGACAAGATCTTCCTTGTCTAAAGCCATGTTGGCTGTCTCCCATTAGGTCGTGACTATCTACATGCTGAGTAATTTTATTCTTTATGATGGTTTCTACCATTTTTCCCGGTACTGATGTCAGGCTCACCGGTCTGTAGTTTCCCGGATCACCCCTCGAACCCTTTTTAAAAATTGGTGTTACATTGGCGATCCTCCAATCCTCAAGTATTAGAGATAATTTTAATGATAGTTCACAGATTACTGATAGCAGATCTGCAATCTCAAATTTCAGTTCTTTCAACACCCTTGGATGTATACCATCCGGCCCAGGTGATTTGCTACTCTTCAGTTTATCTAATAGTTGTAAGACCTCTTCCCGATGTATCGATATTTCCTTCAATTCTTCCACACCTTTAAATACCACTTCAGTCATGGGTAACATCCCTACATCTTCCTCAGTAAAGACCGAAGCAAAGAATTCATTCAGTCTCTCCACTATCGCCTTGTCGCCTCTTAGTGCTCCTTTAACTCCTTTATCATCTAATGGACCAACTGACTCTCTCACAGGTTTTTTGCTACGAATGTACTTGAAAAGGTCTTTATTTCGCGTTTCTGCTTCCGCAGCAAGCTTCTTCTCAAATTCTCTCTTTGCCTGCCTTATCAATGCCTTGCATTTGACTTGCCAGTGCTTGTGCTGTTTCCAGGTTTCATCGTTTGGCTCTTTTTTTCCATTTCCTGAAAGATGCTTTTTTGGCAACAACAGCCTCTCTGACCTCACCTTTAAACCATGCTGGCAGTTTTTTGGACTTCCTTCCACTTTTCTTAAAGCGTGGAATACAGCTGGTCTGGGCTTCCAAGATAGTATTTTTCAACAACACCCAAGCTTGATGTACGTCTTTAACCTTTGCAACTGCTCCTTTTAGTTTTTTCTTAACTGCTTTCCTCATTTTATCATAGTCTCCCTTTCGAAAGTTAAAGGGTAGTACTGTGGATTTCCTTACTATCCCTCCTCCACTAATTAAATCAAAGGTGACCATGCTATGATCACTATTGCCAAGTGGCCCCAACACCCTTATCTCTTGCACTATAAACATTATAAAATTATAAACATGAAGATTAAAACAATAGTGCTCGGGACCTAATACAAAGTGTGTGTGAGTAAAATTTACTAACCTCTGTTGCGATTCTTAAAATAAATCTTACTTCACACTGTTAGTGCAAACATATAGATTGTATACTAATGCTAAAAAACAGAAATAATGCAATTAAAAGAGTGATGAAAACATATGGCAAAACATTGCATTCCAATTTAAAAACAACTAGCAATCGGAGAACACAATGAGAGGAGGAAAGGACAGGATATGGAGACAAACCAAATACCAATACTTCAAGTGCAGCAATAATTTATGTAATCAGAGAACACAGAGAGAGGAGGAGAAGGACAAGATATGAAACCAAATACATGTAGTACTGTAAAAACTTGTGCATGAAAAAGGTATCAAAAAATGATATTGTCTCAGAAGACCTCAATAGGAGTGAGTCAATAAAAAATATAAACATATAAGTTATAATATTGACCATGTTTTGTCAAAAAAGGGGGGACAGTGACAACATACACGTATGGAATAGGGCCAGCATGTACGGAAACAGTCTAAAATATCAAACAAGAAAGAGCCAACTGCCGCATTTCTATATAAACAACAGCAAAAATCTTATGGGTACAGAGAGTTAATCAGAGACCCGAAGATGCGTGTGCAGAAGAGTGAAACTGACCTAAATAAAACTTAGTTAAAAATTGCCCACCACTATAATCCTACAGATCAATATAGTTGAAAATACAATAAACATGGTAATATAACTGCTGACCCTTATTATTAACCTGCTGAGAAGTTTTTTTAAAAGGAGGAGCGGAAAGGCTGATGCAATCGTATATCTATATGTGGACCGAAAAAACCTAAAAATACCTAAAGACACGAATAAATGTTTTATAGATAAATTTAATTAAAATGTGAGCCACAATGTAAACCAAGCATAATCACCAACCTTTCTAAACTCTTAAAACAAATAATTGAATCATAAAAAGCATGAAACATGAAGTTAAAAGTGAGCACATACCTCAAGAAACCGCCGTCAAAGCTCAGTTGACGCGCAGAGGGTAGGAGGACACCCACACATGCGCTTAAGATGAAAAAGAAAGAGGCGGAGTCTAAGGTTGGCGGGACTCGTAAAGAAAATAAAAACTAAATGAACTGAATCGGACCACTCATAAAAGGCATAAAAATATAGAGCTTGGAAAAGTGAAACTAAAAAATATATGCTTAAAAACCAAAATTAAAGATGCTCGTGTGTCATCTGGAACTGAATACCATTTCCAACATTATACTATGCACGATGTGAATAATACTAAATATTAGATACAAACTAAATTAAAAACGATGGGTGTAGAGGATTGTCAAAGCAAAACTCTCCGATAGAACCACTAAAGGAAGTAGCCCCACAGAGAGATAAGCGCCGTGAATAACAAACCATGTCAAAATGCCAGATGTATAAAAGCATGACTAACTAAATGAATAAAATACTAAAAACCCTGCAGTCACATACAAATAAATAGCAAGAAAACGAACCTGACACATGAGAAAGACCGTAAAATCAAAAAGTAATCCATAATATGGGTGGTCCTAAATGTGAGATAAAAACTGAATTAAAAAAAGAAAGAAAAGTCGAGGAAAACCACTCAGATAAAACAATTGAAGAAGGTGGCCCTGCAACGGGATGAGTGCCATTGTTAACAGAACGATCAATGATAAAATGCCAGATGTAAAACCATAAATAAATAATTAAAATACCTGGGGGCACATATTAATAAATAACACAAAAACATAGGTATAGGAAAGGTGCCAGCCATTGCATCCAAGGGCCATAAAATATAAAGGACAAGACTCCCAACAAACTTAAAAATAGAGGAAGAATATTATTAAACTAACCTATAGGCTCTGAAATGACTATGAACCATACGTAAGTGATAGGAATAAAAGTAAGCCAATCTGGAAAACAAGCCAGGAGACCAAATTGTATTTGAAACGGAAAAACGTTAATCAAACCAGACAACATTTGACATCCTAGAGGCGGTGAACACATGTGATACAAGATCATAAAAAGACTGACAAGTCTGTCTCCAAGTTCAACCCCGCTGGAGCCAAGGAATCCAAACGGAAGATAAACCTTTGTTCAAGTCTCATAATAGTCTTGTTCACGTCTCCACCCCTCCAATTGGTTTTAACTTTCTTAATGACAAAAAACTTAAGATCCATAATTTTATGACATGCATCAAACCAGTGTTGAACCAACGGCTTGTCAGTTAGTTGGCGTTTGATGCAGCTTTTATGTTCCACTATTCTGGTCCTAATAGGGCGGGTGGTTTTACCTACATAGAGCTTTTTACATAGACACTGGATGACGTAGACAGCATTGCTAGTTTCACAGTTGGAGAAGTCCTCTATGTAAAAGATCTGGTTAGTAAAAGGGTGAACAAAGGAATTGCGTACAGGGAGTGAATTCAAACACACTGAGCATTTGCCACATTGAAATTGCCCCTTGAAATTTGACAACAGCTTCCTCTCAGTGAAAGCAGAAGGTACTAATAGACAGGGCCAGCCCGTCCATTGAGCAAGAATGTATTTTGCACAGGGCCCCGCGTTTTAGGGGGCCCCGCACAAAGAACAAAGAACAAAGTTCCCCTGGTTTCCTTCCCATGTTCATTTTCCTGTTCTCTGTAAAACTCAATGTTGTTTGTATACATTGTAGTATGCTTGTTTGATGTACACCGCGCTGATTTTAATAGCGCGGTATAGAAGCAAATGTTAAATAAATAAATAAATAAATAATAAATAACATTCTGCTTTTTTCAAAATTAAATTAAAAAAAAAACGCTGGCTGCTACCGCTGCCGCTGCCGCCGCAGCAGCAGCAGAATGGACTGTCCCGCGGGGTCCCCTCTGCCCGGCTGAATCCCTCCCTCCCTCAGTGATGGCTGATCCCCTCCGTGCCGGCTTTGAGAGTCGCGAAGGGAGAGTGTCTCCCTCGTGTCTCTGTTAAGCCTGCAGGGGCAGATGGGAAATGGGGTGATAGGGGGTTAGGACTGGAAGTGGGTTGATGGGGGGGCTAGGACTGGTATTGGGTTGGGGGGTTGCTGGGACTGGAAATGGGCTGATGGGGGCTAGGACTGGAAATGGGCTGATGCAGGGACTAGAAGGGAATGGATGCTGGGTGAGGCTGGAACTAGAAGGGAGCTGATGTTGGGGGAGGATTAGAATGGGATGGGGCTGGAAGAGTAAAATGGAGAAGGGAAAAATATTTTGTGTGGGAGGGATAAAAAATCTACAATTGGCCGGGTATTGGGAGAGTAAGTGGGGATTGAGGATGGAGGGGTAAAATTTGAGTGAATGAAATAGGAATGAGGAAAGAGCAAAAGGAGAAAGATTAGTATGTTAAAGCAGATGTAGAGAGAGAATGGAAAAAAACTAGAAGAGAGAAGAAAGGACAAATGGACAGCAGACGATGGAGAGTTAGCAGAAGACACGAAGAAACCAGAAGAAAGTGGCTGGAGCAATTGCAGCTGAAAAAAATGCACAAAAGGTAGAAAAATATCTCTTTATTTTGAATTTATTAATTGGAATATGCCAGCTCTGGTAAATGTGCATCATTAACGTCTGCGCATTGTTTAGTACAAGAGCAAATTAATGTATAGTTTTATTTCTACAGTGTTGTACATTCCAAGTTTGGCTTTTGGGATTCCCAGTTTAATTATTGTCTTCCTGTTTCTAAATTGTGATTACTTGTTTGGTGATGGTCTATGTTCTGCATGTGTAACTGAGCTGAGGTGTTCTGTTTATATAATTCCTATTTGACATTGCCACTTGTTCTCTTTCCCCAGTAGGTCATGTATTCTTGTTCTCTGAAATGTATTGGTTTAATATTTGCAGTGTTGCCTTTTGATTGGTAGAGTATGGTGCTTTGTGAGTCCTGGTAGTGCTGTTAGGATATGGCGGGTTTGCTATGGGTTCTAAATGGGCAGTGTTTGTAGTAGTTCCTAATGTGTCTGGCAGTTGGCACTGGATTATAGTAATGTAGAAATCTTTTAGTCTTTCTTTATCCATACACTCATTAAGAGGCACGTTTACTAAAAGTTAGTATATGGTAAAATTATGCAAATATTTATGCAAATGAGGCCCTGCACCGAGTCTCCGCACATGGCCCCGCACCCCCCTTGGGCCGCCCCTGCTAATAGATTGTGCAAATTGATGTTACGCTTGTGTGCCACCATGAGCTTAAGATTCCTGAATGTTGGTAGAGTCTGTACCAAATGCCACTGTTTCTGTAAAATCTTAACTATAGATTTAGACTGTGCAGAATATATAAGAGGGCAGACTATACCTATCTCTTCATTGCATTTATTGATCTGTAATAGTTCATCTCTAGGAGTGTCGCGAGCCCTAATGTATGCCTTATGTAAATACCTAATGGGATAATCTCTTGCCAAGAATCTTTCAGTCATGTCCTGGGCTTGTTTTTCAAAGTCTTGAGTCTTGGTACAAATGCATTTCGCTCTCAAGAACTGGCTGACTGGCAGGTTGTTTTTAAGTGAAGGGTTCTGAAAACTTGTATAGGTAATAAGGTATTTCTATCAGTTGGTTTACTAAACAACGTAGTAGAAAAGGAATCCTGTCCCTTCTCAATAAGTAAGTCCAAATATGGGATACGTACCGAGTCATAAGTCATCTGGAATCTTAAATTGTCATCCAATTGATTAATCCAAGTATGAAATTGGGAAAGGATATCCACAGATCCTTTCCATCGATATAACGTATCCAAAGGACAACATGAGATACAAAAGGATGCGATTTTAAGAAAATTTCTTCGAAATGAAACATATAAAGATTCGCTATGTCCGGGGCCATTGAAGACCCCATTGTGACACCCTTAACCTGCTTATAAAACAGATCTCTAAAGCAGAAGAAATTCTCACAGATGGCATACAGTGCTAAAGTGATCAGGAAGGCAGTGGGTAGACGTTTGTGATCAGATCTTCTAAGGAGACATTGTTCTATTATCTGTAGGGCAGCTGCTTGAGAAACGTTCGTATAGAGAGACTCTACGTCAAGAGTAACCAAAACAATATCAGAGCTGTATTGGTCAAAACTAGACTAAATCTGTATTACGTGAGAAGAATCCCTAACATAGGACCACATCTGTTGTACAAATGGTCGTAGCAATAGATCCATAAACTTAGAGATAGGTTCCAATAATGAGCCAATGGCTGAAACTATGGGACGGCCAGGCGGAGCCTCTAAAGATTTGTGGATCTTTGGAATAATGTATATCGTCAGTATGATGGGATTATCCACCATAAGAAATGATTTCTCCTTATCTGTAATGTATCCAATATCAAAGGCTGAAATGACCAAACTATCAATGCTCTTCTTGAGGTTATAAGTGGGGTCACCATCAAGTCTTAGATAAAACATGGTATCGCTAAGTTGTCGATAGATCTCTGCAAGATAATACTCCTTATCCAAAACTACAACCGCTCCCCCTTTGTCAGCTGGCTTAATAATAATTACTAGTGAAATTAGTCATATACTTCTTGAATGATTATCGCATAAATCCTCAGATGAGCCAATCCGTTCAATATTCTAAACTCTGCAACTTGGAATCTTCCAATGTTATCACTATTAAGAACACGGGTCTCAGATAAAACTCACAGCACAAAACCATGGACATATAGCCCTTTGAAAGTGCTAGTTCTCACATCAAGGACCCGGTTCTATAAGCTTTCACAATTTTCACAATTATAGATGATTGTACTCAGCTTAAAATTATTAATTATGTCCATCTTATTATAGAGCTGTTCATAGCTGAGAAATTTTGTACTTAGCTTTGAAAAGTTTTGTCAATCGCAATGAGTTTGGTCAATTCCAACGCCTTCCCTCAGGCACCCCAAGAGTTTCACTCTGGTTGTTTCTTCAGGTAATTGTCCAATTGACTGGATAAAACAAAAGTGATTTTATTCTAGTATTCCATGTTGCTACACAAAATACTTCTACTAAACAGCATAAAACCAAACGTTACCAAATGATAAGATGCTGCCCACGTATCCAAAAAACTCAAAGACACGCTGCCAAATCTAACCGAACATTCAACCCTTCTGGGTTTACTGAATTAAAGGTAAAGATCAATTTTTGTTCCTTCCATAATAATGTTCTCTCGATCGTCCTACCTGAATGTTCGGTTAGATTTGGCAGCGTGTCTATGAGTTTTTTGGGCATTTGCGTTAAAGAGCCAGGCTGGATGATCTTTACCTCTGCGATAGCTTGCACTACAATATCAGGGATCAAACAGCAGAGTTTCAACGGTGGTAAAATCTAAAGAAATGCAGCCTTCATGATGAAGGATAATTTTAACAACTAAATGATGTGATGTTTCTACTAATTAGGCAGCTGGGGGGTATTAATAAGCCGTTGATAATCTTTAAATAAGCTAAGTCAGTTCATACTTCGCATGCGCAGCGTTTTTTGTTAGAGATTCATTGATTCGCCAGTTGAGTGAGACACATGAAGAGGTGGATACGTGGGCAGCATCTTATCATTTGGTAACATTTGGTTTTATGCTGTTTAGTAGAAGTATTTTGTGTAGCAACATGGAATACTAGAATAAAATCACTTTTGTTTTATCCAGTCAATTGGACAATTCCATGAAGAAACTACCACAGTGAAACGCTTGGGGTGCCTGAGGGAAGGCATCAGGATTGACCAAACTCATTGCGATTGACAAAACTTTTCAAAGCTAAGTACAAAATTTCTCAGCTATGAACAGCTCTATAATAAGATGGACATAATTAATAATTTTAAGCTGAGTACAATCATCTATAATTGTGAAAGCTTATAGAACCGGGTCCTTGATGTGAGAACTAGCACTTTCAAAGGGCTATATGTCCATGGTTTTGTGCTGTGAGTTTTATCTGAGACTCGTGTTCTTAATAGTGATAACATTGGAAGATTCCAAGTAGCAGAGTTTAGAATATTGAACGGATTGGCTCATCTGATGGCTTAATAATAATGGCAGTGTTTTTTTGCAGGGATGCAATAGCATTCCTCTCCTGATAGGTGATATTGTGAAAAAGTAGAATGGCAACCCCTTAGGACTTCGGTGACCTGTTGTGTAACCACCTTTTCGAAAGTTTCAATAACAGGGTCGGTAACCTGAGGGGGAACCCATGTCGATTTTTTGCGAATAATGGAAAGAACTGTAGGGCATTGGCTACTGTAGTTACTAAAAAAATGTCTCTTACGAATTTTACAAAAAAACTTGTACAAGTCAACGTGAACATCAAATGGATCAAGCTTCCTTTTAGGAACAAATGAAAGCCCTTTCCGCTCCTCCTTTTAAAAAAACTTCTCAGCAGGTTAATAATAAGGGTCAGCAGTTACATTAGCATGTTTATTGTATTGTCAACTATATTGATCTGTAGGATTATAGTAGTGGGCAATTTTTAACTGAGTTTTATTTAGGTCAGTTTCACTCTTCTGCACACGCATCTTCGGGTCTCTGATTAACTCTCTGTACCCATAAGATTTTTACTGTTGTTTATATAGAAATGCGGCAGTTGGTTCTTTCTTGTTTAATATTTTAGACTGTTTCCGTACATGCTGGCCCTTTTCCATACGTGTATGTTGTCACTGTCCCCCCTTTTTTGACAAAGCATGGTCAATATTATAACTTATATGTTTATATTTTTTATTGACTCACTCCTATTGAGGTCTTCTGAGACAATATCGTTTTTTGATACCCTTTTCATGCACAAGTTTTAGCAGTACTACATGTATTTGGTTTCATATCTGGTCCTTCTCCTCCTCTCTCTGTGTTCTCTGATTACATAAATTATTGCTGCACTTGAAGTATTGGTATTTGGTTTGTCTCCATATCCTGTCCTTTCCTACTCTCATTGTGTTCTCCGATTGCTAGTTGTTTTTAAATTGGAATGCAATGTTTTGCCATATGTTTTTATCACTCTTTTAATTGCATTATTTATGTTTTTTAGCATTAGTATACAATCTATATGCTTGCACAAACAATGTGAAGTAAGATTTATTTTATGAATCGCAACAGAGGTTAGTAAATTTTACTCACACACACTTTGTATTAGGTCCCGAGCACTATTGTTTTAATCTTCATGTTTATAATTATTGTATCATTGTTTTTTATATATTTATGTTTAATTTTGCTCCATATATTTAAAGTTTTTAATGTTTTTGCTATTATTGTTTTTAATGTTTTTATTGGCTTGGCTTGTTTGTTCTTTTATCATTTTTTTGATTCTTCATCTTTATGTTTTTAGTTTCTTTGCCTGGCTAGCCCCTGATGAAGGGTACGAAACACGGCCTGTGTCGGGCGGCCGTTGGTTTAATAAAGGACTCTGTCTTTCCATTTGTTCACGCCTGTGACTGTTTCTCAGGAGCCCCCTTGTTGTACATTGTGCATTAATTGCCAGCAAGTCTCCTTTGTAATCAATACGGGAGCAACTTGCTCTACGTTACATGCCTCTATTTGTAGCAAACCCTTAACGCCAGGTCCTGCCTCAGTTGGGATAAATGGAACCTCTACCCCCACATGGATTACACCCCCGTTGTCTGTCTCCGCGCTTGGTAATAATACTGTTCTGTTTACACATTCATTTACGATTATTCCCTCCTGTCCAGTGAGTCTCCTGGGGCGGGACCTGTTGTGTCGCCTAGAAGCAGTAACTATTAGTAATTTGGATGGTTCTTTTGCCCTGCACTCTCCCTTTTTATTGAATATGATTTCTACAGAGGCCATGGGTTGTCTAAGGTTCCTCCTAAACTCTGGGCCACCTCCCCAACTGACGCCGGATTGGTCCCCTGTACGCCATATGTGGCACGTTTGAAGGATCCTCAAGCCGTCGTTTATATCCGACAGTACCCTTTGTCTGGCCCTAAGGAAACTGCTTTGCAGTCCATGATCCAGGATTTTGTCACAGCAGATATTGTAGTTCCTACTGTTTCTCCTTATAATAATCCCGTGAATCCCATCCCTAAGGGGGATGGGTTCCATTTTACCCAGGATTTATGGGCCGTAAATCAGCTTGTTGTCCCGCTGGCACCGGTAATGCCCGATATCACCGGGCTACTTACTCTTATTCCTACGGAAGCCAAATGCTTTATGGTTATTGATTTAGCTAATGCCTTTTTTAGTGTACCTCTGGACCCCATCACGCAGCCTCTTATGGCTTTCACACATGCAGGTAAACAATATACCTGGACTCGCCTGCCGCAGGGATAAATTGATTCCCCGGCGGCGTATTCTCTTGTTCTTAAGGCATCAATTGAAATGTGGCATCTGCCTTGTTCCTCCACCCTTCTCCAGTATATGGACGATTTGTTGTTATGTTCTAAAATAATCACAGAATGTGAAAACGACTCTGTATCCTTGCTCTGCCATCTAGCCTCCCATGGACATAAGGCTTTTCTGAAAAAGCTCCAGTGGTGCTGCGAGCATATTACCTATTTGGGGTTTGTGCTGTCCCCTGGAAACCGGGCGCTCTCTCCCGCCCGAGTACAGGCAATTATAAAATCATCTCCTCCAACAACAGTGACACAAATGCTGACTTTCCTTGGATTAGTATCCTTCTGTTGCGCTTGGATCCCGGACTGTGCTTATTGGGATTCCATATTGCGAAGGGTTACTTTGCAGTTACCAGGCTCTGCATCTATTGAATGGACCGAAGAAATGCTTTCTGCATTTGCTACTTTGAAAAAGCTGCTTATCTCAGCTCCTACACTTGGACTACCTGATTATGGGAAAATGTTTTACTTATATGTAAGGGAAGAGAGGAACTATGGCAGCTATTTTGGTTCAAGACCACGGAGGGGGGGGGGAGGGGAATGCGCCCAGTCGCATATTTATCGAAAAATTGCCCCTCCAGGTACAGGGTATGCCTGCATGTTTGCGAGCCCTGGCGGCTTCGGCTATTGACATACAGATGACTATCCTGATTACCCTGTCTCATGAGACTATCCTGTTTTCTATCCACTCTGTTTTGAATGTGTTAAAGAACCTCACTACGCAACACATGATAGTCCAGTGCCTTAGTGGGTATGAGGTAATTTTAACAACTACTGAAGGGTTGTCGGTTAAACAGCAATCCGCTGCCTTTACCCCGATGCTGGCCTTACAGGCCTTAATGCGCCCAATAGATGATTCCGAGTTGCCCCAAGAAGAACATGATTGCTTAAAGTTGATTAACTTTGACACGTCAGTACGTCCCGACTTGTCCTCCTCCCCGCTCCCGGACGCTCCACATATATTTGTGGACGGAAGCTGTGTCTGTCCCGCAGACAACACCTACATTGCCTCTTATGCCATTGTAGAACTCCCAAATATTCTGCATGAAGCCCAGTTACTACCTTATGGCTCTGCACAAGTGGCAGAATTGGTAGCGCTTAATAGAGCCTGTGAATTATTTGCTGAGAAACGCGTTAACATTTATACCAATTCCAGGTATGCCTTTGGGGTGGTGCATGATTTTGGCCTCTTATGGGGGCGTAGGGGTTGGAAGACGGCAGACGGTAAACCAATTTCTCATGCACAACTGGTTAATGAACTGATGGCTGCCTTATGCAAAACCCAAAGAAGTCGCCATTATTAAATGTGCCGCCCACAGATATGATACTTCTATTGCCTCTCAAGGCAATGCTTTAGCTGATCTTGCAGCCAAACAGTGTGCACAAGCCCAAATTGAACTCTTACATAGTAATAATATCTCTCAGGGCATGCCGACAGTTTCTTACTATTTGTCTGATCCTTTACTGCCTGAATATTATGTTTCCCCTCTTGAGCATTCTTTTCCCCTGCACCACTAGCAGGCTGCTGCAGATCCCAAGGACATTATGTATTGGGAACAACATAATTTGAGTTTAAATTCAGCACAGATTTGGCAGGAAAAAGAGAGGGGGGGGGGGGCGAAGAGGGCTACCGAAAGCGGCATCCCCTCTCTTAATTGGTCAAGTACATGGGGTAGGGCATAAAAACAGGAAGACGTTTCTTAAGGAGTTACAAGAAATATTTGTTTGCAGAGATTTGCCTCATTTAGTGGAATCACAACTGAGTCAGTGCTTAGTATGTGCTAGGAATAATGTTCAGCAGGGAAAAGCAATAGGACAATTGCAACATTTACCCCCACCCCAAGGCCCATTTCAGGCCCTACAAGTAGATTTCACATGTATACCACGATCAATAGGGGGTTATAAGTAGGGTTGCCAACTGGCCGGTTTTCAGCCGGCCTGGCCGGTTTTTCCATGGCCAGGCCGGCTGCCGACGCAGATGTAAAACCGGCCCTTGAAAAGCCGTTTTTTTGCTCTGGCCGCAAGATCGGGAGCGGCCAGAGCAAAAAAACGGCTTTTCTTCCGACCCGAAGTCCAAAAAAACCCCACCCAGGGCCGGCCCACACACCAGAGGGCTTCAGAGGGAGCAGGGTAAGCTCGCGCGAGGCCCCGGCTCCCTCTGTACAGCCGCCAGCATGAAGAGCCTTTTCCTTCACGCTGGCGGCTGTATCTGTAAAGCCGCGATTGCTGGGAAAGGTTAAAGGCAATACCCTTTAACCTTTCCCAGCATTCGCGGCTTCACAGATACAGCCGCCAGTGTGAAGGAAAAGGCTCTTCACGCTGCGGCTGTACAGAGGGAGCCGGGGCCTCGCGCGAGCTTACCCGGCTCCCTCTGAAGCCTCTCAGACAGCCGCGGTGCTGGTCGGGGGGGGGGGGCAAGGACTGCATGGGCGGTGATGGGGGGGGGACCTGGACCGGAAAAGGGCAAGGGGGGGGGGGGGCGGACTTGGACTGGAAAGAAATGGGCTGTGATGGGGGGAGGGACCTGAACTGTAAAAGGGCTATGGGGGGGGGGACTTGGACTGGAAATGGGTTGTGATGGGGGGGGAGACCTGTACCGGAAAAGGGCTATGGGGGGGGGGGGACTGGGACTGGAAAGAAATGGGCTGTGATGGGGGGGGGGACATGAACTGTAAAAGGGCTATGGGGGGGGGGACATGGACTGGAAATGGGTTGTGATGAGGAGGGGGACCTGGACTGGAAAAGGGCTATGGGGGGGCTGCAAATGGGCTGTGATGGTGTGGGGGGGGGGAAGTAGGACTGCAAATGGGCTGTGATGGTGCAGGGGGACTCGGACTGCAAATGGGATGTGATGGTGGGGGCTAGGACTGGAAATGGCCTGTGATGTGAGGGCTAGCACTGGAAATGGGCTGATGAAGAGCTAGAATAGGACTGGAAATGGGCTGATGTAGGGCATGGGAGAATGGGACTAAAAGGGAGTGGATGCTGGGTGGGTCTAGAACTATAAGGGAACTGATTTTGGGGGAGGACTAGAATGGATGGGGAATGAGAATGGAGAGGGGAAAAAATATTTTGTGTGGAAGAAAAGTCTATGATGGGCTGGGTATTGAGAGATTAAGAGGGGCTTGAAAATGGAAGGGTGAAATTTAAATGGATGATAAAGGAATAAGGAAAGAATTGGGGGAAAGAGCAAAAGGGAAACAATCAGTATGTTAAAGCAGAAATAGAGAGAGAATGGAAAACATCTAAAAGAGAAGAAAGGACAAATGGATAGCTCGCAGAAGACACGAAGAAACCAGAAGAAAGTGACTGGAGCAATTGCAACTGAAAAAATGCCCAAACAGAAGGTAGAAAAATACTTTTTATTTTGAATTTATTAACTGGAATATGTCTGGTCTGGGAAGTGTGTATTGCTAACATCTTTGCGTTTTTGTTTAGTGCAAGAGGAAATTACTTTATAGTTTTATTTCTCCAGTGTTGTACATTTCATGTTTGGATTTTGGGGTTCCCAGTTTAATTATTATCTGACCAAGGAAGTTAGCCTACACGTATCCTCGGTAATTTTTGTGGGTGGGGCTGGGGGCGGGGCAGGGGTGGGACTAGGGGCGGAGAATGGGTGGAGCATGGCGAGCCACAGGTGTCGGGTTTTTCTCGGTGAAAAAGTTGGCAACCATAGTTATAAGTATTTGTTGGTCATTGTTGATAGGTTTTCCAAGTGGCCAGAGGCTTTTCCCACGACTAAGGAAATGCTAGAACAGTAGCAAAAATTCTCTGTAAGGAAGTTATTCCCCGCTTTGAGTGTCCCCTTTCTATAGATTCTGATCAGGGACCAGCGTTCACCTCTAAGGTGTTATAACAGATTGCTCAGATGTTTGCCATTGATTGGAAATTTCATGTCCCATATAACCCACAGTCATCAGGGATAGTAGAACGAATGAATCGAACAATTAAAGAAAAATTAAAAAAGGCTACACAACATGCCCCAGGAAGGTGGCCAGTGTATCTGCCAGCTGTATTGGCAGAAATTAGGCTAACCCCCGGGACATCTGGATTCTCTCCTTTCGAAATTCTGATGGGACGACCCTTACCCTTACCCTGGAAATGGCCCGAGGGAACGGTGATAATGGCGGATGACTTGTTGCTGGCACAGGAAGAATATGCTACACAGCTAGCTAAATATTTGTGCATGGTATCTGAACAAGTATAATGCATTTCCTTTTTCTTCTGCAGAACCAACACACCCGTTCCGCCCGGGAGACCGTGTGCTGGTAAAGCTGTTTCATAAGAAGGGCCAGTGGGTCCCGCCGTTTGGAGATCCGGAGGAGATTATTGCAGTTACTCGCACAGCTGTGCTAACTGATAAGCATCCGACCTGGGTACACGCCTCACGCATCAAGAGTGCACCGGAGGATTCCTGGAAGACGCCTGACTCGCCCCAGTCATGAGGTCTGCCTGTCTGGCTCTGTTCTGCTTGTTATTGATCTCGGTTGTCATTGTGCTGACTATACATTATTTTACAAACAAAGGACCTTGGATGCAGGCACATCGGACAGAGAACAATGCAATTTGGATTCAGGTATCTCTCAATAGTTCTCGCCGGACTAAGTGAGAACTTCTCTCTCCGAATTTGTGGCAATCCTCTGTTTTGGAGATTGTTAGTCTGATGAACTTAACTGACTGCATTATCTGTACTCCTCTACCAAAGGGTGTAGCATATGCTCCGTACACGTTTCAAAGGTTCCCTTAAATGAGTATGCAGGACAACTTGCTTGTGTAGATAATAATAATTTTTCTGCCAGTTGTTATGAATCTTTCAATTGTTCCCAGACGTGGTATATGATGAATATGATACATGATCCTTTGCGTGTATATGCTGACCCAAATATAATATTTGATCTATGTTTGATAACAAATTCATCCATTGCTTTTTAACATAGGTGTAACCTGTCGTATAATGTGTTTAATAGGTCTTTTCATTTTATTAATAATTCAGTCATGATAAATTGGTATAATCAATCCAGTAATATGGACCCCTCCAATATGAAAAATGATTGGAGAAATATTACAAAGAGCCCGGTAGTGTTTAATGGATCTGACTTCCGCTGGTATGTGGGAGTTGGTCCCATTTACCACGATGGTTCAGCTGTAGTGACGCAGGGGTCCCAAAATGAATCCCTATACACTTCATGCTATCTACCAATGTCCAGTTTAAGAAAGAACCTCATCTCATCCACTGTGGGAAGTCCTTTTATGAAGTGGTTTGATGGGCATAATATGAGTCGCATATGGACCACTGGCACAGACCTCTTTGTTGTGGTGGGTCATTATCGGTTGTGTGCGGAGATGATTTATCAAAAAATTAACGTGTCTTTGCTACCTTGTGCTTTAGTTAAAATAACTCCTTATTGGGGGGGCGGAGCCCGATGTCCAGCGGGATGGTCGCATAACGCTGAGGCTCCCGAGAGGCCTACTCAGAATCCTGAATTAACACCGGACATACTTGAATTTCTGCTCTGATCTTACCGGGGCACATTGGTGAGATGGCGGGGACCAAACCTACGCGCCTGGAATTTGGATCTCCAGCGGCTTCTCACGGCAAACGCTCCAAAACTGAACCCCCGTCCCCGCAGAAGGGGCAGGCTCTGCGCGAGGGCCCCGAAATGCAGCAGGAAATCCTCGCAGAGATCAGAGGGGTTAAGGACCTCGTGCAGTCAAACGGGGAAGCACTCCGAGCGCTGTGGGAAGATCTTGGTGTATTGCAAGGCAGGCTAGAGGGGCTCTCCTCGCGTCAGGACAAAATGGAGAGCTTATTAGACTCCCATGTGGTCCGGTTGTCCAAACTCGACAAAGTTGAACGTCAGGTGCGGGCCTTGCAGAAAGAAGTGGAAGATGGCAATAATAGAGCGCGCCGCAACAACCTACGACTAGTGGGCATACCGGAGGGAGCGGAATCGGGAGACATGAAGGAGTTTTTATATAAAATCCTCCCTTCCCTGCTCCAAATCACCTTTACCAAAGAGTTGGAGATCGATCGCGCTCATCGTGTACCCACAAACATAACGCTCAACAGGAAGACCCCGCAGCCTATCATCTTTCGACTTTTGAGATATCAACATGTGGAGCAAATTCTCAGCGCCTCTCGGGCAAAGGGCCATATGGAGTTTGAGAGCCACAAGATCTCCTTCTATCCTGACTTGGCTAAACCCACGGTTGATCGCCGAAAGCGCTTTTTGGAATTCCGGCCGAGGCTTCAACAACTACAAGCACGCTATGGCCTGATGTACCCGGCCAAGCTCCGAGTCACGCTTCACAATCAGACAAGAACATTTGAAGACCCTGATCTACTAGCGGAGTTTTTGGATGCTAAAGAAGCCGATTTGATGCGCTGACTTCCAGAATATTCCTGCCAGTGTTCTCATATCCGCTGTACCTGCCATCTTGGATTTGCCACGGTTCAGCAAAGAGTCTGTCGAGGGCAGTTTGTTGCCTTATTTTGATGATATTTGTGACCCGACTCCATCTACCTAGAGTAGCCTCGATGAATATCAGAGACAGTGTTAATTATGGACTCTGGTGTTTCTTTTCTTTTTTCATGTCTCTATCTTCCTCTCTAGGGCCTCCTCCCGCAGACATATGGTCGCCATATTCATTGGGGGTTTTGCTTCTTCTCTAAGTTACTTTGGTACATGCTTTTCAATATGGGGTGTATTAGCCAGCATACTCGGTGATTATGTCATTGTTTGTACAGATTCTGCTTATGTTGTGTGTTTTCAAGCGCCCTTACCTAAAATGTCTATTACCGATTGATGACACCATGTAAGATTTTATCATTGAACGTAAAAGGCATCAATAATCCGATAAAACGGAAGAAAATCCTGAGCTATCTAAGTCATGAAGCTGCGGACCTGATTTTCCTCCAAGAAACGCATTTAAATTCGAAGGAAACTCTTAAACTCAATATTAAACCTTACATGGTGGCCGCCTATTCCCCAGCTGTTTCTAAGAAATGTGGGGTTGCCATACTGGTTAGGAAATCTCTGCATGCTACTATTATTGCGACTAGCTCAGATACAGCAGGTAGATGGTCCAGGGCTCACCTCAAGATAGGTAACCTTGAAGTCACATGTATATGCCTTTATGCTCCTAATGTAGATGACCCTGCCTTAACCCCTGTGCAATGGAGCATTTTCTGGAGCAAAGTAGTGCGGGTTTCCCGATCTGCCTCTGTTACCCAAACTCTCTTCTTTTTTGCACATAGATGCTTTTATACTCCAGAAAAAATAGCCAAATGGAACACAACTGCTAGGGACCAGTGTTGGTCTTGCCATACTGCTGTGGGAACCCTCGCTCATGTTATTTATGAATGTCCTCAACTACAGGTTTACTGGGGGTGGGTCTGGGGTCGTATTCAATCCATCCTACACCTCCACGAGCCTCTTTCTTGGAAGATTGTGGGACTCCGCTCAGTGGCGGAGGTCCCCTCTCTTCCTAAGAAGGGTCGCTTTCTCCTTGATTTCATGCTGGGTATAGCCATATGTTTAATCACGAGGAATTGGAAGGATAACTCTCGAATTACTGCCAATGAATGGTGGAACCTCGTCTGCTTATATAGTAAATATGAGCAGATACCTCGGAGAGCTATTCCCCATATCCAAACTCACTCTCGCTTGTTTAAATGGCAGATGCTCAATGATTATGTACAATCTGCTCATTGCTCCGACATGTCTGTTTAATGTATACTCATCATGTTTCCGATCACCGTTAGGCTTTGTACCACAATAATGTCAGTACACGCCCGTTTTCGGGAATGATTAGTTTCTAGAGAAGAAGCAGGGGGGAGGGGGGTGGCAGGGGTTTACTTTGGTGTATGTATCACATTCTATGTATGTATCTGTCTTTTAGCTGTATGTCTTCCTTTCCTTTGTTGTTATAAAACGAAAATAAAGAATTTAAAAAAAAAAAATAACTCCTTATTCGGCTCCAATACCTTTGAATGTGACCCATGGTAAAAGAAAGAAAAGGAATGCAAATCCTTGGTCACCTGATAATCCTGAAGATGAGGTCTATTCAAGCTTCATATCAATATATTAATACTACTTATCCTTTGACCAAAGTTCAGCTTTACTTCCTGGATCCCAGTTTTCCAAACCCCTGCTATCACCGCTGAATTAGGTATGGCAATTCGAAGATTACAATGCTTGTTACATATACAAATGAGGTCAATAACAGAATCTATTTCTAAACTTGCCGAATCCCTGGAACAGAATACTCAAATGACTTTACAAAATCGTAGAGCTTTAGATCTCTTACTAGCAGCTGAGGGCGGGGCTTGTACCTTTTTAAATGAAACTAATTGTTGTACTGTTATAGCGAACCACACGAATTTTGTTCTAGATGCCATGAAAAAGATTAAGACCTTATCTGATTTGAATATGGCCGATTTCAAGGGCGGTATTGATTTCGGTAACATATGGGGTGATGTTGTAAAATGGTTTGGCGGGTTGGGGGGTGCTCTCAAAGGGCTGATTATTGCCCTATTGAGCGGTTTTATAATCCTTGTTCTTTTTTGTTATATATTTTCATTTGTCCTTGGCTGTTGTCAGAAGGCCCTGCAGAGCTTCACCACTTTTATGTACTCTTATACACCTGTTTCCACGGTGGCTGATGTACCTGAGCACGCTGCCAACGACCTCCAGTTAATAATGTCTGCTTAACTGTCCTTCAGAAGACTGGCTGTTCTTATAGTGGGCCTATGCAGGCCCAAAGGGGGGGATTGATAGAGGAAAATAAGACTTAAAGTGTGTGTGTACAGGAGGACTAGGAGACCCGCAGGGGAAAATGGGAATCCTGTACATATCTATATATGGAAAGGAATGTGCTGTGCTAAGACAAATTGAATGTTCTGCAAGGAAACGACTAACATCTGTGAAGTTACTGATAAGCTGTGGTGGGTCTCAGGGGATGAGTTGATGACGTATGTATATGTTTCTGTTAATGTATAAAAGACAGACAGCCCCTCTAACCTGTGGAATAAACTTACATACTACTTATATGCGAGTGTGTGTGTTTGTTCCCCTGGAATTCCATACAGAGAAGGTAAGGTGGTTCCATTTTTTCTTCTGCCTTTGATTTTGCTATCCTTTTTTCTCTTTTTGTCTCTTTTAGTTTGATCTTGTATTCTTTTTTGTCTTCCTCTGAGAGCTTCTGAATTTTGTGAAGCTGTGTTTTTTGCCTGTGCCCGAGGGTAAGTGGTATATAGTGCTGGGAAAGGAGCAACCCACACTTACAGAGCTCAGTCTCTTCCCAACCCCCCACAAACACCTGGATTTCCGCACTCCTCTCCCCTTATTTCTTACCCATTCATAGCCTCGTAGCTTCCTATCACCCCACCTCCCCTGTAGCACTGCATAACCCCCCTCTCTTCGCCCATAGTCCAGCTTCTCCTTTCTCTCTCTGCATCCCCTAGTTCAGCATCCCCCTCTCTCTGTACCCATGCCTAGTCCTTCATTGTCCACCCTCACTCTTTGTCCCCTTTCTAATAGACCAGAGTCTCCTCCTTTCTCTCTCTCTCTCTCTCTTCTCTATTAATACAGCTTCTCCTCTCTTCCTCTGTAATAACCCAGCATCTCTTCCCTCTCACTCTCTCTCTCTCTGTCCCTTCTGTAATAGGCTAGCATCTCCCCTTCCCACAGCAAAAAAGATTATCTTTCTGTCCCTCCTCTCCTCAGCCCAGCATTTTCTCTGTCTCTCCCTCTTTAATAGCCCCCCTTTCAGCAGTAAAACGGTTCAGCAGTCTAGGTGTTGCTGATCCCATTCATTTCTGAAGTGCGGTTCAATGGCCCATGCACCAAAACTGAATGCCATAATCAGCGTTGGCTCCTCCAGCTGACTAAGAGACAGGCTGCAGCATTTTCCTGCTGTTACTGCCACATGATGGAGCCGTGGTTGTATTCACAGCCGTCACATTTTTCTGCTGCTGCGTTCTGGGGCCATGGTTACAGTCACAAGCATTTTTCTGCTGCTGCTGTGTAACATTCTCTATCCAGCTCAGCACTTTAAGCCCTCTACCAACCCCTTGGAGCCGCTGCTCTGTGCAGGTGCACCGTTTGCACAGTGGGTTGCTCCGGCTCTTAATACACGTGTAAATATTGACATTTAAACGTGCAGGTTGTGAAATGCCAACACTTGTACATATAAGTTTCTAGGTTTCTTCTGTTGATTTTTTTGTAGGTGTGAAATGGTTGTGAAATGGTTCCTCCCAGTGCACAAGGATATTAATTCCTATACATTCCTGCGCTTTTTTCTGTGCAATGTAGAAATGGCTCCACCTTTAGTAGAGCTGTTTCTATAGTACCAACAGAAATGAACAGGGCCCAACTTCAACGTCTGAAATTCCAATCTCCAAGTCCTGTCCAAAATGGGCTTTTGTGTATTTTCTCCATGTTTACTGCATGGGCAGATGCTGCAACAGTTAAAACACATAAAGTAAGCAAATACTGGACAATCACTGCATTGAAAATGCAAACCTTGACCACATTTAAGTAAAAGGCCCCCATTAGGCTGATCTCTTACATATAGTAACATAGTATATGACGGCAGATAAAGACCAGTATGGTCCATCTAGTCTGCCCAGCAGGGTGGCAAGAGCAGGTGCACCTGTCGCTCCATGCAGGTCAACCCTCCCCATGCCTTTGTTGAGGGGTGTACCCACCACTCCGTGTAGGTCACCCCTATTTGTTGAGATATAAGAGATAGTTATGTTTATTTTGATTATCCTGTTGCTATAAAGGGATCCACTATGTCTATCCCAAGCCACTTTGAATTCTGTTGTTGTATTAGCCCCCACCACTTCCATCAGGAGGGCATTCCAAGCATATACCACCCTTTCAGTGAAAAAGTATTTCCTGACATTGCCTTTCAGTTTACACCCTTGCAGCTTCATCTTATGCCCTCTAGTTTTACAGCATCTCTGTTTTTGGAAGAGGTTTGTTTGCCCATTAATACTCTTTAAATAAGGTCTGAATCATATCGTCTCTGTCCCTCCTCTCCTCCAGAGTGTACATATTTAGGTTTTCAAGTCTCTTCTCATAAGTTTTCTGACGCAGGCTCCAAATCATTTTGGTTGCCTTCCTCTGAACCGCTTCCAGACTTTTTATATCCTTTGCGAGATATGGCCTCCAAAACTGAACACAGTATTCCAAGTGAGGCCTCACCAGCGACTTATACAGTGGCATTAGTACTTCTTCCTTTCTGCTAGTAATTCCTTTCCGTATGCAACCCAGCATCCTTCCGGCTTTTGCCACCGCCTTGTCACACTGTTGAGATCGTCAGAAACAATCACTCCGAGGTCCTTCTCCTGGTCCGTGTACACCAATATCTTGCCCCCTATCACATACAATTCCCTTGGATTTCTGCTTCCCAAGTGCATGATTCTGCACTTCTTCACATTAAATCTTAACTGCCAAGCATTAGACCCAGGGTCTCAAACATGCGGCCCTTGGGCCGCATGCGGCCCGCGAGAGAATGTTGTGCGGCCCACGACACATTTGGGGGCGGTGACAAACTCCTTCCGCGCAATAGAACATGCTGTTTGCAAGCGACCGTTTCTTCCTTTTCCAGCGTGTTAAGCAGCTATGGAGAGGAATTGGGTCTGTCTAGCAGCCTGAAGGGTAAGTTCAGCTTTTGTGTAGCGACGGAAGCAGCTGCTGCGATGTATGTTGTGTATGTGTGTGGTGATTTTGCGGCCGCGGGTTACCTTATAAGTCCTCATTTGGCCCTCACAGCAATTTGAGTTTGAGACCCCTGCATTAGACCATTCTTCTATCTTTCCTCATGTTCCCCACTCCCTCAGGGGAAGCCACTCTGTTGCAAATTTTGGTGTCATCTGCAAAAAGACAGGCTTTTCCATTCAGCCTTTTGGCAATATCACTCACAAATATATTGAACAGTACCAGTCCGAAGATCGAACCCTGGGGCACACCGCTAATCACCTTCCTTTCATCCAAGTGATTTCAGTTTGCCGTCACCTTCTGTCACCTGTCAGTCAACCAATTTCTGATCCATTTCAGCATCTTGGTACCCATCCCCAAGCTCTTGAGTTTATTGATAAGACTCCTGTGGAGAAAAGTATCAAAGGCTTTGCTGAAATCCAGGTAGATCACATGCATTGCATGCCCTTGATCTAGTTCTTTGGTTACCCAGTCAAAGAACTCAATCAGATTTGTTTGGCAAGATCATGCTTTGGTAAAACCATGTTGTCTCAGATCATGCAACCTGTTGGTTTCGAGGAAGTCCACTATTCGCTCTTTCAGGAGTGCCTCCATTACTTTTCCCACCACCGAGGTAAGGCTGACTGGCCTGTAGTTTGTCACTTCTTCCCTATTACCGCTTTTGTGGATAGGTACCACATCAGCCCTTCTCCAGTCCTGTGGAACTTCTCCTGTCTCCAAAGATCTATTAAAAACATCCTTTAAAGGCCCTGAAAGAACCTCTCTGAGCTCTTTCAGTATCCTGGGCTGTATCCCATCTGGTCCCATAGACTTGTTCACTTTCAGTTTTGCAAGCTGTGTAATCATCTTTAGTACACATCATCTTTAGTAAATGGTGTGATATCTACTCCATTCCCATTTGTATATTTGTCAATCACAGGTGGTCCTTCTCCAGGATTTCCTTTAGTGAAAACAGAGAAGAAGAATTTATTTAGCAATGCCACTTTTTCAATGTCACTTTCCACAAATCCGTTCCCAGCACTTTTGAGTCCTGCAATTCCACCTCTGATTTTCCTCCTCTCCCGAATATACCTGAAAAAAAATTGCCACACTTCACATTTTTAGCCATTTTTTCTTCTGCCTTTGATTTTGCTATCCTTTTTTCTCTTTTTGTCTCTTTTAGTTTGATCTTGTATTCTTTTTTGTCTTCCTCTGAGAGCTTCTGAATTTTGTGAAGCTGTGTTTTTTGCCTTTATTTGTGCAACCACTTCTTTGGAGAACCAAATAGCTTTCCTTTTCCTCTTGTTTTTATTTACTTTCCTCACGTATGTATCTGTTGCACCATTTATTGCCTTCTTCAGTTTAGCCCATTGCAATTCCACTTTCCTTATCCCCTTCCACCCTACCAACTCCTCCTTCAGGTACTTGGCCATTTTACTGAAGTCAGCATTTTTGTAGTCTTTGAGTTTGAGTTTGCTGTGATTGAATTCCACCTTGGCTTTTATCTCAAACCACACTTTGTGATGATCGCTGCTACTCACATGGGTACCCACCTGGATATTCGACACGCTATCTCTGTTGGTGAGCACTAAATCCAGCATGGTGCTCTCCCTGGTTGGTTCCATCACCATATGTTTAGGTAACGCATCTTGGAAGGCATCCACAATTTTTTTTACTTCTTTCCAGATTTGCAGAAGGAACATTGCAATCCATATCGGGTAGATTAAAGTCACCCAATATGATCACTTCTCCCTTCATGACTATCTTTGCAATATCAACAATCAATTCACTATCCATTTCTTTGGTTTGGGTTTGAGGCCTGTGTAGACCACACCAGTATGGATGACAGAGCCATCTCCTCTTTCCAACTCAATCCAGAGCGCTTCTTCTTTTCCCCATGTCCCCTGCATTTCAGCAGCTTTAATATTGATTTTGACATTTTCTACCCTCTCTATCTCTTCTAAATAGATTATAGAGAGCTATGGATATATCCCATTCATGCGACTCATTAAACCATGTTTCTGTAAAGGCCACAATGTCCAAGTCCATTTCCACCATTAGGACTTTCAGATCGGGAAGTTTGTTGGCTAGGTTTCTAACATTTGTTCTCATTGCTTTCCACCATTTGTTGAATGGCTTGCCTGCCTTTTGCATGGGTTTTGTTCTACACACCCCTTCCCGTTTGCCATTAATGTATTGTTCAAAAATGTGGCTGTTTCCTTTGTTGTTTTTCTTTTGCTGGGAGTGACGTACTGAACTTGTCCTTCTCCATTTGTCACACCCTTTCCCTAGTTTAAATTCCTGTCCACATACTGCTTGAATTTTTCACTTAGGATCCCTTTCCCTGCAGTGGAGAGATGTAGTTCATCAGTACAGTATAGTCTTTTGTTGATCCATATGTTTCCCCAATCACATATATATCTAAATTCTTCTTCTTTGCACCAGGTTTGGAGCCATGTATTAAAGTTATTTATGCAATGCAGCCTTTCTGCCCTCTTACCATGAACAGGTAAAAACATAGAAACACGATGACAGAAAAAGATCACATGGCCTATCTAGTCTGTCCTTCCATATCAACCACTACAACAGTCCCCTTTTATCCTTTAGAGATCCTCTGTGTTTGTCCCATACTTCTTGGAATTCTAATACTGTCCTCATCTCTACCACCTCCACTGGGAGACTATTCCATGGATCCACCACTCTTTCCGTAAAGAAATATTTCTGCATATCACTCCTGAATCTATCCCCTTTCACCCTCATCCCATGTCCCCTCATAGCAGAGCTTGCTTTCATTCGAAAGGTAGAACTTTTGAGAATGCTATAGTGTTAGCAATGGGCTTGACTTTCTCTTCCAGAGTCTGGAAATCCCTTTGAACTGCAGAGGCACTGTTTCTAGCCAGGTCATTTGTACCCAAATGGATGACCAGTTTTGGAGTGCTCACTTTCTGCACTAACTATACTAACAATTTGGTTTGTATTCCTGCTGACTGAGCTGTGTTCCCAAGTTGGTGCCTCTGATGATGGAATCTCCAAGGAGTAGTAGTTTTCTGTTTTGTGATTTTTTTCTTCCTATCTGGTACATTATCAGTAGATTTGGCATTAAGTCTTTCATTTAAGGGCACTTCAGTTTCCATCGATTGGGCACCCTCATTATCCAAAGCAGAGAAGGCATTATGTAGAGATATCACTTGATGGGTGTCTCTGTGTTACAGGTCGCAGCCTACCAGATCCCACTGTGATCCATTTGTTCCTGGGCTGTTTGATTCTTTGTGGAAGCGGCAGTAGATTTTGTTCAGTTTGTAACCTAGAGGAAGTGTGTTTAATTGCAGCTAATTCTTTCCTTAGTAGAGTCAATTCTTTATGCTTAGCAGCTAACGTGAGGCATATAGGGCAAGCTCTTAGGGTCCAAATGATTCTTCTTAGAATGAAAGCACCACAGTTATTGCATTGAATACACAACATTCTGACTCAACTGTCCTAGAAGGAGAAAAGGAGAAAAAGTGGGTGTAACACCTAATTAAAGGACAGATGTCAAATGTATATGATGACTATATAGGTAATGCAACCCAGGGGTGGGTGGGGTGAGGGATTGGGTGGACGGAAACTTAAGTGTCCCTGGCCAGTAGGCCTTCTATGAACTGAGGACACACTCAGATATCTGATTTAAAGGTTATGCAAGGAACATAGGAAGGCTGAAGATCTCTAAAAACCTATATGC
This sequence comes from Ichthyophis bannanicus, assembly GCA_033557465.1. Taxonomy (NCBI): domain Eukaryota; kingdom Metazoa; phylum Chordata; class Amphibia; order Gymnophiona; family Ichthyophiidae; genus Ichthyophis; species Ichthyophis bannanicus. The sequence continues at coordinate 1,071,968,962 of CM066031.1, read as the reverse complement.
AACAGGTAAAGTTTATGAAAAAAACAGGCAATGATAAAGTTTGAAGGCCTTAGCTGAGTGTGTAGTCTCTTGAAGTTCTGATGAGCAGAGGGAAGCAATCAAAGCAAAACCAGGGAATCAAGAAAGCAGGGCAATAGCAAAGAAAAAGAAGACTTCAAAATGTGATCCAGAATGGAAGAAAAAAAATAACAGACACCTGGGCTTTCAATGTGATTCAGTAAGGACAGTTGAAATAATTCCCCCAGATTTCTTCAAGAAGTTGGAAAGGATGTGTGCTGCTGTGCGGAGAATTGGGGTTCAATTTCTTGGCTCGGTCTGCATTCTCCAAGTTGATCAGAAAGGAGGGGGGGGGGGACAGTCATTATTCAATGAAGCCATCCAGCAGTCTGAATTAGGGGCTCTGCTTGTAGAATTCAGAAGGGAGTGCTGATGTGTTCAAAGGCTGTTGCTGCAATGGCTGGACTAGGTAAAGAGGGCCGGGAATTGAGCACCATTGGCGATCCTTCATCTCATGCCAACCCCCATCACCCCTGAGAATTTGATAATTAAACTCAACAATCATGGCCATCCCAACAGAACTCCTCCTATAAGAATCCTGTAAAAATGTATACATGGACATCATGCTTTCAAATATGAAACTCTTTGAGTTTGTATGGCCGTCAGAATGTATTCTTTGCCTTTGAAGGCTGCTGCTGTTTGCTGTGCCTCAGGATCTGATGCCCAGGTGGCTGCTTAGTCTTATCTAATGGTTTGGATGCCCCTGTAGGTAAATGGAAGGGAAACATTAAAAAAAAGAGGAGAACCTGCCCCTCCCCCACCCAATAATTTACAAATGAAGACTTATGATACTACAGTCCAACAGAGGCCAGTTCTGATTGAGCTGGATACCCAAAGGAACAGGAGAAAAACTGTCAACCAGGGAAAAAAAAGAGATTCAAAATCTTCAGTACAGATTCATCTGATGGTGACAGTACACCTTACAAAAAAATAGAGCAATAATACCAGGCTTGAAAAAGAAAGATTTCAAAGGATTTATTCTCCTTTTGCTATCCAACATAATCCTTTTCAGTAGGAAATTCTGCTTTTTGGGCTGTCTGATGCTATAAGAGTTATGCTATAAGAGTTTTCACTGGTTTTCTCACACTAGTAATAATTCCTCTATGATCTTAAAAAAGCCCCAGTAGGGCGGCATTCTTATCAATTCCTCCTTTCAAGAGCTTCAGTGAGTCAAACTCTGCAAGAGCATGGCTGGGTCCACTTTTAAAAATACCTTCATCTCAAAGCCAAATTTGCCAGCTAGTGACCAGATTCTGGGCCTTTTCAGAAGACAAACGTTCAGCATTCAGCTCTTCAGTGAAAACTCATAGCATTATACTCTAAATAAACACATTTGGAAAACTACAAGTAGCTTGCAGCCTACTTTGCACCTGAACATCTGCATAATAGTTTTCAAAGAAAAAAACTCCACATGGCAGATGCCTTTGAATCTGCTTTACCTAGTGACCATTACTGCCCCTCCCCCTCCCCTCCCCTTTCACATGGGCCAAAGTAGACATTTGACCATCTTGAGGAGAGGTAATTCTCCAATGATCCAATCTACCTGCCTAAGGGGGCAACTTTATAAAGCATTTTCTATATGTACAGTGCGTTTTACATGCAGAAAAGGTCTATACTACAATTGTAAGCAGGAAGACACGTGTGAAGAGGACACCATTTGCAAGCTTGCCCCTCTGTTTACATGATCTGTGCTTGGGCATTCCCATGAATGCAGTTGGGCAAAGCAGGATGAAGTTGCAACATGCATAGAGATTTTATCAAATATACGTGTACACACATAGTACATATGCACAATATCTTCTTCAGGTCAGGGGTAAATTAGAATGAGAACATTTGAACTAGTTCTGAAGACTAGTCTGTCTTTATAAAATGGGGGCTTTTTTGACATATCACACAGTAACCCTCTTAAGAAATGACCTCCTTAATCCTTAAGAGGGTCAGATGCCCTTGAAAAATGGCTCATTTAGGAACTGCAATATACTGTAAAAGCCACACGGGAGACTAACAAATCTATCGAAAAGAGCACAGAACTCCCTATGGTATTTAAATCAAACATTTCTTCATAAGAGAGTATCTTCTTGAGAAGGAAAAAATACCTCAGTACCAAAAGCCAAACTCAGTCGGCTACCATAGTACAACATCACAGGTCATAAAAAAACATTCTCAGATGTCTATATTCTCCAGTCATATTCTTCAATCACTTAACTTCTAGTATCCAATACTTCAGTCACATGCAACACATGTTTGACAAATCCAACTCTCAAAAGAATGCATTAGAGAGACACTTATCTTTGTTCTGACATGCACCATGCTGTGAATAACTGTGCTGTGGACAACTTCAGTCTCTTGACAGAACCAGTCACTCCTAGCAGTTCATCATTTCATTCTTTCCAACGGATCCCGTATCACCAGAGGGCTGCGTCAGGAAATTCCAAATGTCTGAAGGCCATGCTGGTCAATAACACATTCTTCATGCGGGATGTGTCAGATCACCAAGAAAAGTCACACTGCTTCAACACAGTTTACTTCACGCAGACTGGCATATATCATAAGACACTCCTTTCACTATTCAAATCCCATATTTATATCTTAACAACAACAAAACATGGGCATTAAACAGTTTGCAAAGAAGGGCACAAAATCCATTAAACAGCAGCTCACTAGAATCCCAAAAAAGTATCAATTTTCTTCCTCTTAAGGCGCCGGCATCCTCACTGGAATGGCACCAGCTATGAAACACCACGCCGCACATGCGCCTTTAAATGCTTCTCACCGCACCTCAGGAACTGCTCAAGCCTGAGCAATCCAGGCCAGCAAGGGACTGTCTGAGCCACTTGGGCAAACCTGTCCAGTCCTCATCCTATATGATGTTGTTCAGTCATTGCAGAAGTTAAATCATTTTTGGAAGATAAGAGGAGTTACCTGAATCATTGAAATTGAGAGAGATTTATTTACAGAGCAATTGAATAAATAAAGAACTTACTGCGACATGAAATGAAATTAACAATAACTATTTCTTTCTCTATAACATCAGCAAAATTTGCCTCTACCTTTTTGAGCACACTACTAAGACCCTTATCCACTTTCTAGTCATGTCACATCTTGACTATTGTAACCTGCTCTTCAATGGTCTCCCTCTGAATCATCTCTCTCCCCTTCAATCTGTTCAGACTTGAGCTGCATGGCTAATCTTCGGCCAGTGTCACTACACTCACGTAACCCTTCTTCTCAAATCACTTTGCTGGCTGTAGAGGCGGCTCAAGACAATCTGCTGCCTAAGGTGAGAGATGAGCTGGTGCCCCCCTTTTCCCACCCGGCAGCCAAAATGAAAGAGGCCTCATCAGAGCTCTAGTCAGGGAATAGAGGGTCCCCTCACTGAGAACATTAGACAGAGGATTGCCCTAAAAATAAAGGAAGCAATAAATTCCCAGGTTATATCTTTTTTTTTTTATAAATCTTCAATGATGTTTATATGCAGCAAAAATTGTAGCAGTTCAATAATGTAGCCTCAAAATCTAATATAAAACGACTACAACTGGATCAGTGTGGTATTTAATGTAAATATACGAGCGTATATCCTTCAAAAGACAAAGGAGTTGCAAGGTGATCATATGCCAAGGAACAAAAAAAGAGGAGCGAGAACCATGGTGCAGTTTATAATACCAAAATAAAATTACTGCGGCGGGTATTCAGTGGCAGCAACTACTGCTTATAAAGCGCATATCTGTCGGTGCTGAAGACTAAGCCTGGGTATTCCATGGCGAGGCCTTATCCGGCCACCGGCATTGGATATCTAGGGTAACCACAGAACCTGAAAGCTAACTGGACAGAAGCGATATTGAGCTGCTGCCTGGTTAGCTTCCGTGGGTAAGCTAGGCCAGCCTTTGCTGCGCCTGACTTTACCCGCAGATCAGTAACTGGGCAGTGGCTCAATATCACTGCTGCTGAGTTAGCGATGGGTGCCCCCTCTACTCCACCCCCAAACATCCACGACATGTCCTGATGCTAACTGCGTATCATTGGGATGTGTAGTGTAGTGTATGCAATGGTATTATCTGCTGAATATCCTGCTAACCAGCATGTACATGGTTTGCAGGTCTACAAACCATGTAAATACCTTTGAATATCCCCCCCCCCCATTATAACTAATTTATTTTGGTGTTTAAAACTGTGATAGGGTTCTTGCTTTTTCTTTTTGAACATATATTTTGCATCCAAAGAAATCCCTCTCTCAACAATGGGTGTCGAGCAGAACTAGGACATTCCCCCACAGAATTCAACATACCACAAATAATTTCTGATTCTGATGTCACCTCAGTAACAGCAATATAAAACCTCATGAGCACAGGCATATTGTGGAGTAATACAAAACCCTACAACATTACTCAGGACCAACTATACCATATTAGCATCAACTTCTAAAATTCATACAAGGGGCCTATCCAGAAAAGAGCAGCACAATACAGTAAATATTGCAGTGGGCCCTAGAACATCCATATACCTAGTCAAAAAAAAACAACCAACCAGATTGCTACCAATTCCTACATAGAAAATTCATGCTTACAGAACACATAGACTCAGCCAAACATGCAGAATATATTACCACAAACTAAAAATTGGCAGGAGGGATATTCAGATTCATTTACGTGGTTTGCACACTTCTGAACTTCCTAAATAGTGCTCAGTGGGATATTCACTGAGAGGCACATTCCAAAGTGGCCATCCAGGCCCCTGTGCATCCGATCAGAATCAGGACACCCAGAGGTAGACCTGATTCTGATCTTGCAGGGGCTAGACATGCCCATGGGATCAGAATTGGATCTTGGGCCTGAATGTGCAGGCCGGGCCCTAATTCCGATCAGCCTGCATGAACAACCATATGCCCGGCTACCTCAGTCAGACTCTTGAATGGAGCCGCAGTGCTATGGTGTCCTGTCAGGAGCCAAGAATGTTGGCCACCACTGATGTCGTTCTTTCCCTGTAGCCGGATCCTTGATCCAGCCTCCCATGGCCACGGTCCAGCTGTGGGGAACTTACTTGACCCCCCTTATCTTTTTTTTTCGTGCCCAGCAGCAGGATCCCCCGACTTCCAAGGGGACTTATTCCACCTCTGCAATTGAATAAGTCCCCCATATATCTTCACGGACCCGGACATACAGGGCTGATCTCAGAATTGGCCCTGTACGTCCAGGGTCATGGATTGCCCATGCCCTGCCCCGCCTCAGCAATGCCCCCCCCCCTCCTGCCCTTATCTAGGCCTTCCCGAACAAATGTGCTGTTCGTACGGGGAGGCAGAAGCTGGGGCTGGCAGGGGACAGAATGACCCCCTGACTATGTTGTTGCTGCTGAATATCCCTAAGTGCCCCCACTAAATACCTCAACACTTGCTGGTTAGCATCAGGGCATTCCGAAGGTCGAGTAGAGGTGGCACCTGGGGATAACAGATTAGTGGCAATATTCAGCTGTAAACTGGTTATCCCAAAGCAGCAAAAGTTAGGCACCTGAAAGGCTTTCCTTTCGCTACTTTAGCTAATAGGCCAGAGACTGAATATCCCTGCTAACCGGTTAGCTAACGCGCTTTCCAACCCGGATATGCAATGCCAGTGGGCGGATATGGCCTTAGCATTGACTATCTGGGTTCAAAATTCACCAGCAGCAGCTAGCCACTTTTTCAGAACTAGCCACCTCCACTGAATATACCACCCCCCCCCTTGACATATGTAGACAAAGATGAAACTCTGGCCAGTAAGCCAAACTCTGCATCAGTGGCATAGTGAGGACTGATATTTTAGTGAGGCTTGGGATTAACACGGGTAGATAAAAAGCAGTGTGAAATCTGACTCTGGCATCAGGCCCACCCATTCAGCTGCAGCAAAAGAGTTGAATGACAGGATAACTGGAAGCAAAGTGGAGGGGACTTGACCCACCCAGGTCTACTCCTGGCTACACCCCTGCATGCCGTACAGCACCATAGAAATAGAAAGAGATGCATATGCAAAGCATAAAGATAGAACATGTAAATTGCAAACTGACATATATCAATCACTAAATTAAAAATAAAATTCATTTTTCTACCTTTGTTGACAGCCCATTTTATTCTCTAATCATGCTTTGCACATGTAAAAAAATTAAAACCTTCCTGTTCACAGAACACTATGGTCACATCACCTAATCCTACAGTTTTTTCCGCCCCCCAACCAAGACTCCTTGACTGACCCATATGGACACAAATGCCTATTCATATCCAAACAAACACAACCTCATGTTATCGTGTAAATATGTTGAACAAGTTGTAAATAGTTCTCCCCTGTTCACCCCAAACCAATTATAATGTATCCTGTTCATGTTCTGAGTTTAATGTAAACCGCTTTGATTTCAGGATAAGGCGGTATAAAAAAAAGACAGGTTAAATAAATAAATAAATATTGCATTGCATGTTCATCTCAGTCTATGGTTTCTGCTTCCTTCTGTCTTCTCTTAACTTGCTTTTCAGGGTGGCCAGCCCAACTGCCACTTCACTCCCCTCCTGTCTTTTTCACTTCCTTACATCTCTGGTATTGCTCTTTTCCTTTCAGCTTTCTTCCATTTATTTTTCTCTTTCTCTATCTACTCAGGTTTTACTTCTCTTTCTTAGCATTCAGTCCTCAATCCCCCCTCATTATTGCATCTACCACTTTTCAATGCTTACCACAGGCCTCTCTTTCTCATCTCTCTCCCCTTTCCCAGCCTCATATTCTTTAGTCTTTAACTAACTCTCCCCTTTCCCTCTTCCTCCCCTAGTGTCCAGCATATGTCCACTTCTCTCCTTCTCTCTCCAGTCCCCCTCTTCTCCATCCAGCATTTTATCCCCTTTTTCTCACCCCACCATTCTTCCTCTCTCCTTATTCTTTCTCCGTGCACAATATATCCTTCATTTTCTCTTCCCCTGTGTCCAGCATCTCCCCTCTGTTTCTCCCCATACCCCATGTCCAGCATCTTCTTTCTCTCTCCGTGCCCAGTATCCCCCCTCCCCCGTCATGCATCAGCTCTTTCTCTTCATCTTCCCCCTCATGTTCAGCATTATTTATTTTTATTTATTTATTTAAACGTATTTCTATATCGCCTTATCCTACAATCAAGGCGGTCTGAACAGCAAACAATCAATAAGATACAGTGTATAGTGTGCACATGCAGTGAGTAGTGTTTCTCTTCAGGGTCTCTACGTTGCTGTAGCTTTACCAGCTCTCTCTGTTTTTCCCTGTACCTCCTCTGTAGCTCTGCCAGCCTCATCCTGTAGTCTAGTTCCATGGCATCCATGGTCTCTAGGGAGGACTTTGAATACATCGCTTCGTCCTTCTTTTGCATCCAGCTGTATTTCTTGTTAGGGTTCAGCTCTCGAGGTAACTGAATTGGGTCCTGTTTCAAGTTATCCAAGAGGGGTGTTGAAAGAACCTCCATCAGCATTTGAGCGCTGGCAGCCAGCAGACTCTCCAGAGTGGGCCTCTCAAGGCAGGTTTCCTGACTTTGAACCTCTTGCTTTCTTTTTTGCAGTTCCAGCTCTGCAATTTCACTTAGAAGCGCAATCCCTTGAAGTAAGGTGGGGTCTACGGAGAGGTCTGAAGTCATTTCTAGCTCCGTTTCTCGTTGCTTCCTAGCACACGTAGTCAAGAAGGAGCAAGCCTCGGGGATGGGTCCAGACTGCTGGCATTAACCTTTAAAAAAGAGATAGAGAAGCTTTTAAACAAGAAAAATAGGGGAAAGCCGACAGTCACCCAGGAGCGCATGGTTCGGATGAAGGTATCCTTGAAGGATACTACCAAAAGCAGTGAGGTTCCAAAAGGGAATATAGTAGCCCGAATGCCCTTGAGTAAGGAGCAGACAGAGCATAAAGATTCCAAATTACCCATGCCTACCAATAGCCAGATTAATGTTAATAAAATACAGTCTCTAAAATGCTTGTATGCCAATGCTAGAAGTCTAAACAATAAGATGGGAGAGTTAGAATATATAGCACTAAATGAGAGGTTAGATATGATTGCACTCTCAGAGACATGGTGGAAGGAGGATAACCAGTGGGACACTGTGATACCTGGATACAAACTATATCGTAATGATAGAGCTGATCAAATTGGTGGAGGGGTTGCGCTCTATGTTAGAGAGGGTATTGAGTGAGAAAGGATTAAAGTTTTGCAGGGAACAAAATTTGCTGTAGAATCTCTATGGATTGAAATTCCATTTATGAAGGGGAAGGTGATGGCAGTGGGAGTATACTATCGACCGCCTGGCCAGAATGAACAAATGGATGATGAAATGCTCAAAGAAATCAAGGAAGCTAACAAAAGTCACAACAGAGTAGTAATAATGGGTGATTTCAATTACCCCGGTATCGACTAGGTCAGTGTCACAGCAGGACAAGCTAAAGAGATAAAGTTTCTAGATGAAATAAATGACTGCTTCTTGGAGCAGCTGGTTCATGAACCGACCAGAGGGGAAGCCATACTGGACCTAGTCCTTAGTGGAACGCCAGATCTGGTGCAAGAATTAAGGGTGTTGGGACCACTTGGCAATAGTGATCATAGTATGATCATGTTTGATTTAATTAGTGGAGGACAGATAGTAAAGGAATCCACAGTACTACCTTTTAACTTTCAAAAGGGAGACTATGATAGAATGAGGAATATAGTTAGGAAAAAACTAAAAGGAGCGGTTCCAAAGGTTAAAGACTTACAGCAAGCTTGGATGTTATTTAAAAATACTATCCTCGAAGCCCAGACCAGCTGTATTCCATGCATTAAGAAAAGTGGAAGAAAGTCCAAAAAACTGCCAGCATGTTTTAAAGGTGAGGTCAGAGAGGCTGTTGCTGCCAAAAAAGCAACCTTCAGGAAATGGAAAAAAGAGCCAAATGATGAAAACTGGAAACAGCACAAGCACTGGCAAGTTAAATGCAAAGCATTGATAAGGCAGGCAAAGCGGGAATTTGAGAAGAAACTTGCTACAGAAGCAAAAACATGAAATAAAGACTTTTTCAAGTACATTCGCAGCAAAAGGCCTATGAGAGAGTCAATTGGACCATTAGATGATAGAGGGGTAAAAGGGGTAGTAAGAGGAGACAAGGCTATAGCAGAGAGACTGAATGAATTCTTTGCTTCGGTCTTTACTGAGGAAGATGTAGGGATGTTACCCAAGACTGAAGTGGTATTTAAAGGTGATACTGCAGAGGAATTGAGAGAAATATCGCTACACCAGGAAGATATATTACAACTATTTGATAAACTGAATAGTAGCAAATCACCTGGACCGGATGGTATACATCCCAGAGTGTTGAAAGAACTGAAATATGAGATTGCAGACCTGCTATTGGTAATCTGTGAACTTTCATTAAAATTATCTGTAATACCTGAAGATTGGAGGGTCGCCAACGTAACACCAATTTTTAAAAAGGGTTCCAGGGGTGACCCGGGAAATTACAGACCGGTGAGCCTGACGTCAGTACCGGGGAAAATGGTAGAAACCATCATAAAGAACAAAATTACACAGCATGTAGATAGTCATGGCCTAATGGGAGACAGCCAACATGGCTTTAGACGAGGAAGATCTTGTCTTACTAATCTGATATAGTGTATCTGGACTTTCAGAAAGCTTTTGACAAGGTCCCCCATCAGAGACTTTTGGCGAAGCTAAAAAGTTATGGGATAGGAGGCAGTGTACTATTGTGGATCGGGAACTGGTTAAAAGATAGAAAGCAGAGGGTAGGGTTAAATGGCCAATATTCCCAATGGAAAAAGGTGAATAGTGGAGTACCCCAGGGATCTGTACTGGGTCCGCTACTTTTTGACATATTCATAAATGACCTGGAAAAGGGAATAACTAGTGAGGTTATCAAATTTGCAGATGACACAAAACTGTTTAAAGTTGTTAAAACCCAAGAGGATTGTGGAAAACTGCAGGAGGATCTGGATAAATTGGAAGACTGGGCATCCAAATGGCAGATGAAATTTAATGTGCACAAGTGCAAAGTTATGCACCTAGGAAAGAACAACCCACACTATAGTTACACGATGCAAGGCTCCACATTAGAAACCACCACCCAGGAAAAAGATTTAGGAGTCATCGTGGATAACATGTTAAAACCCTCCGCCCAGTGTGCAGCGGCGGCCAAGAAAGCAAATAGAATGCTAGGTATCATAAGGAAAGGGATGGAGAATAAAACAAAGGATATTATAATGCCTCTGTATCGCTCCATGGTACGACCGCACCTTGAATATTGTGTGCAATTCTGGTCACCGTATCTTAAAAAGGACATAGCGTTATTAGAAAAAGTACAGAGAAGAGCCACCAAATTGGTGAAGGGGATGGAAGGCTACTCCTATGAAGAGAGGCTAAAAAGGTTAGGGCTCTTTAACCTGGAAAAGAGACGGCTGAGGGGAGATATGATAGAGGTCTATAAATTAATGAATGGAGTGGAACGGATAAATGTGGATCAATTGTTTACGCTATCACAATATAGAAAGACTAGGGGACATGTAATGAAGCTACAGGGTAAACTATTTAAGACAAATAAGAGAAAATATTTTTTCACTCAACGTGTAATCAAACTCTGGAATCTGTTACCGGAGGATGTAGTAAGGGCTGTTAGTATAGCTGGGTTTAAAAAAGGTTTGGACAAGTTCCTGGAGGAAAGGTCCATAAACCACTATTAAAAAGGGACCCAGGATATCAATGCTTGACCCAGTACAAGCATTGTGGAACCTGTGTCTTTTGGGGATATTGCTAGGTCCGTATGACCTAGATTGGCCACTGTTGGAAACAGGATACTGTGCTTGATGGACCTCTGTCTGACCCAGTATGGCATGTCTTATGTTCTTATGTTCTTATTTGTATGCATGTGAGTGTGTCTGGACATTGATTCTTGTGGTGCTATTTACAGCGTGCACTATTTATAATGCTATGGGTATCAGTTCCTTGCTTAATTACAATTATAGTGACGTGGGGGGAATTGAGGTGTCTGTTGCATGGTTTAAGTAATGTCGCCATAGTGTTCTGTGAAGACGGTTTTCTTCAGTATTTTCCTGAACTCCTTAAGGTCTGTTGTTGAACGCAGTTCGTCGGGGAGGGCGTTCCATATTGTTGGTGCCGCCTTTGATAAGGCTCATTTTTTGGTGTCCTTGCATACCCTGTTGATATCTTTAGGTGTGTTGACACGGTTGGATGTTCCTCTTCTTCTCGGTCTTGTGCTGTTGTCTGGTTGTATGAGTGGGTGTAGGCTGAAAGCCGATGATTGATGTTTGATTTTGAAAATGTTTATGATTGTCTTGTATCTAATGCGGGCACTGATAGGCAGCCAGTGGAGCTCTTTTAGGGTGGGCGTGATGTATTCTTGTCTTGTGGTGCCAGCAATTATGCATGTTGCAGTGTTTTGTGCCAGTTGCAATGGTGTTAGTGTCTGTTTCGTTAGACCTAGATAGATTGGGTTGCAGAAGTCTAGGATTGGGGTTATTAGTGCTTGACAAACTGTGTGGAAGTGTTCCTGAATGTGGAGAGGCTTGAGGCGTCGTACTAGTCTCATCCTGTGCTATGCATTTTTGGTGGTTCTTTTAAATCTTCTTTGTGCTGTTGGTTTGTCTAGGTTTTTGTCATGGTTTTGTCCTTGTGGCATGACCTTTGTTTTGATTATGTGATGGTCTGACCATGGGACAGGGGTGACATCTGGTGTAGATATGTTACCATTGTCTGTGTGAATATGAGGTCTGGTGATGATCCGTGTTTGTGTGTTGGTGTGTTGATCATTTGGGTTTATTGTAAGGATCCCATAGCTTGTAGGAAGGCTTCTGCGTCCTTTGTGTTGGAGGATTTTAGGTTGAAGTCTCCTAGTAGTAGCAAGGGTTTGTTGCTGGTGTTGAAGGCACAGACCTCCTCTAGAGTGGATGCTAGTTTGTCTGGTGGTGCATTCGGGGCTCTGTAGGTGAGGCAAAGTGCCATCCGTTTGTTTTCCACAGTGATGGTGTTGCATTGGTTGGTGTTTGATGAGCTTCGTGACTTGAATCTTAGGCTGTTCCTTGCGAGGATCAGGACCCCTCCTCCTCTTCGTTGTGTGCGTGGGCAGTTGAATGCTATGTATGTGGTTGGTACTAGCTGATTAAGTAGCACATTATCGGTGGGGGTGAGCCATGTTTCAGTAATGCACAGTATGTCGGGTTGATGCTCTTCTATGTGGTCTGCTATTGTGTTAATTTTATTTCTTATGGATCTGGCGTTGATGAGCTCGATTGTGATCGTAGTCGGGGTGCTTAGTTGAATCTGCGCTTTGTTTGGGTTTGTTTGTGTGTTGGGTTTGTGTCTGTTTTGCCTCCTGTGCTTGGGGGTCTTGATTGTGTTCCAGTGTGTGTACTGTGGGTGTGTGAAGAGTTGTGCTGGCTGCCCTGGAGTGCTTGTTAGTAGGGTGTGGTTGGTTGCCTGGTGTGGTAAGAGGTGGGTGAGGAGGAGGCTGATGGGCAGAATCCATGTTGTGTACATTCTTATGCGGTCAGAGTTTGGTAGATGTTGCATTTACTTTGCTCTGTTGGCGTTGTCTTTCTTGTCTTCGATGTCTGATTTTGGCTGCTGCTTGTGGCTCTTGCAGCGTTGAGTTGTGGTTGTTTCTGTGGCTGCACTGGGGTGCCATGCCTAAGGGCCCTCAGGTTGGGTCCTCAGGCGCGGTTCTGTCAGGGGTGAGTGGATTCTGCTGGGCTGGTGATTTTCGAAGGTGCTCCCACTGGCCTGATTGGGCAGGAGCTTCTAAGTGGGGTGGCTTCCTGCTGAGTCGTTCCACCCCGATCAGGGGGGCTGGATGTACTGTTTGGTGCTGTTGTTTGTTTCCGCCTTTGTGCCGCACCTAAGGGCCATGCCAAAGGGCCCTCTGGCGAGGCCCTCAGGTGCGGGCCCGCAGAGCATGGGCGCACTTGTCGGAGCTGGCTTTTAAGCCGGCTCTGCTGCTCTGCTGTAGCTCCTCCCACTGCCCCAATTGGGCAGGAGCCTCTGCTGTTGTAGCTCCTCCCACTACCCCGATTGGGCAGGAGCCTCTGCTGTTGTAGCTCCTCCCACTGCCCCAATTGGGCAGGAGCCTCTGCTGTTGTAGCTCCTCCCACTGCCCCAATTGTTTAGTTCTTTCTCCTCCTCTCCCCCTCCCCCACATGTACAGCATTGGCACTTTCTCCTCATGCCACCTTCCATGTTCAGTATCAGTCCTCTACCTCCCTTTCCCCCTCTCCTGATCTCCAACCTCTGCCCTTGACCTTTCTGTCATTCCCTCCTCCAAGCCTGCCCCTGCTGCCTCTCTTGGTAGTGGCAGTGCCAATCACAAAAACAAAAGTGCAAGGTTTTCTCACTCCGACACACCCTGAAGGCCCTGTTGGTCCCACCCCCATCTTGCATTAGTCACAAGGACATTGCACTTTTATTTATTTATTTAAATTAACAGTCTGCCATGGTGGTATGGGAGGGGGTGATGCTGCCGTTGCCACAGACCCAGAAGAATTGGCAGCAGCAGTGGCAGGCAGTCCTCCCAAAAGAAGGCAGAGTGAGGTCATATCGCTGGGGTGTTTTGGGGCATTTTTTTGCCACTTCCAAAACTTTGCCATCTGAGGTGGACACCTCATTCTGCCTAATGATAGAGCCACCCCGGACTGGTTCCCTGTCCTTTTCCACATCCAGGTCAAACTTTTCCTATCGACCTACAAGTGCACTCATTCTGCTGCTGCTCACTAACTTTCTTCTCTTATCTCACCCTACACCCCTCCTCGGGAGCTCTGCTCTTCTGACAGATCCTGTTTATCTGTGCCCTTCTCTGCCAAGGTCATCTCCAGACTACGCTCATTCCACCTTGCTGCGCCATATGCCTGGAACAAACTATTCAAGTCAGTACGTCAGGCTCCATTTCTAGCCCTATTCAAATCCGCACTAAAACCACACCTCTTCAAGGCTGCTTTTGGATCCTTATCCCCTTGTTTTCCTGCTCACCAGCTATGTGTATCTTTATCTGTCCTCTAGACTTCCCGTAGTCCCTAGCTGTTGTGTTGTCTGTCTTAATTAGATTTTAAGCTCTCCAGAGCAGGGGTTGTCTTTTACATGTTTATGTACAGCGTTGCATACGCCTTGTAGCGCTATACCAATGATAAGTAATAGCAGTGGTAGTACTATACAGAGCCTTCCTCTGGATACTTGATTGATTGGGTTTATTCTGAAAAGATAAAATCTAAGGGAGATGGTAGCTTGGAAACATTTCTGAGGAGTGCCGAATTTAAGTTGTTGGTGCCCACAGGCAGGATTGGAAAGCAGTGGAGAGAGAAGGTTTTTTCCCTCAGAGATCAAAGAGCATGGTCCTAAAGCAAGTGGAATCAGATTACTGTTTAGCCCAGGTATTTGATGACTTCAAAATTTGGCAATGTAGGGAGTTGCCTATGTTGCCTATGCCAAAATTCTGGGTCTGTTTTTGAGATTAAACAACTTCCCAAAGATTTCTTGCCTCTGAGGATGGCTAATTAGGAAAATGATTACACTACATGTCAGGAAATAAACACAGACAGCATCCAATGGGAAGAAGCAGAATTAACCATAAATGTTTTCTCTTTCCTATTGGATTAAAAGTTATAAAGGTAATCTTGGACAGCTAATACAACTGCATACCACAGGGTGGCGATATAAGGCAAATGTAGAGAATATAAGCTATACAGACAGAATAATGCCCTCTGGGTTGGAGGCAATGATAAATAGGGACCATTAAAGAGAGATAAAGACCATAAAATAAATAAACATTTAACCACATGTTTTTTTCTTCAGCAGGTTTACACTTTTTTCTCAACTGACGGTCTCAACAAAACACTGGTTAGTGAACTTGATATGAATCCAAAAGCATAGAATTAAATATGAAATAAAATCTCCTTCACAAAACTGTCATTACAATTATTTTATAATGTGAAGGTTTAAATCATTGTGGGTTATTTCTAAGGTATTGTACAGCATTGATACAGAGGTGACCTACACAGTTTTCTTCAAATCATACAGATGATGGAGTTACACATAAAGTTTAACCGTCTCTAGTGTTAATCATTCAGCTTTGCAGCCTCATTGCAGAATTAAATGGTGAACTTAATCAAATCTCCTCAAACTCTTTGCAATTATGAGCCAGAAAATAAATCCAATATCTTATTAACTAGCATAGAGACTATCTGCTATAGGCATAGATTGGAAGGGGTTTATTGTATCCAGCTCTCAGAGCTCACAGTCCATCACATAGATTCCTTCACGTAGACTGAGGTTATGAGTTTCTCTTCCTCCAGTTAGATAGATGCATCGTGGGGAGGGTATAATCTAGACTCGGAAATCTGAATTGCTGTGAAAAAGAGATACTAAGAGTGCACTGCACTTCACAAGGCCGTTTGTCTTTGTCAGTTCCTAGAATAAGTGAGTTACATCAGGGTGAGTCTCCATGCCCAGCAGTCCTTTATGCAACTGCAATAGAAATTTGAGGTTTCTAAAATGAGTATTGAATCAGTATGAAGTACAGATATAATCTCAGAGGGGGGAAGAGAGACTAACTAGGCAAACTCCTCCTTGGCTATTTACTTTCTAAAGACTTTCGCTCACTAGACTCTATGGCACCAGTGTCAGGGTTCCCCTGTGATAAAAGAAATAATTTCTCTCCTTAGCCAAGTGACACATTAGGTGGTACCAAATTACACATTTGATGTATTTGAGAGCCAGAAATTAGAGCTGTGTGTAACTGGAAGTCAGTGTAGTGAGTAGAGAAGTGGGTGCTGATAGTTGTGAGGAACTTCAAAGAGAATGGGCATAGATGAATTCTGAAGGAGTCGCAGGGAGCATAACCAGGAGTCAAGGGGGTCAACCAGAGAATTCCTGTAGGAACTGAGGTAAGGAAAGTAAAGAATACTCAGAAATTAGGCCTGAACCGCAACAAATTAGAATTAGACCAAGAGGGCTGAAACCCCTGTACGCCAGTTCTAATCTAATTCCAGCCAGTGAGCTCATTCCTCATTATAGCATTTAGAGTTTGCATTCTCAGCTCTTTAAACAAGGAACCATATGGAGTTATTTTCCTTGACAGTAGTCAAAATATCATTACCATGTTATTACGGATTAGCCCGATTTTTGATCCAGGATAAGCAGAGGTTAGTAATGTGTCCTTGGTCACATCATGTTCTAGTCTGTTTCTGCAGGATGGGTGTAATTCATTCTTAATTTGTAATAGCCTAAAACAGAAAGGCCCTACTAAAGTTTAAAAAGGCATTCAAGACATGAGAATTTTCTGAGAGTTTTCTGGAGTCTTGCCCCACTCTCCTGTGGATAAAAAGATGACTGCAGTGTCAGAGCAAAGTTGATCTCTAGAATGCACACTTAGCGGCCCCATAAAAGAAGATCCTATGTCTAACGTATAAACATTTATTTATTTAACTGGGCTTATATACTGCTCTATTTTGAAGGCAGAATGATTTACAGAAAACATTACAGGACAGAACATCTTACATTAAACAGGAATATTAACTTGGAAGATTTACATAGAACGTTAGAACATTATATAACAGAACAGCTTTATATGAACACAGGAATATTAATTTGGATGATTTATAACAGTACATGGGTAACTGGTAGTATGTCATAGTATAACCACTGTATATTTACAGCAATCCTTATGGTGGGGGGGGGGGGAGTTGAGGGCAGTAAGGGTAAGTGGCGGAGTAGCCTAATGGTTAGAGCACTGGCTTGGTAACAAAGAGATCAGGATTTGATTCCCACTAGCACTCCTTGTGGCCCTGAGCAAGTCACTTAACCCTCCATTGCCTCAGAAAAATCCAAGTTATCAATGTACATTATCAAGTTTAAGTTACAACGTAAACTGCTTTGACTAAACTGATAAAGCGGTATAAAAAACCTGTAAAATAAATAAAATAATGAGGTGCTGGAGGCTCCTTCTGGCTACTATAGTATGTTTTCATAGTTGTGTTTGAATAAGTAGGTCTTTAGTGCTCATTGGAAGCTTGTGAGGTCTGGTTTGGTTCGAATCAGCTCCAGGAGCGTGTTCCAGAGGGTTGATGCATATAAGGAAAGTGCTTGATTGCAGATCTCTTGGTTTCCCCCAGAACCATAGATCTTTAGGTGCTAAGGACGTAAACTGGAAAAAAATGGCGTAAATATTTTATTTATTTATTTACATTCTCTTATATACTGCGCTATTCTGCATCAGTGCGGTTTACATTGAACATACTGAAATTACATTGAACAGGGCATTATAACTTGGAGATAACTATTTTACAGGGAACATGGGAAAATATTGTCTAGACAAGGACAGGCCCAACTGTAGGAAACACACGTCAATGTACTACCAAGCTTTCATAGTAGCCAGAAAACAATATTTCTCTTATAGCACTGAATTAAACCTGGCAGCTATTCAAAATAGTAAACAGTCTATTGTAACTCCCATAACAGAACCAGCCTTCCCAGTCACAACTGACCACCAGTGATTGTGCCACATAGTTTGCCAGCATAATTAAAGGTTTCCATTAGCACCTACGGGCAGTTCCACTGAATCTCCCACCAGTTAACGAGGAAAACACTTCCTCATCCCCCATTTGCAGTCATCTAGGATTCATTCAACCAGGTAACAGAGGAGGCTCTTGAAAAAATCTATAAAGTCCTACGGATGACATCCTGCTCCCTTGACCCTTGTCAGCAAAGATGGTACAGAAGGCAATCAGAGGCCTCTTTGAAAGGGCCACTGAA
This sequence comes from Ichthyophis bannanicus, assembly GCA_033557465.1. NCBI lineage: Eukaryota > Metazoa > Chordata > Amphibia > Gymnophiona > Ichthyophiidae > Ichthyophis > Ichthyophis bannanicus. Next base: position 1,071,951,154 of record CM066031.1, on the reverse strand, counting down.
CTCAACTCTCCCTTGGGAAAGGGCAACTTCTAAAAGCACTAAGAAGGGCTGTGATGAACCCATACTTAAAAAGAGTTCTCTTGACCAGGACAAGTGAGAAAACTTCCAGCCAGTATCTAACATTTCTTTTCCGGGAAAACTTATAGAATAGATAGTCTGCATGTGATTCAACAACTGGCTAAAAGAAAGAAATTTGCCTGACGCATGTCAGTCTGGCTTCAAATCTGGGAATAGTATGATGTGGGAAAGAGACAGTTCTTATATCTCTTCTTGAGATTCTTCACCGAAATTGCGTCAGGGAATATGCATTGATACTAGTGCTGTTGGATTTCTCCGTGCCCTCAGTGCAGTGGACCACAATATCGTGCTTGCATATCTGGTGGAAACAGGTATCAGCGACATAGTATTTGCATGGTTCAAATACAGTCAGATAGATAACAATCAGTTCTGTTGGGCAAAACCACGTCATCAGCTTGGGCACTAAACTGCGAGATACCACACGGATCCATATCATCACCTATTTTATTTAACATCCACCTCAAGCCTCTAACAGAGCTGCTTCAGTTGCTGGACATTACATTTTATTTTATTTTTATTTTTCCAAACTTGATATACATGTCTTTTCATAATAATCAAGGTGAGGTACATAAATGTAATATTAAAAACAAGACAGTATTTAATTCCCCCTCCCACAAACTCTAAAACCTTTTTCCCCCACACCACTGAACAACCAATCTTTCATCTTCTTATGGAAGAACAAATAAAATGTTTGTATCAAAACAAAGAGAAATACCCTGAACAGCTAAAAGTCTCAGGCCTGTACATTGCAACAGGACCTCTCCTGGCACTGAAAGTACTGACTGTTGAGAAGAACACGAGCTTCTACCTGGAACACATGACTGTGCTTAGTTTATCGAGCTTTATATTGTGATGGTCTTGAATGGCCCAATATTCATCTGGGATGGCTATGCGACGCTACGGTGCATAGCCATCGCCGATGACCTCTAACCCTTGATATTCAATTCTGGGGTTATATGCGGCCCTATCAGTGAATATCCGGGGTCACTGCACAGCTTCTGATGCCGCAGAAGCTAAACAGATAGCGGCGATATTGCACCACTACCCCATTAGCTCTTGTGGGTAAAACTAGTCTTGTTTTTCTCACAGGTCGCTATCTGGGTAGCAGTGCAATATCGCTGCTATCCGGTTAGCGACTGTCGCCACCCATGACATTCCCCAGAACGCCCACGACACGCCCCAATACTAAGCGGTTAGCATTAGGGCATATAGTGGCATTAGTTGGGGATATTCAACGGCACTAACCATTCCATTCAGCTGCATTCACACGGTTTACAGGTCAGTAAACCGTGTAAATGCCTTTAGAATATTGGGCCCAAAGCCTTTATTACAAAATCTTAAACTAAATATGAGTTTCCATAGAAAAGCAGTGAAAAGCAATCAAAATCCAGGTAACATGAGCCCAAGCCTTCTATATATTGTAACTTAGCTGTCGTATTATGTACAAGTTGCAGATCTCATCATAGCTTTGAGTAAACTGACGTCTGTCTAACAGCAACTCAGAAATGAGAAAAAAACAGCAAACACTGCCTGCACCTAAGTAGAACAGAGATTCTCTGGGTTACTAACATAAGTGGACAGGTAGCTGACCCCAAAATCTCTTTTTGGGAACTATGAATGTCCCTTAAAATCACATCAGGAATCATGGGATTTTGCGGGACTCATCACTTACTTTGATACCAAAAGTTCAGGCAACCTTTAAAAACTGCTTCTATCGCATGTGGGAACTATGACATTTCTCTCCATACAGTTGTGGTCAACATTATTGGCACCCTTACATTTTAGCTTTCTTGTGTAGAATATATTGAGAAATAATTGGAAATATTCCAACTGTATGTCATCATATTTTAATAATATGTTCAAAGGTATACAACAAAAAAAAGATGTCTGTGCAACTTAACTGTAGTCATTTCTGAGAAAAAAAAACAAATATCACCTGGACAGGATTAATGGCACCCTTCACTAATATTTGGTTGCACGATCCTTGGCAGTGATGACAGCCTCCAAACATTTCTATTTGCTGTCTATAAGTTTTGTATATTTGTTGGCTGGTAGTTTCTTCCACTCTTCAACTGTGATTTGTTCCAGCTCATGAATGTTTCCAGGATTCCTTTTACCAATGGCAGATTTCAACTCTTTCCAAAGGTTCTCGATTGGATTGAGATCAGGACTTATTGCTGGCCAGTGAAAAACAGTCCATTTGTTCCTTTATAACCATTCTTTTGTACTTACGGATGTATGTTTTGGGTCTTTGTCCTGCTGAAGGCCCCACAACCTTAAACCCAGACCTAGCTTTCCGACACCAAGTAGCACATTTCACTTCAAAATACGTTTGTAATCCTCTAACTTCATGATTCTTTTAATATGTTCCAGGCCTCCAGTTCCTGAGGCAGCTAAGTAGTCCCACAACATTATGGAAACTCCACCATATTTAACTGCAGGAAAGGTGTTTTTTTCTTATAAGCTTCATTTCTTCACCCTTAAATGTATCATTGGTCTGCATTGCCAAAGAGCTCAAGTTTGATTTATCTGTCCACAGAACATTTTCCCAGAAAGATTGTGGTTTCTCAAGGTGGGTTTGGGCAAAGCTCATGCGTGCCTTTTTATGTCTGTTTTTGAGCAGTGGAGTCCTCCTTGGCCTTCGCCCATGAAGTCCTTCTTTGTTTACTGCGTGACATATGGTGCAGGTTGAAACCATCACTCCAGATTGCTTCAGATCAGCCTTAAGCTCTTCGGATGTTGTACATGGTGTTTTTCCAACAATTTGCACTAACCTTTGAAGATTTCTTGGCTTAATTTTCCTCTTACCACCACGTCCTGGGAAGTTTTGACAGTTCCATGAGCAGAAAACTTCTTAATAGCATTGCAAACTCTAGAGGCAAGAATCCCAAGGTCTTTAGAGATGGCCTAGTACCTCTTTGAAGTTGAAGCAACTCTGTACAAGCTCAAAACTGACACCTCTGACTTACTTGAATTAACACATACTTGGAACTCTACCTTAAGTAAAGTGGCACTCCTACCATCTGAAAAGAGAACCACTAAACAAAGTAGTGCTCCAATCTGGTACACTGTTGAATTAAAGGAATCCCTGCGGCATCTCAGGAAGTTAGAACGTAAATGGTGAACCTCTAAACTCCAAATTGACAAGACCATTTATATGAAGTCCTTACAAGAGCATTGTAACACAATTAATTTGAGAAGAAGAGAACACCATACCAACCTCCTTATGTGTTCTATCAACAGAACCCGTGAGCTCTTCAGCATACCCAGTCACTAATCAAAGACAACACAAGACAATACACTGAAAATATACCACACCCACAGGTCTTTACTAACTACTTTAAGAGCAAAGCCAATATGGCTAATACTTACAATACTTTTGCTACTCCACCAGTTGCCCCTCCTGCAGCAGCCATTCATCTATACACCAATAGCATATTACCCTTATCCAGTACCCTCGTGCCTACTACAATGGTATCAACAACCAGACAACTGTGACTTCTGCTACACAAAACAATGATCCCACCATTCCTGCACTAAGAGCTTTCCACCCTTATTCAACAGAACAAATAGAATGCATAATAAGAGGTCTTAACACTATGACCTCTCCAAAAGACCCATGCCCATCTGTTTGGATCAAATCAGCATGCTCTGAGCTAAGTGCATATATCCACCACCTTATAAAGATCTCCTTCTCCAAGGGCCTAATTCCAGCCCCTCTAAAAGTTGCATCCATCAGACCCCTACTCAAGAACCCTAAACTTGATCCGACAGATGTAAAATCCTACAGACTTATTTCAAGCCTGCCCTTCCTGGCCAAGGTAACGAAGATTGTACAGCAACAAATTCAGGATCACATTGATGCCCATTATCCACTTGATGACAACCAACATGGATTTCGCCTACAGCATGTTGTAGAGACACTGCTTGTCACACTAATGACCAAACTAATCTTAGGCATGAACAAATCCAAACAAGGATTTATTCTTCTCTTTCTTGACATTGCGTCTGCCTTTGACACTGTGTCCCACAATCTCTTCCTAACCTGGCTGCAGTTGATTGGCATTCAGAACCTAGCATCAGACTGGTGCAGATCTTACCTCTCAGACCGACAGCAAACGGTATGCATAGATATGCAAACATCATCCAGTTATGTACAAACACAAGGAGTCACACAAGGCTCCTCATTATCAGCCCTACTGTTTAATATTTACATTCAGACTATTTGCTCCATAATCAAATCATTCAACATTCTCTACCACATTTATGCTGACGATGTGCTGCTTTATACTCCCTTCTCTACAGTCAACCCAAACTACTCTAAAATCATTGACTGCTTCAATGCAGTATCTGACTGACTGATTCTACATAAGTTAAAAGTAAACTGCAAGAAATCTGAGGCTCTCTTTATCACTAAGGACCCTTAATTCATACCTCCTCCCATCTTACCAGTGAGGGATACTGAGATAAGCACCAAGCAAGAAGTACGATACTTGGGGATCACCCTAGACCAACGTTTGACAATGGAGCCACACATAAACAATACTACCAGAGCAATATACCTAAAATTACGGATCCTTGGCCAACTCTGTCCCATGCTTGAAGCTGTTGACTTCCGGACAATTTTCCAAGCACTGATTACCCCACATTTTGACTTTGCAAACATCGTTCTCTATGGTATTCCAGATTATGCAATTCATCCCCTTCAAATGGCGATGAAAACGACAGCATGAACCCTCGTTGAAGCCTCAAGATACAAACACGTCACCCTGACTCTGAAACAGCTCCATTGGCCCCCCATTGTTGTTCGTCTCAAGTATAAGGCTCTTATCATAACATTCAAAATTCTGCATAACCTCTCAGCGAATGCCCTTAATGAGACTCTACAATGGACAGTTGACAACAGATTAAGAAGATCTACCATGTTAAATACTCTTTTAGTGCCTTCTATAGTAAGAAAGAGTTCCCAATTTGTTAATGGGTGAGCATTCAAATTATATGCACCCTCTATCTGGAACTCTCCTGCCCCCCTATCCGTACCATCTCTGACCTATCTACTTTCAGAAAACATCTAAAGACACATCTGTTTCAACTATAATATGAACAGGCAAATTAAATTACTGCATGCTACCAAACCTCTTCAGCCAAACTCTCATACCTTCTATGATGCTCATTTATATTATTATATAATTACATTGCATATAGTTTCCCTGTTATGGCCCAAGTTATACCTACCTAAGTTATATGTAGTTACTCTGTTAACCTCCATTCTATTTTGTATTGCACTAAACATGTTCTATTTTAATTCTAATTGTGATTGTTCTTAAGATTGTTTATGTAAGTTATTATGTTATCTAACTTGTTCTATGTAAGTTCTGTTCCTGTTCCCTGTAAACTGCACTGAATGTGAAATAGCGCAGTATATAAAACCAGTAAAATAAATAAATAAATGTTCGGTGATGATGGCTTTTCTAATGGTCTCAGGAAGCTCTCTTGTTTTCACCATTGTGAAAATGGAACAGGGAATGAAGTGGCCATTTTAAATATTACATCCATCATTCATTGATTGATTCAAGTTATGTGAGTACTGACAATTGATCACAGGTGTGTCTAATTTTGCTGCACTGGGAACGTGTACATAGTTTGTTAGCTTCTTGTTTTAAACAAAATGTAAATTGTAAATTGTTATGTTAACTGTAATTTCAAAGTTTACTATGTAAAAATGTATACCACTGTTCTATGTAAAATGTTCTGTTCTTTGTAAACCACCCCTGATCTTTGGATGGGGCGGTATAGAAGAATCAAATAAATAAATAAATAAATATGTGGTTTTTCTGTTCAAACTGATTTGGATTGTTTGTAAGGGTACCAACAATCATGTCCTGGCAATGTTTCATTTTTATACTGTTTCCTACTATTTCCTTTTTTAATTGGTCTTGTTTTATTTGATTCTTTTAAATGTCAAATATGTGTGCATATATAGTCCAAAGCAATTTCACTGTCAACTTTTTTTTAGGAGAATTTGTTTTGTGACTATCCATTGCATTTTCGTGGCAATTTATGGAAGTAGATTACTAGGCTTTTCTTCTGTACATGTAATAACAGTATTGTTTCCATACAATGTAAGTTGCTTCGTTCAAGCTATACTTCTTGTACACTATCTTGGGTGAATCTCTTCATAAAGGTGATTAATAAATCCCAAGAAAGAAATAAACAAAAATAACTTGTTTTCAAGAGGCTAGAATTACAAACTTTACATACTTTCATTTACAATATGAAAGAAGGTTATTTTATTATTTTTGAGCTGAGTATGTTATCCAAAATTTCTAATAAAGTCATCAATTTTTGTGGTTATTCCATTCAATTACTTTACATACAGTGGCATACTCTTAAGCTGAACTCTTTTTTGAGAGAAACACAGAACATTATGATAGGAAAAAAAACATATCAAGTCTGCCCATTGACTAATTGCCCAGCTCTATGATCTCTTCCTCTCCCTCTTTCCCCATGCTTTCTTGAATTCAGATATTGTCTTTGACTCCACTGCCTCTACTGGGAGGCTATTCCATGAATTCACTATCATTTTTGGAAAGAAATACTTCCTGTAAAAGTAAAAGAGGAAATAGCAGTTAATGAACAATAAAAAAAATGGTAGGTATATCATGTTTTTCTTTCTCATACTGCATAGAATAAATAATATAGTTCGACACCAACTACAGGATCATATTAATGCACACCTTCCATTGGACTGACAACAGCATGGCTTCAGGTCAAAAGGGGAAATACCAATGGACACTTTGCACAGGGAGCTCCTCTTGCACAGGGAGCTCAAGTCATTACTCCAAGATCAGGAGGTCGAGCCCGTCCTCCCTCATCTGCAGGGGCTTCTACACCCGCTACTTCCTTGTCCCCCAAGAAGGCAGGAGGCTTCTAGCCCTTCCTGGACCTTCGGGACCTCAGGGACAGGAAAAGTACCTGAATGTAACTCACCTTGAGTTCCTGGGAAAAGGTGTGAGCTAAATCCAATTCCCTTTCCAGTACAAGGTAAAGCATGAAGATATCAGAGAAGCTATGCATTCATATTACCAAGGTTTATAGATTCCAATTTGTCAATTAAAACACTATTATCCTTCAGTAGTGCTGCATGTACATCGGTCAGATCTGATATCTTCTGAGAAAATTCTTGGGAGGACACTTTAAGAGTCTCAGCATCATTTGCTATTAATCGAAGCTGCCCGGAATTCACTTGCACCTCGCCTGATAACTCTATAGTTTGTTAAAAAATAACATCAGTAAGTGATGGGCTGACGGTGGGAGATTTCTTAATTACCTGCAGGTGATGGATTTTGTGCAGAAATCTGAGCTATGGGCCTTGGGGGATCACAGAGTCTGGTGGAGGAGTTATTCTTGAGGGGAGGCATGAAGGGAGCAAACAAAATTTTATCACCTTATGGAAGAGGAAGCTGAAGTCACTGCCTGGTACCAGCTCGGATGGGGATGGGGTTTGGGTACAGTTTGGGATGTACATCAGTAGAGGAAGGTATTACAAGACCTCTATAAGGTGTTGTTGCATGTAACCAGTTAAAACATAATTTTAAGTTGTTATATTGATGGTACTTGATGCCCACAAAAATTCAGAGAATATATGGACAAGGGTTGGGTGCCTGTTGGAGAGAGTACAGGCAAATGGGTGTTTTTTTCCATTTATGGTGGGAATACAGTAAAGTACAAATGTTTTGCCGGGAGGTGGCTGAGTTACTGGGGACCATCATGGGGTTTCACCACACCTCCAACCGGCTTTGGCATTACTTAATGTGGTTTTGGAGGATGTTTCCTAAGAGGTGGCTGGGATTTGGAAAGTGGGATGTGTGGCAGCCAAGCTGGTGATTGCCCAGACCTGGAAGTGGGTAGAGGCTCCAAGAGTGGAGGTGGTGAGGAAAAAATTGTATCATGTCTATTTGATGAGCAAGTTGACTGCCATGAAGAAGTATAGGCTGGAGAGTTTTGCTAAACGATGGAATAAATACGTTGAATGGAAAAAACATAATTCGGAGATGGAGAGGTAGAAAGGGGAGTGTCATTGGTCGGGGGACAGTAGCAGGTGCTGGACTGTTTATCTATGTACTGGGAGAGGGGGGAGGTTGGGGGTAGAACTGTATAAGTGTGTTTAATGGTGAAATGAGATACTGTTCAGTGGTTAGTACTGGTTGATGGCATTGGGAAATCAATAAATATTTTAATGGAAAAAAACAGTGCTTTGTTCTAATATTTTTAGATATTACATCTGTGTTTGACTCTGTCATAACATCTTATTGACTCTATTATAAGCAATTGGGATACAGAATACAGCATTAATATGGTTCCCCTCATACCTAACATGGGGCCAGAAATAAGTGAAGATGGAGGCCACACAAATTTGCTCTATACACTCAATTCTCAAGGCTCTTCATTATTTTTCACTACTATTTAATATATACATCCAACCAATATGTCAAATCATATAGGCTTACAATGTCTACTTCCACATTTATGCAGACAACATTATGATTTACTTACCTTTCGCCACTAAAAAGCCCAACTACTCGGTAATATTAAATTGCTCCAATGTACTATCACTCTGGTTATCAGAACACAAATTAATAATAAACTATAAGAAAACAGAAGTGCTCTACACAATGAGGAAATGTAGAAATTGTAAAGGGGTATGTGGGGGTTTGGATAAGAAGTGGCTTGGGTAGGTCAAAAATCGACGCATGTATTCCCAATGTGTGTGTATGACTGCAATTGTCTACGTCAGGATTTATTTTTCCTGTCAAATATAGATTCTAGAAAAGTGTTTGGTTCATCTAGCTCTCTACAAGAGGGATTAAGGGGCTATCTTCCTTAGTCACTCACTGTTTATTTCCTTCTCAGGAGAAGTTTCCTCCTTAATAGGTTTGCAAAATAGCTATCACACCCATATAAGTGTCAGAACTTAGATCTGGAAGTTGTAAAGTTCAGCCCTTACAGGTGCATGGCAGCCGATCTCTCCTATGTCTAGATTTGCAAAATGGCTCCTCCAGCTCCACGTTTACCATAGCCTTTTCTAAATTATTCTAAAACATTTCAAAGCTTGTCCAAAATTGTATTAGGTTAGTCCAATAAAAAGGCATCACCTTATTTTCCTTTTTTGTCTTTTTATCTAACTAAAATATTGCCGGAATTGTGACCATCAATGCTCCATTTCCCATGTCTTTTCTAAAATGTTCCCCACATGTATCTGGATTTGCAGAGAGCATTTGACAAAGTCTCTCATGAAAGAACCATTTCTGTGAGGCTGAATTTGGATCCCGATCCCCTTATTCTTCTGCGAATCACCTATCTGTATCTTGCCATTCCCCTTGGATTACCCCAGTCCCCAGTTGTTGTGTGGTCTTTCTTGATTGGATTGTAAGCTCTGATGAGCAGGGACTGTCTTTTACTTGTACATGTACAACATTGCGTATGCTTTGTAGCGCTAGACAAAAAAGTAGTAGTAGTAGTAGTAGTAGAGGCTTCTAAGGAAATTAAAAAGTTATAAGATAGGAGGCAATGTCCTACTGTGAACTGGGAACTGGTTAAAAGATAGAAAACAGAGAGTAAGGCTAAATGGTCCATTTTCTCAGTGGAGAAGGGTGAATAGCAGAGTGCACCAGCAACCTGTGCTGGGCCTGGAAATGCGAACAACAGGTGAAGTGATCAAATTTGCAGATGACACAACATCATTCAAAGTTGTTAAATCACAAAAAAGATTAGGAAAAATTGCAAGTGGCAGATGAATTTTAATGTAGACAAGTACAACATGATGCACATAGGGAAGAACAATCTAAACTATAGCTACACAATGCAAGGTTCCACGTTAGGAGTCACCACCCAAGAAAAAGAACTAAGACATCAAGGAGGATAACACATTGAAATTTTCTGTTCAATGTGCAGTGGCAACAAAACAGTCCAATAGAATGCTACAAATTATAGGGAAAGGAATGGAAAATACAACAGAGAATTGCTCCATGTTGCGACAGTACCTTGAGTATTGTGTACATAGTAAAATAGTATATGATGGCCGGCAGATAAAGACCAGTATGGTCCATCTAGTCTGCCCAGTAAGGTAGCTAGTGTGGTTGTACCTCCGCTCCGTGCAATTCACCTCCCCCATGCCTTTGTTTGGGGTTGTACCCATCACTCTATGCAGGTCACCCCCCCCCACCCTATATATTGAAGTATAAGAGATTACGTTTGCTTTGTTTTCCTTCTCTTGCTATACAGAGATCTACTGTGTCTCTCCTAAGGGATCCACTGTGTCTGTAGAATTCTGGTCACCACATCTAATAAAAAAAAAATATACCAGAATTACGAGGCCGCGGGCAGGGTCCCGGCGGCCGAGGCTAACCGGGCGCGCGGCCCGGCGCGGGGACCCTGTGCGCGGCCTGGTCGAGGTATGCGCGCTCGGCCCTCGACGGGCACGAGTGCGCGTCCTTTAAATTGATTGGCTCCCTGGGGTGGCAGCCCCACTGGAGCCAATTAGAGCCGCGGGTTTGGGGCGCGCGGGGGGATCGGGGCCGAGCAGCCTCCGCGTGGTCAGTCGTGCGGAGGCTGCTTCGGTGCCGGCGTCCCTACCTCGTGGCTGCGGGTTGTTCCGGTGCGGCGTCTCTGGTTGAGCGGCTGAGTCGTGAGGAGGGGCTGGGTGAGTGCTGGCTGTGTGCTCTTGCCGGCTTACATCGGGTTCTGCGCGGGGGGGGGGGGTGTTTCAGCGTTGCAGCTTCCTGGGGGCTTTCGGGGACTGCCGGTGTCTGTTTAAAAAAAATAATAATAATAATTACATAAAGGGATGCCTGGCAGGGCAAAGGCTGGGGGCCTGGCCCCTAAAAAGGCTTCTGCTAAGGGGCGGGGGTCCAGGTCGTGGGGGGGCACTGTGAGAGGTGGGGGGTTGCCCGGGCAGGTTGGTGAGGGGGGGGGGTGGGGGTTGCAGCATCGGGAGGATCAGGTGACAGGGGCCGCGGAAGTGGGGTGCGTGGCAGAAAAGGCAGGAGGGGTGCCCTCCCTCCCTGTGGCTCGCAGGGGGTGTGTGAGGGGCTGCTGGGGGTGGGGGAGGTGAGGGGGGGATGTTGGAGGGGGGGCTGGGGCGGGGGCTGTTGGGGGAGTGGGGGGGGACTTCGGGGCACTGGGACAAGGGGGTAGGTTGCGGCCCGATGGGGCACCTTGGGTTGCGAGCTGTGGTGGGCCCGTGGGGTGGTTCTCAGGTCCCGGGGGGTTTGGCTTGCCGGGGGCGGCTTCCGCATGGGAGCAGTGGATGTCAGGGGGGCAGGGTTCATCTAGGGCGGGGTGGGGGGGCTCTTGGCCGCAGGCGTGGCCGGTGTCGGTTTCCCCCCCTGTTTTTCCCCTTTTGTCTCCGCAGGGCCAGTTTATGGCGCAGACTTCGTGGCCCGTGAGCACGGCTCGCGGAGAGAACTGGGTGAGTTCCCCAGTTGGAGCGGAGCCACAGCGTGGAGCGACAGCGGAGGCGGCCCAGCGGTGTTCAAGGGATTTGGCCTGCGCAGATGGCGGGGACCTCGCGGTGGCTGGTGAGCGGATGGCTTCGCTGGGTGAGTTACTGGGTGAAGGGGGTGTGTCGTCCAGGGATGCAGGGGGGGCTTCGCGAAAAAAGCATCGGCGGTCGTGTTGGCGACGTCGCAGCTCCGACTCGTCCTCATCTTCCTCGTCCTCGAGTAGTTCGTCCAGGAGGTTGGACAGGCGGGGGGATCGGCAGCTTTCGGGTGTTGGGGGGGGAGTGGGTGTAAGTGGGGGGGCCTCTTCGGTGGTGTCTTTGCCGGAATTATGGGCGGGGGTGCCACGGAAGCTGAGGCGTAAAATCCGCAAGCGGCGCTATATTGACATCTTCCGTTTGCTGGAGGGGCGGAAGCGCTCGGGCGAAAGCAGGAAAAAGAGAAAGGACGATGAGAAGGCCAGGCGGGTTCGAAAGGTAGCGCGTAACGTGGTTAACTGGACGCGCTCCTTTTTACGGTTGGCTAGTGTGTGGGGACAGAACGATCCGTCGCAGTATGAGATGTTGTTGGCGTATGCCGATTCCATCCTTGAGGCGTCTCAGACGCACGAGGGCTGGTCTTGGCTTAATTATGACAAGAAGTTTAGGGACCGGATGGAAGAAAGCCGTGCGCTTTCGTGGGGCACGCAGGATATTAACCTGTGGTTGACCCAGATGTCGGCTAGGTCCGGTGCGAGTTCGGGTGGCGGGGCCAAGAGTGGCGTCGGGGCGGTGGGGGGGGGGGGGGGCAGCACGGCCCTTTCGAGGAGGGGCGGCCGGGGTGCCTGCAAAGGCAGTCTCGGCCGGGAGCGGTGACGTATGCTGGCGTTTCAACCGTTCCACCTGTCCCTTTCCCGATTGCAAGTTCTAGCACGTCTGTTCCTTGTGCGGGGGTCCCCATTCCGCGGTCAAGTGCATCAAAAAAGGCACCTCTGGCATGGCCGCCCCTGCACCAAGAGGGCAGTGAGTGGCGCGGGCACGCCCCCTCCCCGGTGCGGGTAGAGGCGTTGGTAGGGTGGCTGAGTCTTTATCCCCGACGGCGGGAGGCGGCGATTTTGGGCTCTGGGTTTCGACACGGTTTCGTGATCCCGGTGAGGGGGGTGGTGTTGGCGCCTTCGGCTCGGAATTCCCCCTCGGTTCGTCGTTGGGTGACGGTGGTGCAGGACAAATTGTTGAGCGAATTGCGATTGGGTAGGGTGGCGGGCCCCTTTGCGGAGCCGCCATTTCCTAACCTGGTGATTTTGCCTTTGGGGGTTGTGCCCAAGAAGGAACCGGGCAGATTCCGCTTGGTTCACAATTTGTCCTGTCCTGTCGGGGCTTCGGTGAATGATTTTATCCCGCGTCAACTGTGTTCGGTTCGTTATGCTTCTTTTGACAAGGCGGCTTCGCTGGTGCACGGGGCCGGTCGGTCGGCGTTACTGGCGAAGGTGGACATTGAATCGGCGTTTCGTTTGTTACCCGTCCATCCGGCTTCATTCCCATTGTTGGGATTTTGTTTTCAGGACGAGTATTACTTTGATAAGTGTATGCCGATGGGATGTTCTATCTCCTGCGCTTACTTTGAGATGTTTAGCACTTTCTTGGAGTGGGTGTTGGTTCAGGAATCTGGCTTGTCGTCTGTGGTGCATTACCTGGACGATTTCTTGTTTGTAGGAGCAGCAGACTCTGGGGAATGTCAGAGGCTATCTGGCTTTGTGCGGTTGGCGCAGGAGTTCGGGGTTCCCTTAGCTGACGGGAAGACTGAGGGTCCGGCTACGCGGTTGACCTTTTTGGGTGTGGAGTTGGATTCTGCGGAAATGGTGGCGCGGTTGCCTCGAGACAAAGTCGTTCGCTTGCGGATTTCAGTGGCTAATGTGTTGTCGGCTGGTAAGGTTTCCTTGCAGGAGTTGCAGTCCCTTTTGGGGTCTTTAAATTTTGCCTGTCGGACGATTCCGATGGGGAGAGTGTTTTCCAGGAGGTTGGCCTGTGCGACGGCTGGGGTGCGGAAACCTCATCATCGGATTCGGGTGACGGCAGCAATGCGCGCGGATTTGCGGGTGTGGGATCGTTTTCTGGAGGATTTCAATGGGACTTCAGTGCTTTTGGAGCCCGAAGTATCCAGTAACGATTTACAATTGTACACTGATGCGGCAGGGGGGGGCGGGATTGGGAGTGTATTTCGGGGGGGCCTGGTGCGCTGACCGGTGGTCGGCGTCTTGGTCTGCGGCGGGGCTGACCAGGAATATCACATTTTTGGAGCTCTTTCCGCTTCGGGTAGTTTTGGAGCTCTGGCCGGAGCGTCTTCGGAACAGGAGGGTGCTTTGGTGGTGTGATAATGCGGCGGTGGTCAGTGTGATTAACCGATACACTCCAAGGTGCGTGTGGGTGGCTAGCTTGATGCGGGAAGTTGTCCTAGCGTGTCTGCGGCTGAATGTGGCGGTGCGTGCGCGGCACATACCAGGGTCCACTAACGAGATTGCTGATGCTCTTTCTCGCTTTCAGTGGGAGCGGTTCCGGGCGTTGGCCCCCGAAGCGGACGAGGATGGAGCGGTGGTCCCAGAGAAATTGTGGAGCATTGGTCTCAAGAGATGCTAGACCTTCTGAGGAGTTCGGTGTCTGCAGGGACCTGGTCTGCCTACCGGAGGGGGTGCGACCGGGTGGTCGCTTTTTTGTTCTCGTGCGGGTGGTTGGCTGGGGGGGGTCCCGGAAGGTTTGCTTGGCCAATATATTGTGGCGGCCAAGAGCGCCGGGTTTTCGCGATCGGCGGTGTGCGTGCATTTGGCGGGGTTTCACTTTTTTGCGAGCGCGGTAGGCTGGGGTCTCCCGGCTGGGGGGGCCTTAACGCGCAGGCTGATGCAAGGTTGGGAGCGGGCGCAGCCGACTCCGCGTGATGCGCGGTTGCCGATCACGCACGGGCTCCTCGTGCGGGTGTGTGGGGCTTTGGAGCAGGTGGCTTCATCTGCGTATGAGGCCTTATTGTTCCGGGCGGTTTTTTGCCTGGCATTTTTTGGGGCGTTTCGTATAGGGGAACTGGTTGCGGGTTCTGGGCGGGGGGGGGTGTTGGGGGTCTGTTGGCTTGTCATGTCTGGATAGTGGAAGGGGGGGCGCGGATTCTTTTGGCTAAGTCCAAAACAGATCCGATGGGTAAGGGTTTGTGGGTATGCCTTGGTGTGGGCACGGAACCACGGACTTGCCCGGTTCGGGCGCTGCTCCAGTATGTTGCAGTGCGTCCGGCGGGTGCGGTGGGGTTTTTCGTGCACGCGAATTCGCGCGTTGTAACCCGTTTCCAGGTTTCTGCAGTGTTGCGGCTGGCGTTGTCCGCGGTGGGGGAAGATCCGCTTCGATTTGCTCCCCACTCTTTTCGGATTGGTGCAGCCACTAGTGCGGCGGCTGCGGGGTTACCGGCGCAAGTCATCCAGGCCATTGGGAGGTGGCGTTCTTCGGCTTTCAAGGGAAATGTGCGGCTGTAGGCGCCTGGGTTTTGCTGGGTGGGGGCTTTAACTGTTTATTTCTTTTTCAGATGAGGGTGTCGGTCCTGGTGGATGTTGGGTTGCTGGCCACTCCTTTGTCCATTGGGCGAGTCTGCGTGCGGTGGACCGCCCTATCGGCGCCAATTTGGGATTGAACCCGTCATCGGTGGCTGTCCAATGGCTGGGTGTGCGAGGCATGCGGTGGCCGCATCTGCTGCCTTTGCTGCGACGCCACGGGAGGACGTCGCGGTGGCCGGCCGCCCTGTTGGTGCATCTGGGCGGAAACGATCTATCGTCCTGGTCCTGCCTGAAGTTGATCCGGGTGATTCAAGAGGATCTAGGACTTGTGTTGCGGATGTTTCCTGGGGTTATTGTTCTATGGTCAGACATTATTCCAAGGCCGGCCTGTCGGGAGCAGCGTCGCTGGTCCCGGGGGTTGACCAAGGTCAATCGTCAGATTGGTCGTTGGGTATGTGAGAGGGGGGGTTACCAGATCCTGCATGACTGGGTGGATGTGGGGTGTTCGGGGCTTTATCGGGCTGATGGGGTTCATTTGTCGCCGGTTGGCATGGACCTGCTTCTTAATGATTGGCAGGAGGCCTTGGAATACATGTCCGGCCATGATGTTCGCTGGTCGCAGCTTGGGGCCGGGGGGGGCGGCACATGAACAGGGTTATGTGCCGGTGGCAGGATCCCGGAGGTTTCCGGGGTCCGGAGCAGCAGGCTACAGTTGGGCGGGGGCAGGGTGCCCCTGACCCGGTCAAACCCTCGGACGACTTTTGCTTAGCATGGCGAAGTTGGGGAGAGGGGTATGGTAACTTGCCGGGTGGCGAGTTACGGTATTAGCGGTGGCAGGCACTTTGCTGAGGTATGGCTGGTGCAGCCGGGTGCCGCTAATTGAGTGGTTTTGAAAATGTATTTGTTGGACTGTTAAATTTGTTGGCTAATAAAAGCTGCGACCAGTTTTGTTCCATAAAATGTTGGTGTGTGGTGTTTTTGTGGGGGGGGGGGGTTGTTGGGAGCGGGGGGTGTAAGGTAGGGGCCTGCAGCGCCGGGTCCGCCTGCCTTGGTTATTACGAGGCCGCGGGCAGGGTCCCGGCGGCCGAGGCTAACCGGGCGCGCGGCCCGGCGCGGGGACCCTGTGCGCGGCCTGGTCGGGGTATGCGCGCTCGGCCCTCGACGGGCACGAGTGCGCGTCCTTTAAATTGATTGGCTCCCTGGGGTGGCAGCCCCACGGGAGCCAATTAGAGCCGCGGGTTTGGGGCGCGAGGGGGGATCGGGGCCGAGCAGCCTCCGCGTGGTCAGTCGTGCGGAGGCTGCTTCGGTGCCGGCGTCCCTCCCTCCCTCCCTAACGTTAGGCGGTGGGGGGTTTTTGGGGTGTTGCAGCTGGGGGGTTGGGGGGGGCGGGATCCCGGAGGTTTCCGGGGTCCGGAGCAGCAGGCTACAGTTGGGCAGGGGCGGGGTGCCCCTGACCCGGTCAAACCCTCGGACGACTTTTGCTTAGCATGGCGAAGTCGGGGAGAGGGGTATGGTAACTTGCCGGGTGGCGAGTTACGGTATTAGCGGTGGCAGGCACTTTGCTGAGGTATGGCTGGTGCAGCCGGGTGCCGCAAATTGAGTGGTTTTGAAAATGTATTTGTTGGACTGTTAAATTTGTTGGCTAATAAAAGCTGCGACCAGTTTTGTTCCATAAAATGTTGGTGTGTGGTGTTTTTGTGGGGGGGGGGGGGGGTTGTTGGGAGCGGGGGGTGTAAGGTAGGGGCTTGCAGCGCCGGGTCCGCCTGCCTTGGTTATTAGAAATGGTACAGAGCAGGGTAACCAAAATGATAAAGTGGATGGAGTGATAACTTTATGAGGAAAAGCGAAAGAGGTTAGGGCTTTTCAGCTTAGGGAAGAGATGGCTGAGGGGAGATATGAAATATCTATAAAATAATGAATAGAGTGTTACAGATGAATGGAAATCAGTTGTTTACTCTTTCAAAAAACAAAAAGACTAGGGTCACGCAATTAATCTACAAAATAGTACATTTAAGACAAACTGAAGAATATATTTTTTATTCAATGCATAACTAAGATTTGGAATTTGTTCCTGGAGAATGTAATAAAATGTTTTGGTGTAGCTGGATATAAAAATGAAGACACTTGAGGACTCCGCTTCTCTGTTTGGTGAGACTCAAAAACAACTTTTCTTCGGGACAAAATGGTAACTGCTTGTAAAGTGGAGAATTTGAATAATACTGTTCGAGCCCTGAATTTAAGATTGGTAAATGTTCCTAAGTCTGTTTTGCTTTCTCCCCTGACCATGTTGCAGAAGTACATTTACAAATCCCTGACAACGCTTTCCTTCTGAAGGCTAAGGGTTTTCTATCTCCCAACCAGGGTTGTGGGTTCCATTCCTTGTTCGGGCACTCCAGTAGAGGGAGCAGTTCAAGGGGTAGTTCAAGAGGTACAATCTTTGGATATTACAGGATTGCTTGAGAGTTCCCAGCTCGATGTCCTACAGCGTGGAACTTTACTGGTTATGTTTGTTTTCCTCAAGATAAATATCATGTGCCCTGTTTGTTCTTTAAACATAGGGCTGATTTATTTTGGGGGGCTAAAATATGGGTTTTTCCTGATCTTGCTATTCAAGAACACAGAAAGAAATTTATGGAAATGAGGCAAGTTGTTTTAGATTTGGGGGATTTTTATACTCTTTTGGGGTCATTCTGAGCCATGTTTAGCGTCCCCAAATGCCGGAACCGTATCCCCTGCCCAAAGTTCCCCGCACGTACATAGGAGATGTACAGGGAATTCTGGATGAGGGCGGGAGAGGGCGAGCTGAGGGAGGAGTAAGGGCGGGCAGTGGGCGAGGATGCAACCTTGGACATACAGGGCCGATTATGAGGTTGGTCCTGTACGTTTGGGGTCGCCAACATGGACAGGGGACTTATTCCACCTCGGAGGTGGAATAAGTCCCCCTCGATGTCGGGTGATGGCGGCACAGGGCCAGGTCAGTGGGACGAGGGGTGCGGAAGCTTGCCCACAGCCTGACCCTGCCTTTGGAAGGGGGTCGGGCTGTAGGGAATGAACTTTGTGGTGACAGTCCTTAATGGAGCCACAGTGCCATGACAACAGGATGCCATGGCACCATAGCTCCATGTAGGAGCTGGGGTAGGCCTGTGCGGGGAAACTATTGGACGTCTGGTGGCACAGAATCGGGGGACTGTCTGCCTATCCAGGCACAGGCCGGCCATCTATACCCAAGCCTGATCCCACGGACACGTCTAGCTCCCGCAGGCTCAGAACTGGGGACTAGACTGGCCCATCAAGGTCCTGGATGTCCAGGTGGGCAGGACATTCCCCCTTCGCAATTGGGCCCTTTGTTTCCCCTGTAAATATATAGTTCGGTTTGAAAATAATCGTTTTGTGTTTTTCTAGCCTTCCCAACTTTACTTTTTTCTTGACTCTAGATGTTTGCTTAGCCAGATTTCCACCCCTATGACCTAAGGCCTTCAATCTTGTTAGTTGGACTCCGCCCCGGCCTTCTTTCCTGAGTCCTTTTCTGTATTTGATGTCACTTCTCCTGGTGTTTTCTTCTCTTGCTCCTAAATGGATGATGATAAGATTCACCCACAAACATTTGCAGACTTTCTCCTTGCCAAGAACAACCCCACCATGAGAACCCAAGACACAACCAATATCTCCTTTATGTAAGGCATGAGTACTACTTTATTAAGCAAATGGAATCAATTCCACATTCCCACAATTGAGGAAGTTACATGTACAATCACTGAGCTAAACTCCAGCACAGCTCCCTCAGATCTCTGCCCGGTGGCTTGGATAAAATCAACAAAAGAAGAGCTGGTCAAATTCATCCATAGATTAATAGCTGCCTCTCTAACGTAAGGTTACATGCTCACTGCACTAAAAGAAGCAACAATACGGCCAATTCCGAAGACAAATTCACCGGTCCCCACTGACCCAGCTACATACAGACCTATATCCAGCCTCACATTTCTGACCAAACTTATTGAGAAGACAGTACAGAGACAGCTCCAAGATCAACTCCAAGATCACATGCTCCACTAGACCTGCACCAACATGGATTTCACCCTAACCACAGTGTTGAGACTCTACTCATCTACCTACTTGATACTCTACTCAGAGGAATTGACAATATCAAAACCGGTTTCCTGCTAGTATTCATCGACATCTCCTCTGTTTTTGACATGGTATCCCACAACATCCTCTTGTGCAGACTAAGAGACATTGGCATATGTAACACCACTCACAAATGGTTCCAATCGTACCTCAGTGCCAGACAGCAGAAAATCAAAGTAGGATCAAACACCTCTGCTCCATTCCACACAACACAAGGAGTCCCCCAAGGATCTTCCCTCTCTGCACTTCTTTTTAATATTTACATATGGCCAGTCTGCAATATCTTCAAAAAGCACAAGTTAAAATACGCTATCTACGCCGACGACATCATGGCATACACCCCTATCAACCTAGACTCTCTGGACTACTCCTCTATGACAAAGTGTCTACAAGAGATATCCATATGGCTTTCCAACAATAACCTAAACATAAATATGAAAAAAAATGGAGGCACTAATCATTACACGGAATACTGTGTCCAACCTCCCTACCTCAATGGCAGACTCTATTATTCCAATTAAGGATGAAGTTCGATACCTTGGAGTAACTCTTGACCGTCACCTAAGCCTACAACCTCACATCAATAAAATCACTAAGAATACATTATACAAGCTTGCCACCATACGTAGACTTAAGCCCCTCCTCAAACAGGAGCACTTCAGGTCAGTTTGTCAAGCAATTATAACTCCTATCCTGGACTATTGCAACACCATCTATCAAAGTTTACCTAATCAAGCTACAAGATCTCTACAACTAGTTCAAAATACTGCCGCTAGAATCATCACTGATTCAAATAAACAAGACCACATAACAACCCTCTTTCATCAACTCCATTGGCTCCCAATTACCGAACGTGCTAGATACAAATCTGCCATGACTATGTTCAAAATAAGAAACAACATGTCAGCGGGAGTCCTAGAGGAGATGTTCTGCACCAGTCACAGCAACAGGCCTAAGAGTCAAAGCACGATAGACACCATTCCTACATCCTTTGCATAAAAAGGATCAAGAGAATTAACCACAAAGAGAGCATTCTCGTTTGGCGCACCTGCTATCTGGAACATTCTCCCTGGGAAATTGAGGTCCACCACTGATATGAAGGACTTCAGAAAACAGCTAAAGACCTTCCTCTTTGCTAAGAACCCACCTAGCTCTTGAACAGTTGAACTACCACCAAATACACATATGTATGTATGTTTCCTGTAAAATGTTATGCCTCAGTGCATCTCTCGCATGCTACCCACCCTCATAACAAGTTTTTGTAAATATGTGTTTCATAAAATGTTCCTTGTAAACGTGTGAGTTATAATGTAAACCGCTTTGACTTAATGAGAAAGCAGCATAGAAAAACTGTTAAATAAATAAATAAAATAAATAAATGCTATTGTGGAACTATTATGCACATTGTACTCCTTTTATTATTGTATTATTACCTTCTATTTGGTTTGTTTTTCCTTGTGCTTTCTGTATTGCATTGATTGCATGCATATTTCAGTCATAAATCAAATAAAAATGGTTTGGACAATTTTCTGGAGGAATAGTCCATAAACCATTATTAAGGTAGACTTGGGGAAATCCATTGCTTATCCCTGGAATAAGCAACATTAAGTCTGTCAACCTTTTTAGATCCTGCCCAGTACTTGCATCCTGGATTGGCCACTGTTGAAAACCGGATACTGTGCTTGATTGTCCTTTCGTTCTGATCTAGTATGGCAAATCTTATGTTCTTAAGATCTTATGACTGGATTATGTTGTTAAGATCTTATGATTGTTCCAAGAATGCCTGAAATTGCAACTGAATGCTTTTGCTATGCTTTGTGGACTATTGCAGGAGCACCTGGAGGTTTGGCTGAGATTCAATGCTATGGGAGAGTCTGTTATATTACTGTGGGTAATGGCAAAAATAAAGCACTTAGAAGTACTGAGAAATTTATTTTGCTTTTTTCTTTGGTGCTGAATTCATCTGTTTAGGAATGTTTGGATTCTGATACAGAGACTATGTTAGGCAGAGACTATTAGAGTAATTGCTGGCACTTTTTGCAAGAAAACTGCGGCAGCCATTTTGAGAGTGCAGTGTGGAGAGTTATACGGATTATTGGAAGGTGAAATACAAATAATAGTTACTGTTATGGAATATGATGGCATTTACTAGTTGGAAGGATGACTTCTTTAGAAGTATCTAGCACAGTGACTCTGCACTTGAAAAGGGTTCATCTTATATGGTAAGATAGTATCTTGGTAAATGATGGCAAATAAAGACCAGCAAGGTGCATCTAGTCTGCTTAGTAAGGTGGTTAGATTGGCACTTGTCACTTCTTGTAGGTTACCACATTCTAGTTTTTGAAGTATAAAAGTTATTTGTTTGCTTTGATTCCATCCTCTATATAGAAATCCTCTGTGTCTGTCTCTGCCTTTTTGAATGCTGTCACTTTTTTTCCCCACTACCTCCATAGGGAGAGCATTCTTTCTTTATACGAGTTTATAACACTTTTCTGACAAACTTGCCATTCAAAAGGGTGAACAATGTAAAACAAAATATCAATACAATCAGACAAAACAATACAAAAAGTTATCCCAGGTATCCACCACCCTTTCCATGAAAACCTATTTCCTGACACTGCTTTTCAGTTTGCTTTGGCCACTGTCTTGTCACATTGAGGTCTTCAGGTACTATCACGCCAAGGTCCCTCTTCTGGTCTGTGCACATCAGCCTTTTGCCCCTTGTCGTATACTACTCCTTTTGCATTTCTGCATCCTAAGTGCGTCACTCCGCACTTCTTCGCGTTAACCCTTAACTGCTAAACATTAGAACATTCTTCTAATTTTTGTAGATGTTTTCTCATGTTGTCTACTCCCCCTGAGGTGTCCACTCTCTTGCAAATCTCCATGTCATCCAGAAAAAGGCAAACTTTTCCTTTTAACCTTTTGGCAGTGTCACACACAAAGACATTGAATAATAGTGATCCTGGGTCCGAGATCTGAGGCACTGCACTTCTCATCTTCTTTTCTTCTGAGTGGATTCCATTTACCACCATCTTCTGTCATCTGTCAGTCAACTGGTTTCTCCAGTTCACCACTTTGGGACCCATCCCCAGGCTGCTCAGCTTATTCATAAGCATCCTACGAGGTACAGTATCAAAGGCTTTGCTAAAATCTAAAGATAGGCCATATGGTCTTTATCTGCTGTCATGTTAGAGTGCTTTATCACCAGTAAGTCTTTGAGGAGACTCCAAGGAAGACCTTAGAGAAACGGGATGTGACAATATTTATAAAATTAATCTAAACTTGCTTTCTTTGATAGTCATCCATCTTTAGTACATACTTTTTGTAAATCATGCAGACA
Organism: Ichthyophis bannanicus; assembly: GCA_033557465.1. Classification (NCBI taxonomy): domain Eukaryota; kingdom Metazoa; phylum Chordata; class Amphibia; order Gymnophiona; family Ichthyophiidae; genus Ichthyophis; species Ichthyophis bannanicus. The sequence goes on along the minus strand of CM066031.1, from coordinate 1,071,928,602 downwards.
TATAGAAATTAATTGTGTCATAGGCTGTTCCCTCCAGGTTAGCTCTTTGGGTCAAAAACTTAGCAATAACTTTCCCTTTCCATAGATGAGGGAGGACACTAGTGTACTTTTTAAATGCTTTATTTACAACCTTTGGCGGATGCTTCACCATGGGCTTCTAATTAGCAACTTTCATAGCTACTATGCAGGCCTCATGCACCTCTTGATCCAAAGTAAATATTAGTGCACAATAAAGTTCCCCACATCGCCTATCTAGTCTATTCTTCCATATCAATCACTACAACAGTCACCTTTCTTCCTTTAGAGATCCTCTGTGTTTGTCCCATGCTTCCTATATTCAGGAGTGATATGCGGAAATATTTCTTTATAGAAAGAGTGGTGGATCCATGGAATAGTCTCCCAGTGGAGGTGGTAGAGATGAGGACGGTATCTGAATTCAAACTCCTTTCACCCTCATCCCATGTCCCCTCATAGCAGAGCTTGCTTTCAATCGAAAGAGGTGCTCCTTCTGTGCATTTATGCCACGGAGGTATTTAAACGACTCAATCATATCACCTCTATCCCACCTTTCCTCTAAGGTGTACATATTAAGATCCTTAAGTCTGTCCTCATATGCTTCATAAAGAAGACCACTAACCAATTTAGTAGCCACCCTCTGTACTGACTCCAGTCTGTTTATATCCTTTTGAAGGTGCGGTCTCCAGAATTGCACACAATACTCCAAATGAGGTCATACCAAAGACTTATACAGAGGCACTATCACCTCCTTTCTTCTGCTGGCCATTCCTTTACCTGTGCACCCAAGCATTCTTCTAGCTTTTGCTGTCACCTTTTCTACCTGTTTAGCTACTTTAAGATCATCAAACATAATCATGCCTAGGTCCCGCTCTTCTTTAGTGGACAAAAGTACTTCACACTCTATACTATATCGCTCCCTTGGATTGCTGCAGCCCAAATGTATGACCTTGCATTTTTTTATATTAAATCTCAGCTGCCAAATTCTAGACCATTCTTCAAGTTTAGCAAATATCTCTCCTCATGTCATCTACACCTTCCTGGGTGTCTACTCTTTTGCAGATTTTGGTATCATCTGCAAAGAGGCAAATCTTACCCAACAGCCCTTTCGCTATATAACTAACAAAGATGTTAAAAAGAATTGGACCAAGGACAGATCCCTGGGGCACACCACTGATAACCTTCTTCTCAGAGTGAGCTCCATTTACCTATATCCTTTGTTGTCTCCCACTCAACCATTTTGCAACCCAAGCAGTAACTTTAGGATCCATCCCAAGGGTGCTCAGTTTGTTTATAAGTTGCCTGTAAGGAATGGTGTCAAAGGCTTTACTGAAATCTAACTACACCACATATAGGGCTCTCCCTCAGTCCAACTCCCTGGTAACCCAGTCAAAGAAATCTATCAGATTTGTCTGACAAGACCTGCCTCTGGTGAATCTATGCTGCCTCAGATCCTGCAATCCACTGGAATCCAGAAACCTCACTATTTTCTCTTTCAGCAGCATTTACAATAATTTACTCACCACCGAAGTTAAATTAAGTGGGCTGTAGTTTTCAACCACATCCTTACTTCCGCTTTTGTGTAAGGGTACCACATGAGCCTCTCTCCAGTCCTTTAGCACCACTCCTGACTCCAATGAGGCATTGAAAAGGTCAGTAAGTGGAGCTGCTAGAACGTCTCCAAGTTCCCTCAGTATTCTAGTGTGTATGCCATCCAGTCCCATCGCTTTGTTTACTTTAAGTTTAGCTAGTTTCTCATGAACACAGTCTTCTGAAAATTGTTCAAGATGCCTCTTGCTTCTGTTCCTGTTTGTGGATGTTTTCTGAGGTCCTGCTCTTGGTTCTCCATTTGTGAACACAGAACAGAAATATTTGTTAGGCAATTACGCTTTATCCTCATCAGCTTCTACATATTCCTCCTTTTCACTCTTTAGTCTGACAATACCACTTTTGCCCTTCATCTTCTCACTAACTGTTGAACCCTTCTCTCAGGGTCTGCCCTCCTTCAATGAACCTGGATTCTTTTAGATAATTATCTGAAACCTTCTAACAGGAAGGAAAAGAACAAGAGACACAATTATTTAATTATTTTTCCAGAGCTCTGCAAGGAAGGATCAGGGGACCAAAGTAGGCCTTCCCATCTGATTTCCTTTAAAGATTTCTTAGCCAGAGATCCAGCTTTTATTGAGGATTACCAGCTGACACAGTTATTTTTTACTTAACATCTGGTGATATTCATATTACAAAATTACAAGTCTAAAATAGAATCTGCTGATATCTTTGCCAGGCAGCATGAGAAAGCAGAAGTGACAAGGTCATGACTATATTCGCCAGACACAACAGGTGTCGCTATAATTCTACCATCAAACAAAAGCTGATTAGTTACTCTTATAATATTTGCTGAATTTTTGTTATTGTTGTTATTTATTCAAGCTTTGTTTAATTCACAGTTATATGTTGACCTATGGTCTGATTCTCGGAAAGTTCATGCTGACCTAGTTACTAACTTTCAACCTATCATCTTGCAGAAATAAGGGGAAGCACTGTCTGTAACCATTAAGTTTTAGAGAAGCTGGCCTGTGACCCAATAACTATGTACACAGCTCTGTTAGCTAATATCTGATGCAATTGCTAACAGTAACCCTTACAGAAGAACAATCTAGTAGTGACAAACTCTTTGATATTGCAGTTTAGCTTGTGAATTACAATAAGCATATATTTCGTCTATAACTAGCTACCTTTACAGTCCTGTTTCATGATTTTCTGTACTATCACTGCCAGTACCTACGTCCAATATTCCATATGTAGCTTCACTAGCACTGTCACTATCCACCTCTAAATCCAAAGTGCCATAGACAGGGTGATCCATAGTTGTATAAGTCACTTATTACACAACTCATTAGTTTCTTTTATAATCTCTATTTTAGTTCTGGGGCCTGGGTTGAGTCGCCTTTTTCCATAGTCCTCCCTTTTGTTCAGAACCACATTCTTCATAAAAGGGCATTTCATGGAGCAAATCTCCAGGACTGGGAACACTTCGTAACTTAAGGACTACAATGGTGTTTGTGGTCTTAGCCATATATGCAGCACAACACTTCATAAAACAGGCAAGACATATTCCTAGGAGTAGGAGGGCTACTAGGAAGCCAAAGAGGCCTGTCAGTAAGGCCTTTATAGGACCTGACAGGACATTCCACATATTTTCAAACCAGGGCCATACAGAATCAGAAATTCCTTCAATATTATCTTTGGAGAAATGAGTTTTGACATATTCATAAATGACCTGGAAAGTGGAATAACGAGTGAGGTTATCAAATTTGCAGATGACACAAAACTATTTAAAGTTGATAAAACCCAAGAGGATTGTGGAAAGTTGCAAGAGGATCTTGATAAATTGGAAGACTGGGCATCAAAATGGCAGATGAAATTTAATGTGGACAAGTGCAAAGTTATGCACCTAGGGAAGAACAACCCAAACTATGGTTACACGATGCAAGGTTCCACATTAGGAACCACCACCCAGGAAAAAGATTTAGGCGTCATTGTGGATAACATGTTAAAACCCTCATCCCAGTGTGCAGCGGCAGCCAAGAGAGCAAATAGAATGCTAGGTATCATAAGGAAAGGAATGGAAAATAAAACAAAAGATATTATAATACCTCTATACCGTTCCATGGTGAGACCGCACCTTGAATATTGTGTGCAATTCTGGTCACTGTATCTTAAAAAGGATATAGCGTTATTATAAAAGGTTCAGAGAAGAGCCACCAAAATGGTAAAGGGGATGGAAGGATACTCCTATGAAGAAAGGCTAAAAAGGTTAGGGCTCTTTAACCTGGAAAAGAGACGGCTGAGGGGAGATATGATAGAAGTCTATAAATTAATGAACAGAGTGGAACGGGTAAACGTAGATCGACTGTTTACGTTATCAGAATATAAAAAGACTAGGGGACATGCAATGAAGCTACAGGGTAAACTATTTAAGACTAATAAAAGAAAATATTTTTTCACTCAACGTGTAATCAAACTCTGGAATTTGTTACCGGAGGATGTAGTAAAGACTGTTAGTGTAGCTGGGTTTAAAAAAGGTTTGGACAAGTTCCTGGAGGAAAGGTCCATAAACCATTATTAAGAAGGGACCCAGGATATCAATGCTTGACCTAGTACAAGCATTGCAGAACCTGTGTCTTTTGGGGAAACTGCTAGGTACATATGACCTCGATTGGCCACTGTTGGAAACAGGATACTGGGCTTGATGGACCTTGGTCTGACCCAGTATGGCATATCTTATGTTCTTATGTTCTTATGAGTTTCTTTTCTCACCTGATCTAGGATACCAGAGACCACCTTGCTCTGAGAATCTATAAAAGTACAGCAATGATCACGTACAATATTACACACGCCTCCTTCCTTGGCTAATAAATAATCCAAGGCCATTCTGTTTTAGGCAGAGTAAGCAGTTAGTTTGTCTACAGTACCTTGCATGACTGTGAGCGCATCAGTCAAATCCTGAGCTGTTACTTCTCTTAGGGCATAGATTTGCAATAATTGTTCACCATAACATGCTGTAGGATGTATGGCACCAAAGGAACTAAGCCAAACTGTTCCAGTGAAGGTGCTTACTTCTTGTTGAGTGAGCATAGTAGTATCATCTAGCAATTTTCTTGCTGCACATATATCTGCACTATAGTCATCTGCAGCTCTGCAATGATGGCTAGAAGGCACTCCAAGTAAAGTTTCATAAGGGACCAGTTTCCATGGCAGGTCAAGGGTAGCTATGTAGCAATTGCCAGACCAATCAGCAGGCAATCGGACATAGGCTAAAATTCCACACACAAAGTAATGGCCTACCAAGGCAAGTAGTCCATCAGGCCAAATTTTATAATCTTTAGGTTCGGTAAGCAAAATTTCAGTTCCCGGCCAAATATCCCTTAACCACGGATGATAGTATCCTAAATAGGGATATACATAATTATCAACATAACCATATACTGAACCATCTTTGCTTTTCTGCAATCTGTACTTCCCATATGTTGGTAGCCCATCCTGGTCATAATACTGTAATTCATACTGGTTAAGACAAGTTTTAGGATCAGTGACTGCATTAACAACCCTTAAATTAGAGTGAGGCCATATAGAACTCACTGTAGGACTGTTCACTACTAAATACACATGATTATTAGTCATAACAGTCTGACAACTAGATAGAGGGGTTTCCCCCACAGGGTGAGCTCCTTCTCACTGAAAACAAATAGGAGGGTTGGTTACTGGCTGAGGACTGATAATTCTTGGAGTAGGGGTTGCTACGTCTGGCCATGTTACAGTAAGATTGAATAAGGTTTCATTCACAGACAACTCCTTTAATTCTTGCAGGGGAATAGGTCGAGGTCTAGGCAAGAACCCAAACTGCGTAGCTGCTGGGTGAGGTAAGCACACTGCACAACTAGAAATGTTAAAATGATGATCTAAGGAATAAATATGAGAATGAAACACATTATAAAAACCACCATGTTTTGTCCAAGGAGCATGCGGATCATACTCAGGGACTGTATGATCAGGAACAGTATGATCTTGGACCACTGAAGGAGTAGGGGCAAGGTTGAAAGTCTGGAGCAATTCATCTACTATTGCCTGTTGCTTAGGCCCTACCATTGGTTTCTCTGATAACATTCTCATAAGAGCCTCCACACTCCCTTTACTAGGGAGAGAGCTCCCACACACCAGATCAAGAAACACAAAAACAGTGCCAATACTACTGAAAGCATACATATTAACCAATTCTCTGTGGACAAGTCCGAAGTGGGTTGTAACTACCCAACAACTTCACACCCACTTTCTTGGTTAAGTGGAGATGAAATCGGAGGAAGTGAGTCCAGTTCAATCTCAAATTCCTCTGGGTCCGGCCTAGGCTGTGTAAAGGGAAGTTGTCTCATCCAGGTGACGGTGCTTTCTTGCACTGGTCCAAATGTATCCAGGTTTTCCGTCCTTTCACTTTCAACGCTGAATATCCCACCAGCAACAATTGGAATGGTCCCAGAAATCTCGCTGCCAGAGCAGACTTTGGTGCCAGATCCTTGATAAGCACCCAGTCTCCAGGTTCCACTTCTGGAGGTGGTCGTGATGCCTGAGCACCCTGCTTCGTAAACTGCAAAAAGGAAGGAGATACCAACGTTTGGTACAAATATTTACAATAGGATAATAGGTCACTGCGCAGCAGATGGGGATCTGGCAATTGATCTGGTGGAACTATAACATGGGCTGGAGTAGTTGCTGGACATCCAGTCACAATTTCAAAAGGGGTAAGGCCCTGTCGAGTTCGTTGAGGAGAATTATGAATTGAAAATAAAGCAAATGGCAGAGCTTCCACCCAATCCCGACTCCAATCATGAGTTAGGGACCGGAGGAGCGCCTTCAGCGTCTGATTCATCTGTTCCACTTGGTCAGAGCTTTGCGGATGATACGAAGGATGAAGTTGCTGATGAAGGTCAAAAAATGCAGTTATGCCTTTCCAGACTTCTGCCATAAAAGCTGGGCCTTGATCAGAAGACAAAAACAGGGGCACTCCCCACAACGGAATAAACTGGGTGAGCAAACACTTCAAAACTGTAGCAGCAGACAGCAAATTGGTTGGATAGGCTTCAGGCCATCCTGAGTATAAGCAGGTAAAAACCAAAATGTGTTTCCTTCTCCCCTTGGCACAAGGCAGATCAGTAAAGTCCATTTTCAGGAAGAGGAAGGGTCCGTGAGGCCTAGGCAAGGATGGAGAAGGTAATGCGCGAAGGGTGCATCCAGATTTTCCTGCTTGTAGACACGGGAGACAAGAAACATACACAGCATGAGCAGCAGACACAAATGCAGGATTATACCATAACTTGAGCAAAAGCATTTGTCATAGCCGGAACACTTAAATGTAACTTGTGATGTAAGAATAAAGCAACAGGATAAAATAATGATTTAGGACAAATAAACAATTGGCCCTTTTTCCATAGTCCAGTACCATCGGGCGATGCTCCCCAAGATAGCCATTCTTGTTTTTCGGTGAAGTCGGCTGAGTCCTGATGGGAACGCATCAAGTCCAATGATAATGAGCCAGAAGTAGAAGCTGCAGGTGAACGAAGAGTTAATAAGAGATGTGACGGAGCTGCAGGCCCTGCTGCTGCAGCTTTAGTAGCTTGGTCCACAAACTGATTGCCTTGTGACACCAGAGAACCAGTAAGATCATGTCCTTTACATTTTAACACAGTCACCTGAGCTGCTTTAAGCACTGCAGCAAGCAAACGTTCAATGTAGCGGGCATGCTTGATAGGCTTATGAGCAGCTGTCAAAAATCCACGTTGAGCCCAAATGTTCCCAAAATCCAAGAGAACCCCAAGTGCATAAGCGCTGTCGGTGTGGATATTCACAACTAAATGTGTAGACATTTCCAAGGCCTGAATAAGGGCAAACACTTCTGCCAACTGGGCACTAGCAAATGGCAAGGCTCCGTCCACCTCTTCCTCCTGTGAGGGAGGTCTGAATCATGCCAATGCAAATAGATTTCTCTTTCCCTCTTTTTAGTTTAACCCACAGTGCCTCCTCTCTCCCTTTTAAGCTCTATAGTTCCAAAGCTTTAATATTATTTTTTACATATAGTGCCTCCCCTTCTTCCTACTCTGTCCTTTCTGAATAAAGTATAGCCTGGTATAGTTACATCCTTGCCATGGTTTTCTGTGAACCATGTTTGTATTACTGCCACTAAATCCAAGTCAGCCTCTCCCATTAAAGCTTCAACATCTGGGATCTTATTTCCCATGCTATGGGCATTTATACACACACCACTTTCCTTATGTTACCCCTTTTACCCATTTCCATAAAGGTATTTAATATTTCACTTACCTGGGGGCTTTCTTCACCCATCCCCAATGAATCTAGTTTAAAGTCTTCTTCAGTATATTAGCCAGTCTGCTACTGAAGACACGTCAACCCATCTTGGACAGATAGATGCCATCTCTGCTCTGCAACCCCTGGAACAGCATCCCATAGTCCAGGAAACCAAAACGCTCTCGATGACACCATCCTGTATTTATCTCCAGGATGCGAACTTCTCTGCCTTGGACTTTACCCTCAACAGGGAGGATTGAAGAGAACACCATCCGCGCCCCTATCTGTTTCACTTTCTGTCCAAGAGCCATGAAGTCACCTTTGATACGCTCAGAGGTATACCTGACAGTATCATTTGTGCCGACATGGATTAGCAATATTGGGTAATAGTCAGTGGGCTTGATGAGTCTTAGAAAACTCTCTATAACATCTCAGATTTTGGCACCTGGCAGACAGCATACTTCTCTGGACATCAAGTCTGTTTGGCAGTTGGATGCTTCAGTACCCCTCAGAAGAGAGTCTGCAACCAGGGTCATAGGATGAAGGAGATAAACTTAGGAGTAATTTGTGTAAATATTTCTTTACTGAAAGAGTGGTAGATGCGTGGAATAGACAAAAACTGTATCTGAATTCAAGAAAGCATGGGACAAACACAAAGGATCTCTAAAGGAAAAAAGGCACTGTAGAACTTAGTGGTTGGTCTGGAAGGTCAGACTGGATAGACCATATGTCTTTATCTGCCATCATGTTTCTATGTTTCTGTTCTGACCCTATATGATACAGACTGCAGCGTAGGGCCTCCAACATCTACAACCATCTTATAAGTTCCTTGCACAACTTAACTCACTTTCAGCTTGTCTGACTTTCCATTTTACAGAGTAGAGCCTAGGGATTTTCATGTCACCTAGCTTCTGCAGCTATCTAACAGCTTCTCACATGCAGCTCTTGACTGGTCTGCCTCTGCTTTCTACAGACCTTAACCTGAACATTAATCTATCCAGCCCCTTATTAGTACATTTCCCAGCGAGCTTACAGCCTTCTGACACAACTTTAAATCAGGGTATATTTCTAATGGCAATAACATTATCTGTACAAGCTTGTCTGTCTGTTCCCAGCACAGACTGCTTTTTAAAGTTTTCCAAACTACTAGGTGCATGCTCCTCATCTTACACAGCGAACATGTTACCCTCCTGCCATATTCCCAAGCACTAATCATAAAAATCACCAAACAACCCCTCATCACCCGCTCTACTCAAACTTTTTTTTGTCGGAATAAACCAAAGCAGACAGGAATATCCACCCAACCACACCAGATGGCTTATTCCATTTTAATCAATTTCATTATTATAAAGACAAACTTATCTGCTGAACTTTTTTGTTGCTGGCTTAAGTCCAATGAACCTTTTTGTTGCTGGCTTAAGTCCAACCATTGCAGTATCGCCAAACAGACACGACGTGCACGTTTCGGGACAATTGCCCTGCTTCAAGTGCCACTTTCCTTCTTCAAGCAAAAAACGCATGAACAACCAGGCTAAGCCCAGCTACCGTCTATAACGAGCACCATATGTTGATTGGCTAAGTTGGTCTATCACTCAACAGGGAACATAAGAACTTAAGAACATAAGATATGCCATACTGAGTCAGACCAAGGTCCATCAAGCCCAGTATCCTGTTTCCAACACTGGCCAATCTTGGTTATACGTACCAAGCAGTTTCCCCAAAAGACACAGGTTCCGCAATGCTTGTACTGGGTCAAGCATTGATATCCTGGGTCCCTTCTTAATAATGGTTTATGGACCTTTCCTCCAGGAACTTATCCAAACCTTTTTTAAACCCAGCTACACTAACAGCCTTTACTACATCCTCCGGTAACAAATTCCAGAGTTTGATTACACGTTGAGTGAAGAAATATTTTCTTTTATTAGTTTTAAATAGTTTACCCTGTAGCTTCATTGCATGTCCCCTAGTCTTTCTATATTCTGATAACGTAAACAATTGATCTACGTTTACCCGTTCCACTCCGTTCACATCAATCAGATGACAGGAAAACCCCACCAAAGGAGGGGAATCCCGCTGTGTCATGGATGACCTCAAAGTAAGCTCGACCATTCACTTTCTTTGTTCAACCCTGAGGGATGAACCGTATTAAATTTAAAACTTAGATTTTGTTCTCGTTTTGTAGCGCAGCTTCATGATCACCCCCTCCCCGCCCCAGGTCTCGGGGGGACATGATCCAGCACTGTCCATAATAAATCTTCAAATTTATGATTGTGAGCCAAACAGTGTTCCACGATCGGAGCAGATGTCACCTGCTATCGAATACGGGATGCATGTTCGCCCAATCTTGTTTTTATCATGCATGTTGTTCTCCCAATGTATAAAGGTTTATTTATTTATTTTATTATTTATTACAGTTGCTTATATACCGCACTATTCGGCATCAGCGCAGTTTACAGTATAACAAAGTGACCAATACACACATTCTGTTTGGTTTTACATCGAACAGGAATATAAACTTGGATAACAGGGGCTGAACTATATACATGAACTATTTACATGAAATATGCTATATACAAGAGGTAAAATTCCTATAACATTGTTGAATTGCACAATAAATGATGAATCCGTTTTGAATACTTGAGACCTTGTGAGTATGTGCTGCAAAAGGGCGGTGATTCTTAGGTGGTGCTAACTAAATTCATCGCTGGTTGGGTAGTATTGGAGGAAGAGGTGATATTTGATTGCCTTCCTGAATTGGGTCAGGTCTGCTATAGCTCGAATGTCTGGTGGGAGTGCATTCCAACATTTGGGGACGTAAAGGCTGAAGGCCCTATTTGCTGTTGTATTATTGCATTTTGTCAAGGTCTTCGGGGTTGCTAATAAATTTAGGGCTGTTGACCTCCTAGCTCTGTTGGGGGGCACTGTATGGATGAGATCCGTAAGTGCTGTGGAGGAAAGGCGCTTGATTGCCTTGAATGAGAGGATTAATGTTTTGAAGATAATCCTTCCGTGTATAGGTAACCAATGAAGCTGTTTTAATATCGGAGTCACGTGGTCTCTTCTGGAGGCTCCATGAAGAATCCTTGCTGCAGCATTCATGGCCAGTTGTAGCGGGTTTAGTGTGGATTGCGGGAGACCTTGTAGGATGGAATTGGCAAAGTCAAAGTGCGGCAGGATCAGTGCTTGGTATATGGTCCGGAAATCATCTGGCTCCAGTAGGGAGCGCAGATGTCTGAGTGAACGGATTTTAAAATAGACCGCTTTGACAATGTTGCTTATATGACATTTCATGTCCAGATGTTGGTCTAAAGTGATCCCCAGGTATTTTATTGTTTCTTTGGTTTGTAATTCCACTTTCTTTACCTTTATATGTGTTGGTGGGGTGAAGTCTGGGTCTCTAGCGATGAACAATACCTCCGTTTTCTTGTGCTGGATGCGGAGGTTTTGTGTTTGTAGCCAATCCGATATGGTATTGAAGCATTCTATAAGAGGTGTAAGGTCCATTTGAACGGTTGAAAAAGGCATATATAGTAGGATGTCATCTACATATATCAGACAGCTCACGTTAAATGATCTAATGATGTTGCAGATGGGCTGCATGTAAATGTTGAATAGTAAAGATGACAATGAGGATCCTTGCGGCACACCTTGTGTTTGATGGAATTGTTTCGACTCTTCTGCTCCAGATTTAACATATTGACATCGGCCATTTAGATAGGAACTGCACCAATTGAGCGCGGTATTACAAATTCCCTTTTCTTTCAGTCGCCCGAGGAGAATCTCATGATGGACCGAGTCAAAGGCTGCAGCGATGTCTAAAAAGATGAGCACAAAGCCTTGTCGGATGTTGTCAATGCCTGTGAAAATGTTATTGAATAAAAAGGTGAGAAGTGTCTCTACTCCATGGTACTCTCTAAACCCGTGTTGGCAATGATCCAAGGGCGCTGTGGAGTCTATATGATCCTGGATTTGCCTTTGGACCTCTTCTCCAATATCTTTGCTAGTATAGGAATACTAGCTATTGGTCTGTACGATTCGGCTTGTTGTGGATCAAGTTTAGTGTTCTTCAGTAACGGCCTGATAGATGTTTGCTTGAGGGTTGTAGGGAAGGAACCAGTAGTAAAGGAATGTTTTGTCAATTTTGCGATGAATGGACTAAATTCCTTGCGTAGCTCCTTGATCCAAAAAGCCGGACAAGGGTCTGTTTGTGCAGTGGAGGTATTGAGGGAAGCTATTGTATCTTCAATGCTTTTTCTAGATGGTGCGGAAAACTTACTTAAAGGGGTTATGCTGGTATGGTCTTGGAGTGAGGCTGTTGATATTTTGTCGGTCTGTATGATCTTTGACTGGAGGTAGTCAGCGAATTTTTGTGGATTGATATCCACGTGTTGTTCAGGAGTTGGTTCTTTAGAAAGGGCTTGCACCAAGTTGAAAAGATCCCGTGGTTTGTTCAGAGATCTTTTCAAAGTGTCAGTGTGGTGCTGTTTCATTTTTATTGAGATCGCTTCCCTGTGCCTTGTTAGGTGGAGTTGGTAGGCTGTCAGATCTTGTGTGGAGAGTGATTGGCGCCATTTTTTCTCTAGGTTCAGCAGATAAGTTTGTCTTTATAATAATGAAATTGATTATAATGGAATAAACTGTCTGGTTTGGTTGGGTGGATATTCCTGCCTCCTTCGGTTTATTCCCACAAAAAAAAAGTTTGAGTAGAGCGGGTGATAAGGGGTTGTTTGGTGATTTTTATGATTTGATAACACAGGTACACTACCAAAAAACTGTCTCCAGTTTTGCAACTGATTCCTATAGATTTTGGGGTGCTGAATCCAGGAAAAATAGCCAAACTGTTCCATCACGTCACGTTTTCTTGCAAAATTAGATTTCTTACCCATATAAGGAATGTTCACATAATTTCTTTTTAGCCGACTGCAGTTTATTTTCTTGGCCCAAAATAGAGGTTGTAATGGTTAACTAACTAGAAACACTCCCTCATGATATTTTAGAGTGTTTTGTATTCATTTTATACATTAACAGGACAATTGGGAGGCGGGGGACTAAATCCAGTACTCGCGCTGGCGCATGTTCTTTCCTGTTCGCCTCGCCTCGTTCGCTCGCTCGCTCAAACACGGTGGTTGCGACATGAATGTTCCTGTCAAATTTCAGTTTCTTGCAAATTCATTATTACCTTTTGTTTGCTCAGTCGTAATCCAGCTTTATTCCGAAGTGGTTCACTACAGTTGTAGTTTGCAGTGCTGTGTATTTGTGATGGCTCACAGAGCCAGAGGTTGCGTCAACTCTCCGGACAGTTTTTGTTTTATTTGTGGGGAATATACCGTGAAAAAGCGGCAGAGGAACATTTCTGCATTTATTAAAAAAGTATATTTCGCCTATTTCGGTTTGAAGTTAGGCGATCAAGACAAACCGTGGGCTCCTCACAAAGTGTGCAAGACATGTGAGGAAGATCTACGCTTATGGATGAAAGGTAAAAAACAAGCATTTCGTTTCGGAATACCTATGATGTGGCGTGAACAAAGAGACCACAGCAGTGACTGCTATTTTTGCTCTTGCATTGTGAAGGGATACAACTTAAAAAATAAGAACGTAATAAGTTACCCCAACCTTCCCTCAGCAATTAGGCCTATGCCTCATAGCAACGAAGTACCTGTGCCTGAACCACCAAAATCTTTGGATCATATTTGTGTGGACGGTTCTGATCATGATGAGACTCATCAGATGGCTTTTCCCCGATGAGTCCAGTACTTCCGAGTTTAAAACTGAACCAGATCCGAAACCTGAACTTTTCTCTCAAGCTGAATTGAATGATTTAGTCCGGGATTTAGGACTCCCAAAAGATGCTGCCCAACTGCTAGGTTCTCGGCTTAAACAGAAAAATCTATTGTCACCAGGAACAACTTTTTATTGGTACCGCACCGCGAGACACAATTTTTGAAGTATTTCAGCAAAGAGGAAGATTTGGTATTTTGCAACGATATATACGGAGTGATGGAAAAGTTTAAACTCAAGTATGATCCTGCTGAATGGCGGCTGTTCATTGATTCGTCAAAAGACAGCATAAAAGGTGTTCTTCTTCATAATGGCAACACATTCGCTTCAGTTCCTATTGCTCACTCTGTTATTCTCCAAGAAAAATACGAGAATTTGGCCCTGATTCTTCAGAAGATTCGTTATGATGAGCATAAGTGGATGATTTGTGGAGACTTTAAAATTCTATCCATGCTATTAGGGCAGCAATCCGGTTTCACCAAATATCCCTGCTTCCTTTGCTTGTGGGATAGCCGGGCCCGCGACCTACACTGGGGGAAAAAAGACTGGCCAATTCGGGAGTATTTGAGACCCGGTGAGAAAAATGTTCTTCATGAGAGCTTGGTACCTCGTGATAAAATTCTATTACCACCTCTCCACATTAAGTTGAGTCTCATTAAGCAATTCATCAAGTCCCTTCCAAAAGATGGTGAGTGCTTTCGGTACCTTTGCTCAAAGTTCCCCCGACTTTCTGAAGCAAAGCTAAAGGAAGGAGTGTTTGTTGGCCCTGATATAAGGAAACTCATTTCAGATGGAGCATTCGCTGAAACGATGTCTGAGAAGGAAAAAGAAGCCTGGGATTCCTTCAAGGATGTTGTTCTCAAATTCTTGGGGAACAGGCGGGATGAGAACTATAAGGATATTGTTGCCAGGATGCTCAATGCCTTCAAAGAACAAGGCTGTAACATGAGCCTGAAAGTCCATTTCTTGCACTCCCATGTGAACTACTTTCCCGAAAACCTGGGGGCGTACAGTGAAGAACAAGGTGAAAGGTTTCACCAGGACATCAAGGACGCAGAGAGAAGGTACCAAGGAAGATGGAACACCACTATGATGGCTGATTTCTGCTGGTTGCTGCTGCGGGAAACCCCAGATGAAAGATACGCCAAGCAGCGCACCAAGAGAAGCATTCGGGGGAAGAAGAAACGGGCCCACCAGGAGATTGATTGACCCAAGAATGACTTTAAAATCTAAACTGTGTTGACAAATATCGTGTTTTTACTAAACTTTGAAATAAAAATTTGCTAGTTATTACCACAGTGTCGGATCTCATTTATTAGAATTTTATTTTCACACCATCGGGTGTTTGTCTTCATGTATTGCAATGGTGCGGTTTGCGTTTTCTATTCTTACATACATACCTGTACAACATTTTTTGCACATTTCTTTGCTTTGCTTTGTGTCTAACCTCGCTCTTATATGCTCAATGTTTGTGCACATGTATGTGGCTGTTTTAAGTGCAGACAATTTTGCTACCATCACAGTGTGTTTTGTTGACATTACTCTATTCTTATGTGCTGCCTTGTTACAATTTTCTTTATTCTTATTTGAATAACTACTAAACAATTAGTATAAAGAATTAGTATAAAGAATTCATCCAAGAAACTTTTATCTCGATCGCACTCAATCTGAAATGTTCACCTGAAACTGCTAACCCAATATAGCAAAAAATCTGTACGTGATGGAGCAAATTGGTTACCAGATTTGGATTCAGCGCACCAAAAAACGTAAAAATCAATCGAAACATTAGAGGCAGTTTAAAAAAAATTTTTTTTTTTAGTGTACCTGTGTTATTTAAGGAGGTCAAACCGGGACATTTTCTGAGAAAATTCAATTAGAACTTTCTAACAGTTCTCTAAACATTTTAAAAGCAAATAGTTAAATCTTGAAAGGATCCTGTGGAAGACCTAGGGAGACTTCATTAGCGCTTTGTCAGATAATGTGTGCATATTTTCAGTGAAATAATCAAGTCACTTTCAAGGAACATTACAGACAATCTATAAACTGAAATGAATTTTATAAGACTCACTCTCAACTGTTAGAATGTCTGGACTATATCTACACAGTTATTCAAACTGATAACCCAATGTAGCAAAAAATCTGTACGTGATGGAGCAAATTGGTTACCAGATTTGGATTCAGCGCACCAAAAAATGTAAAAATCAATCAAAACATTAGAGGCAGTTTAAAAAAAAATTTTTTTAGTGTACCTGTGTAATTAACTTTTGCCAAACGAAGGGGATTTGTTGGATTTGTATATATTCCCAAGCACTGGCAGTTCCTTGGAAGCTCTGTAACAACATTACTTCCATGAAGCACTTATCTAATCTCAGGATTAGAACTAAGCCCGAGGCTTTCTTCCTCTTTACTTTCCTCTTGAGATGTCCTGCAAGCTATTCCTTCCTTCTGTTCCTCCTTTTTTGTCAAACATTCTGGCTTTTCAATAGCTTTCACCAGTAGCCTTCAGATTAGCCCCACTGTTTCTTAATTGGGTTGTCAGATACCTTTGGTCCAAAATCAGGACTTAAAAAAAAAACAAAACAATTTTCAAAAAAATGTTGTGTTAGGTATCAAACACAATATAACATTATTTACATGTATTTACTGTTCAATGGTATTTGATTTAGCAGATTTTCATCAGCCAAAATCTTTTTGTACATATCACCACAAGATAATGAATAGTTTATTTTAACTTGAAGCAAGCATTTTACAGTTTTAATATCCAGTCGATTTCCATCACATGTCCATTGCTTCCTGCACACTGAAAATACTTGTTCCACTAGTGACTTTATACATAATTGCAAATTAATTTTTATTAGTAACATTAATATGATGACAAAAATTGAAAAATTTTAACAAACAATAAACTATGATCAAGATTTAGGCCTATGCTTCTGAGTCCAGCAGAGGTCCCCGGTTCAGCTCCTGCCCAGATCGGGGCAGTGGGAGCTCACACACACACACACTCCTGCCAAGATCGGGGCAGTGGGAGACCACACACACATTCATTCCTGCCCAATCGGTGGCAGTGGGAGGCAAGCCCACAAGCACTCCTGCCCAATCGGAGGCAGTGGGAGGCACACACACACGCTCCAGCACCGCTTAAAAGCGGCGTCCCTACCCCGAGGGAGCCGCTTCTGAGTCCAGCAGAGGTCCCCGGTTCAGCTCCTGCCCAGATCGGGGCAGTGGGAGCTCACACACACACACACTCCTGTCCAGATCGGGGCAGTGGGAGACCACACACACATTCACTCCTGCCCAATCGGTGGCAGTGGGAGGCAAGCCCACAAGCACTCCTGCCCAATCGGAGGCAGTGGGAGGCACACACACACGCTCCAGCACTGCTTAAAAGCGGCGTCCCTACCCCGAGGGAGCCGCTTCTGAGTCCAGCAGAGGTCCCCGGTTCAGCTCCTGCCCAGATCGGGGCAGTGGGAGCTCACACACACACACACACACACTCCTTCCCAGATCGGGGCAGTGGGAGACCACACACACATTCACTCCTGCCCAATCGGTGGCAGTGGGAGGCAAGCCCACAAGCACTCCTGCCCAATCGGAGGCAGTGGGAGGCACACACACATGCTCCAGCACCGCTTAAAAGCGGCATCCCTACCCCGAGGGTGCCGCTTCTGAGTCCAGCAGAGGTCCCCGGTTCAGCTCCTGCCCAGATCGGGGCAGTGGGAGCTCACACACACGCACACACTCCTGCCCAGATCGGGGCAGTGGGAGACCACACACACATTCACTCCTGCCCAATCGGTGGCAGTGGGAGGCAAGCCCACAAGCACTCCTGCCCAATCGGAGGCAGTGGGAGGCACACACACACGCTCCAGCACCGCTTAAAAGCGGCATCCCTACCCCGAGGGAGCCGCTTCTGAGTCCAGCAGAGGTCCCCGGTTCAGCTCCTGCCCAGATCGGGGCAGTGGGAGCTCACACACACACACACTCCTGCCCAGATCGGGGCAGTGGGAGACCACACACACATTCACTCCTGCCCAATCGGTGGCAGTGGGAGGCAAGCCCACAAGCACTCCTGCCCAATCGGAGGCAGTGGGAGGCACACACACACGCTCCAGCACCGCTTAAAAGCGGCGTCCCTACCCCGAGGGAGCCGCTTCTGAGTCCAGCAGAGGTCCCCGGTTCAGCTCCTGCCCAGATCGGGGCAGTGGGAGCTCACACACACACACACTCCTGCCCAGATCGGGGCAGTGGGAGACCACACACACATTCACTCCTGCCCAATCGGTGGCAGTGGGAGGCAAGCCCACAAGCACTCCTGCCCAATCGGAGGCAGTGGGAGGCACACACACACGCTCCAGCACCGCTTAAAAGCGGCGTCCCTACCCCGAGGGAGCCGCTTCTGAGTCCAGCAGAGGTCCCCGGTTCAGCTCCTGCCCAGATCGGGACAGTGGGAGCTCACACACACACACACTCCTGCCCAGATCGGGGCAGTGGGAGACCACACACACATTCACTCCTGCCCAATCGGTGGCAGTGGGAGGCAAGCCCACAAGCACTCCTGCCCAATCGGAGGCAGTGGGAGGCACACACACACGCTCCAGCACCGCTTAAAAGCGGCGTCCCTACAGGGCACGCCCGCGCCTGGTGGGCCCGTGCCTGAGGGCCTCGCCAGAGGGCCCTTTGGCGTCGGCCCTTAGGCGGTTGGCCATTAGGCCCTGGAGACAGCTTCCCCACCCGACCGCAAGAGAGAGATAACAGCCGGCCTCCCCCTAAGGCAATCCAGAAGAAACAGGTCCCAAAAAAACCACAGACCCTTCATCTCTCTCCTAAAGTACCAATCTTGACACCGAAACCGCAAGCCTCCGCAACCGCCTGGGTTGAGCTCGCCAACTCGACCAGGCACTGAATGACGACAACAACTAAACTATTCAGGTAAACACAATACTGCAAATTCCTCCTACAGACTGTATGACATTTCTGACTTTATTGGACTTTTAAGAAACTTCCCCACAAGTTTCACAATCTGACTGCAACTTCAATACACTGTACTATATCAAATCAGTATATTGAAGGAATGTTTACTGTAGGAATGAAATCCGATCATTCCCATACCACCTGATTTTGTCATTAATTAGATGCAATAACCATACGGATTAATCCCTCTCTGTAATACCTGCAATTCTCTGTAATACCTGTAATACTTGTAATACCTCTCTGTAATTCTCTGTAATACCTGCAATACCTCTCTGTAATACCTGCAATTCCAAACCACTTATTGCTCATCTATCACATGGTATCAGAAGTTTTTCCCGTTATACTTATATTTTATATACTGATTGAGACATCACATGTGCGGCAACTAACAAATGACCCTAAACTACAAGTAAATAACCTCTGCCACCTTCGCACAGAATTTCTCCTCCAAGGATTTCCATAACAAACTCTGCACCACACCCAACCACACAAACCATGGCACCCATCACCTATATGGTAATTCTCTGCCTCTACGTATCCCTAGCCGCAAACGCATACTTACCACACTTGACGCAACACCAGGCAATAGGATGGCATCCTTTCCTTATCCATGGCCAAATACTGTTACCCCTACTAACTCCGCTAGGGCCAACATACATAGCCCATGATGAAACCCTACTCAACCCAGGCCTGAACACTGCGTTAAAGGTCACTGAAAAACCCCAAAAAAGACGTAGCTCCAAAACAAAACATAATAAACATAGGAAACCGACAGCCACAAAGACCAGAAACAAGCAACAGCAACCACACCAATTATCACAAACCCCCATCACAATCTGTCTCATCAACGCCAGATCCATTAGAAATAAAACCCACATCATACACGATATCATTACAGACAACAAACCCGATATCCTCTGTGTCACCGAGACTTGGATCACTGACACTGACCCAGCAATACTAAACCAATTACCCCATCCCAACTACACAGTATTTAACTGCCCCCGTCACAACAGGAGAGGAGGAGGAGTACTTGTCATTGCCAAAACCTCCCTCATGTTCTCAAGCCCCTCCCTAACTGAATCCAAAGGCATTGATATACTCAAGATCGAAAACAAAACATCAATACTTTGCTTAATCTACAGACCCCCCTCAGCCCATCATGAAACCCTGGCCACCGCACTAGAAAATATCTCAACCTCTGCAACCAAAAAACTGCGCATCATTCTGGGCGACCTAAATCTCCCATCGATTCGCCCTGTACAGGCAGACGCATTCTTTGAAGCCATGCATCAGCTCGGCTACACACAAATCATACAAGAACCCACACATAACAAAGGTAACACCCTTGATATGGTGTTCTTATCACACAACATCCAAAAATACACCAAACCTCGAGTAACCCCAGTCCCATGGTCCGACCATTTCCTAGTCGAAATTGAAATCCACCTACCTCCACAAAAGGTAAAGCCTCAAGCCGACCCAAAAACACATCAACAGAGGAAATTCCAAAAATTCAATAGCGAAGCTTTGGTAACTTCTATATCTACACATTTTGAGTACACCACCACAGACCTAGACAAGCTGGTAGACCAATGGAACTCAGGGATCGAAGCAGCTGCAAGTCCAACATGGAAGAACACAAACGCTGCAACAAAGACAGGAACCGAACCATGGTACTCTCCAACGCTATCTAAAATGAAGAGAGAACTACGCAAACTCGAAAGGAAATGGAGGAAAAAGCAAACCGAAGAATGCAAGCAACTATACCTAACACTCCTCGCAAGATACAAGAATGAGGTAAACCTCGCTAAAAAGACACACCACACTAATCTACTCAACAAAGCGCTCAACAGACCCAGAGAACTTTTTGAACTCGTAAAATCTCTGACCAAAACTTCACAAAACTCCATCTCTGCAGACGATATAAAGGCCCAGACGCTTGCCGACCACTACGCCAAAAAGCTAAATCCGAAACTTCCCACAAGCATGACCAAAGGCATGCCACTAGCTCTCACCACTCGAGAAACCACAACTGCCCCTCAAGCAGACCCAGAAACAGAATGGAACACCTTCCAGCAATTAGGTGAGCAGCAAATCTTAAACATCTTAACCAACTTAAACACCACTACCTCCCCCCTCGACCCATGCCCAGCCGCTTGGATGAAAGCAACCAAGAAAGACAACGCAAAACCCATCGCGCACATTGTCAATCAGTCTCTGAAACAAGGAATCATGCCGTCTCATCTCAAGAAATCAATTATTAGACCCATATTAAAAAATAAGTCGCTCAACAAAAGTGACCCTGCATCATATCGCCCAATCTCAAGCATAGCTTTCCTAGCAAAGATGATTGAAAAAGCGGTCCAGCACCAACTCCAGGACCACATGGACGAGATAAAAGCCCTAGATGAACATCAATACGGATTCCGTCAGAATCACGGAGTGGAAACACTACTACTGGCACTCCTTGACAATCTACTTAGGGGCCTCGAGAACAAAAACTCCATGTTCATACTCATATTCATCGATATCTCAGCGGCATTCGATACAGTACATCACACCACCCTTTTGGACCGCCTGGCCTCGCTAGGTATAACAGGGACCCCCCTGAAATGGTTCACATCATACATATCCAATAGGATGAAACAAGTGCAATTCAACAACGACAGAGCTGATGCTTTCCCCCAAACCCAAGGGATCCCTCAAGGGTCTGCCCTCTCATCCCTACTGTTCAATTTGTATATAAAGCCGGTATGCAGTATTTTCCAGAAATACAACATAAATTACCACATATATGCCGACGATGTGATGTTATACACACAGCTCGACATAACACAGCCTAACTTCAGTCCACTAGAAGAATGCCTTGACATGCTCCAATCATGGCTTCAGCAAAACAACATGTCAATAAATCACAAAAAAACAGAGGTCATGTTCATGTCCAAGAAAGCCAATTTCATCCCGCCCACCACAGTCACACTAAACAAAAACATATACGATACAAAGCCTGTAATAAAGTATCTAGGAGTCCTACTTGACAGCAACCTCAAGATGGACAGACACCTCAGAACAGTTAACCGAGCCATCTTTTACAAACTCAAAATCCTTCAACCACTCCGCAATATCCTCGAGAAATCCGACTTTAGGTCTGTTGCTCAAGCACTAATCATTCCCCACCTGGATTACAGCAATGCCATTCTACAAGGGCTTCCAAAGAGCACACTAAGCATCCTGCAAATGGCTCAGAACGTGGCTGCAAGAGTCATCATGGAAAAGAAAGTCACCGACCACATAACCCCAGTTCTAATGGATCTGCACTGGCTCCCAGTGGCCGCCCGCATCATCTACAAACTACTCATCACAACATTTAAACTCATCAATGGCATCGCACCATCCTACCTCAATAACCTAATCACTATTCAACCTAGCAACAGGAGCAGGAGAACTATGAATCTCAACACCCTATGTATCCCGACCAGCATAAGATCTGTCAAGGCCGAAACAAGCAATAGGGCGTTCACATACTCAGCGCCAATCCAATGGAACCAACTACCGCATGAATTAAGGCTCACAAACAACCTGAACGAATTTAGACGAAAACTGAAAACCTATCTGTTTCAAACCCACTACAACTTGATCTAACTGCGATACCCTACCTCAACCAGATCTCCTCTGCTGCACTCGGCAGCATATAATCTAATAGTATATTGTCATGTATAACTTGTACACCTTGGCAACTAATTCCATACAAATTGTATATAACCATGTATAGTCTGTACACCTTGGCAACTAATTCTGTACAAATTGTATATATGGGGCCCTCCCCCAATCTACTGAAATCAAATGTATACCTTGATCTTTAATCAAATGTGTATCGTATCCAAATGCTTGTCCCGTGTTACGTAATCATTGACTAATCAAAATGTAAAACTGAAATCTCAATGTACCGTACAATACATTATGATTCTGTACAGTAAACCGCTGCTGATCGTAGGAAGCAGCGGTATACAAGTGTTTACTAAATAAATAAATAAATAAAATTTCCCCCTCTTTACATACATCTTAAATTTGCTATATTTTGTATGTACAATGGAACCCAAACTTTCCCATTTTCGGGAAAGAGCCCCAAATTTTTCCCCTTTTTCAGATGCCAAAAGGAACGTTTTTGGGCAAAATCACTGAGCTACACTCACACATTGAAAAAGAAAAACTTATAATTAATGTTTCATTTCTCCATTTTATGTACAATAAGCAAATAAAAATAACTTCATTTGTATTATAATGTTCATCTTAATCATCTGTCAAAATTTTACAGAAATTCAGGACAAGTCAGGACAAAATGCCAAAATTCAGGACAAAATCAGGGCATTGTTCAAATCAGGACAAGCTTCCAAAAATCAGTACAATCCTGATAAAATCAGAATATCTGGCAGACCACCTATCTTTAATATACCAGTTCAGGACTCTCAGGGAATACATCTCCCAGCATTACCATCAACTCATTTCCTTTCAGAGCTCTATATTCTCTGGAGCTCCCTCTGGTACTAAACTAATAACTAACCCAGTGTGTCACAATTGTGTGTGTGTGTGTGTGTGTGTCACACACACACACACACACACACACTCTTACAGAACTAAACTTGTAATTCCAAACTTTAAGAGAAGTCCTCTCTGGTTCCCTGGGCTTCTCTTATATCTTCCTACCACCTGCCATTCTAACACTTTCACTATCCATCGGGCCAAATCAGACAGCAGTGATCTCGAGCCATTCCTGCCTGCCATTGACATGCTTCAAAATGGCACAAGCTGATCTAAGGTTGATACCACTTTGAAGCATGACACCCATGGGGAGGGGGCATCTGCAGATGGTGGGGGGTGGATGGCTCCAGAGGTTTGCAGGCATATAAAAGAAGATGAAAGGGGCTTCTTTTAAAGTTTTGAATCTTGGGGGTGGTGGTCATCTTTTAGTAAGAGCTACTTTACAATGACATGCATTAAAATAAAATTTAAAAAGATTTTTAACAAAACTGAAACTAATTTAAAACTTGACTAACAAAATGAACACAAAATGAAATCACTCTTAATAATTGCCTGCTTTGCCGCCATTTGACTAGTAGGAACCAGGGGTAATCATATCTGATGATCTTAAGGTGGCCAAATAGGTAGATAAGTTGACATCAGCAAACAGAAGGTTGCTAGTGGTGCTTAGGGAAAGGAATGGCCAGCAGGAAAAAAGAGGTGATTGTGCCTCTGTGTCTCTTGTGAGACGTATTGGGAGTATTGTGTACAATTCTGGAGGTTTCAGCTTGAAAAGTATTTGGACCAAATGGAGTCAGTCCAGAGAATGACTACTAATAGTGGTCTTCATGATAAAGCATATGGGGACAGATGTAAAGATCTAAATATGTACACCCTAGAAGACGGGTAAGACAGGGGAAATGTGATTAAATACTTCCAAAGTATAAATGTATATGAAGTGTATTTCTTTGAATGGAAAGGTGGCTCTGGAAAAAAGGGGTCATAGGAAAAGGGTAAACTCAGGTAGACACAGGATTCATTTAAGCAAATATTTCTTACAAAAATGATGGTGGATGCATGTAACAGCTTTCCAGTGGAGATGGTGAAGACAGTATCTGCATTCAGGGAAAAGCACAAGTTTCATGTCTATGAAAGTAACTATATATGTTGTGCCTGATGACTGGGACTAGATAGGTGAAATTATACTTGCATATTGAAAAATTCTATATAGGGAATGCCATTTATTCCTTGACTCATCTCCAAAGTCCCCCCCTTGTTGACCTGCTAAAATATTGCTGTGTAATGAAATTGTACAGCCAGTCTGTATGGTGCAGTTTTCAAACTATTTGATGATAGCGCATGTACAGTAAAAAAGAAAATATAAGCAAGTTTTATTTATTTAGTTGTTAGGACTAATTAACAGCCTTTATGAAGAGTTCACCAAAGATACTCAACAGGTTTCGCTTGACATAGACATCTTCCATTAACAATAGAAAAACGACCACATGTCAACATAAATAGACAGAGCAATGAGATACACTTGGAGATACACTAATAGCAATAATATGATTTAGTGTCAGTAATGTATACCTTAAAATAGCATATTAGAACATTCATATAACAGAAATATGACATAATGTCAGCAGAATACAAATGATATACCTTAATAGGCTGCATGGTAGAACATTTGTATAACACATAGGATACTCACAATGTTAGCACTTCACAATGAAATATCCTAATAGGCAGCAGAGGGGGCAAGTGCAGTTGGGACATTTAGACAAACAAGATGACAAAGGCATAGGGATAACTAAAAATAGGCAGCTAGACTGAGGGTAAATTTTATCTTTAGATGAATAAGATATATGGAACTTGACTCATAAGGGTATGTTTACTAACTGGCGGTAGTGGCTTCCATGCGATATCAGAGCCACGGCCCCATTGAAGTCAATGGGACTGCGGCTCCAATATTGCATGGAAGCCACTACCGCCGATTAATAAACATACCCCATAGGGTATGCAGTAAACTAGTCTTGAAGCAGCACGGAGTGAACAGATACTCAGTAGAACAAGCCTGTAGATCTGTCTTTGGAATCTAGTGATATAAAATAAAGGCATCTTCCTGTGTTCAGAATCACCTGACTATGCGCATTTTCTTATATTTTATATAATGTCCACTGCGCATTTTCTTATATTTTATATAATGTCCATGCTCCCATGACCCTCGTGATGTGGCATGGCTTTTATGGGCATTCATCTGCTGCCAGTCAGGGATCTAGCACAGACAGTCCTGGGTTTATTAAAATTCTCTTTAACTTCTTTAAACTAGCTAAAAGGGATTTCAAGAAAATTATACCAAATTCTACACTGAAACCTGCACAGAGGTCTCCTTGTAAATGTCTTTCAAGCATTTCAGGTCTCATTAACATGTAACAGAAAGCCTTTGCTTTGCCCGGCTTACCCCTCCCATCCTTTCATTATCCATTCCTCAGTGATCAGTTAGCCATGATCAGTCACTGGGGCCAGTGCTTGTTGACTGATAGCTCGCAAGGACAGAGCTTTTCCAATTGAATATTCCAGAAGCTTGCTGCCTGCAACCTTGAAACGTTTCTTTTTCCCTGTCAGAACTTATAGCCTTTCTCTAACAGCCAGTGACTGCAGTAAGGAAAGCTTTGTTTTATGGGAATAATGATTATAGGATTATAGCAAAGAGTAGTCAGTAAATACATGGTGAGCAGAGCACTACTGTTTTCCCGACTATAGTGACAGTGTGTATATGTTCATGGACTCTATTGTAGGTCCACTGGTTACAACCCATTGGTTATCTGTTTTTTTATTTTCTTTTTCAGTAGGCCGATTATGTTGAGGGAGATGGAGTTGAAGAGCACAGAGGCCGCTGCAAAATAGGCTGCACTAGCAAGAGCCGTCATGGCCAGGACCAACTAGGCATAGTCACATGTCTCCATTTCCAGTGTTATGGTGCAGGACAAGGTGGGGTGACAGCAGTTGTAGAGGGGGCAACAAAGCAGCAGCCAAAGACAGCCCAGCACTTCTCTTTTCATTCTCACCAGTATCTCGAGCCAATTTCTCATTGATTCAGAGGAATCATGTTTAGGACTAGAAGATTTCAAGGAGCAGACTAGTGAAAGTTATTGGAGAGGGTTTTGAGATGCTGATAAGCAGCTTGATATCTGCTGAACAACCACAGGCAGGTAGCACAGCCATAGAAGACTGGGATATTGCCAGGGCTCAGAGCTTCCCCCAGAAACGCAACTAATTGAGATCAAGAGAGATGCCTCCGGCCTTTCAGCTCCTCATCTGCTCTCTACCCCGCTCTTAGGAACAGTTCAAGGATCCAGAAAAGGAATCCTGAAAGAAAGCACAGAGAGAAGACATTTTAATGCAATGAAGGTTGGGCATTTTGCAGAATACCTAAACTACTGGAAGGCCATCAGTAGAGGAAAGATAGTGGACCGTATAATCTCATTTATGAAAACAACATCCATCAGTTGCAGCAGAAGTAGCAAAAAAAGCTACTGAAAAAGGGAGAGCCTGCCTCTCAAGCTGCCTCTCTCCATTGAGGTTTCAGCTGAGGCCTCAGCCTCACATCCTTGGAGGCAAGCCACCATGGAACAGATGGGGTACTGTTCCGCATTACTGTCCTGAGCAAGGGGCAGGCAGCACAAAGACAGTGATGTGATGCATAGGGAAAATGAATATGGTGAAAAATATGAGATCTAAGCAACAGCTGCAGCTATTATGCCCAAATTATTAAGTGCCATTCTAAAAAACTTTTATTATGTGCACAATCACAATCTTCTACACTCTTTGCTGTGCCCCGATGCAGGCCTGAGCACAGGGAATAACATAATTTGCATGGACAATCTTTGGACAAGCCAAAATGCTAACCAAGCCTACCTCTCCTGATGGAATACTGGTAGCAGTTGGATGGGGTAGGGTGGGCAGTAGCTCTAGGTGGAGCACATCATCAGGGTAGGAGGGATATACAGTTACCAGGTGATGGACCAAAGCCATGCTAGGCCAAAGAGACAGGAATATTTCTGGATTATTGTATTTTTTTAAATTACAGATTGTAACAGAAACATCAGTGATGGGAGCTACAGTGGGATCCAATGCTTTATGCATTGGGCTGGGAGGCAAGGAGGGTTGCCACTTTGTCATGTGAGATCTGACAGAGAGGAGCAGGAAAATATTGGGATATTTTAACAACAGTTTGAGGGTTAGCAGAGCAGCAAATACACCTTCATGAGTTGTCCGTGAAAGCCAAAATAATTTAGTGGGTTATCAGGACTGGTTACCTATGATGCAAGTGGTACATATCCTGAAGCCCTTCAATGACAGTCAATGTGCTGGAGGAGAAGATGGATGATTTCCAGCAGAAGCAGGGAATGGCACTGGAGATAAAAGGTCATGTTGGAGTGCTTGTAGCTGTAATTGCAGAAATCAGCTTGGCTCAAACCACTAACCCAACCAAGCTTGCTCTAATCACTTAAATTAAAAGTGAGTCCATCCACAAACGTTGTTTCTATATTGAACAACATTTTCCCTTTCCACATGAGTCCTTCCAACTCTCCATTAATCTGATGCTGCTGGCCCACTGCTGGAGCTTTCCATGACAAGAGGAAGCTGCACACTGCATCGTCCTTCTGGTCCACAAGCACTTTTTCTGGCCCTTATGGGCTGGTACGAGTGTGGGAGAGCTGTCCTCTTCCTTTCAGCCTGTGCAGGCTAGAGTGAGCATGTTGTCAAGGGCCTTGTGCTATGGGCAGGGCCAGTAGAAGGGTATTAGGAAATGTAGGTGGACCTTAGGCCTTGAATTTCTCCAATTTACTTTCAGGCCCCTTAGCCTTTACACCTCAAAGATTTTGATCATTAAACTTCATAATCATTATGATCCCACCTGAATATAACCCACTTTAACTACTACTGGAAACACATGAGCTATATTCTGAATAAATAAATGAATTCTAAATAATTCCCCAAAACTAATCTGTATAGTTATTTATCTGGACATTGCAAGATCGTTCACTGGCAGTACTGACTGCATAAGGGTTTTAAAAAAATTCCTTGTGGATATACAGCCATATGAGGGCAATTTTATAACAGGACGCCTAGATTAAGGGGGTTGGAAGGTGCCTATTTTACGCCTGTTTTATAAAGACAACTGGCACCCATTTGTTTTTATAAAATACTAGTGTAAATTCTGCAGAGCTAGCACCTACACTGCAGACACGGGCATTACATCTACTCCAGAGCAGATGCAGATGCCCCCTGCTAGATACTTAAAGTATGTGCACGCGCACCTCACGACTCCACCCGCAATCCACCCAGACCACATCCCTGGCAATATCTACAGTAAAGTGCACTTTGACATCTAATGCAATTTTATAAGAGCAGTTTTACACATGTACTTTGTCACATATGTGCAAAAATGACTCCCTATATGCCCATAAAAAAGGAAACAGTGTTTTGGGCAGTGATATTCAGCCTCTGAATGGATTAATTTATCTATATAGTGAGCCTGCAGAAATAGCTGCCTAACTTCAAATGGATAAGTTATTGCTTAAAGTTATGCTGGAATATTCAGTTGCCTGCCTTAAACACTTAGGAAGTCTGACTATATGCACACAATTCTATGCATGATTATATATTGTGATAAGGAGAGTGCAGCCCAGCCAGGGAAAAGTGAAAAAAGGAAGAATTTTTCCTCTTTGCGGGGGATGGGCACACAGGATCACATAGTCCACAGCAGGAACCTGGAGAGAAACCTAGAGGGCAGACCTAGCTGTAAGTCACGCCCACACTCCAGGTCAGCCACAGACAGGAGTGGGAGGTACAGAAGGGCGGAGCCAGGAAGGGAGTTGCCCTGCTCAGTGTTTGAAAGGGAGCAAACAAACACTAGAGATAGAGTTGGTTGGAGGGCTGGTTCAAGAGGTGGTTCAGAGTGCGGTTGGAAGCATGGTTGGAGAGCTGATTCAGGAGTTGGTTCAAGTGCCGGTTGGAAGCATGGTGCGAAGCATGATTGGAGATACAGTTCCAGTTGCAGTGGCAGTTGTTATCGGAGTTGCAGTCCAGGCCAAAGTGGGAGTTGCAGCTCAGGCCTAAGTGGGAGTTGCAGCTCAGGTTCCAGTCCTGGTTCCCGAAGGTACAGAGGGAACAGCCCTGTAGCCAAAAGGAGCAGCAGAAAAAGGAACCGCTATAAAGACAGCCAGAGAAGGTACAAAGGAAGCCACCATACTCAGCGCAGTAGCCACCGAGGATATAGGGAAGGTTCCAGGGGGAGAACCACCTACCCTAGCAAGAGAGGGGGAAAGTGTTACCACAGGTCTCTGCCCTACGCTGAGGCAGAGGGAGCCCTGACTGGCCAAAGCTCTAACCAGGAGAATACTGCAAAAGAAGCCCAAGGTAGGAGAAGGGAGGCAGCAAGGCCTTCTAAGTATGTTTATTCTTCTGACTCTGATGAAACTGTTATGCCACAGATAACACAGCACAAAAAGAAATGTTGTTCCAGGAAGGTTAAGCAAGAGCAACCCATAGGAGACCTGCCTAGAGCAGGGAAGGCAAGAAAGTGGGAGAGGTTGTTTAACCTGTTAAAAAGTCTAAAGCAGAAAGTTCCTGAGCGGTACCTAGCAGAACCCTGCTACAGCTCAGCTGAGAGTATGGACATTGAAGCCAAGGAGGCTGAGGTAAATTCAAATGTCTCAGAGATGGAATGTGATGCCTGCACTAAGGTTAATTAGTGTGAGCCAGAAACAGTTGATAGTTGAATTTGCTGCTGTTTTATTTTGGACATTTGTTACTGGAGAAGTATCCACTATTTTCTTTTGTCAGGAGAGTACATGTGTTTGGGAGAAATTGTATCCACTTACCTGCAAGGAAGCTGAATAAATTCCTGTGCGCTTTATAAACCACTCGGCCTCATCATTCCTTACACAACTACAACCCTAGGAAATAGAAGAGGTGATCACCCGTCCCTACTAGGCGGCCGCCTAGTAGGGGCGCGAGCGTCACCGGTGGTGTAGTTTTTTGGATCCAGCATTCCAGCGGTCAAGCGGAGCATTTCCAAGCCATACCTTTGGACGGAAAGACCTCGGAAGGACGCTGACCCACCCAGGAAGACGGAAGAAAAGTCTGAAGTGGAGTCGGATCGGGAGCGCTGTGACTGGTGGTAAAGCTGAGACCTGCATCAGAATCAGGTAACCCGTAGGCTAGAAGGGGTAGGCCTGGATTCTGGTGTAAGGGAGGGCCACCAGGTACCCACTAGAAGTGGGAAGGAGAAAAAAAAAAAGTGCTGCACTTTGTGTGTCTTTTTTTTTTTTTTGTGTTGCAGAGACCGCAGTCCAAGATGGAGACCGCGGATGTGTTGTCGTGGGTGGCCGACCAGTTCGCCAAGCAGAGGGAGATGGCAGCGGTGAGCCAGGAACAAGCAGCTGCCATGCTTCGGGCTCAGCAGCAACCCCTGCTGGAGATGATGGCACGGTGGATCCGGACCCAGGAAGAGGCAACCAAGGCACACAGACTGTTCCAAGGACACAGCCTGTTGGTACAGGTTGGGAAGGACTGGGTTTTGCACCTTTTTCATGTGGACGTTTAACTAAGGAGGATAACCTTGATGACCACATAGAAGCCTTTGAAAGGATAGCTGTGTTGGCTCAGTGGCCAAAAGAGCAACTAGCTATGAGGTTTGCTACTACCCTTAGCGGGGAGGCATTAGCAGCCTATAGGGAAATGCCTGTAACATTGATTGATGATTATGAGCAGGTGAAGAAGGCCATAAAGGATCGAGTAGGGTTAAGTCCCTCGGTCTATAGAAGGTCTCTAAGGGCGTGTACACTGAAAGAGGGTGAAACACCCCAAGCTTTGTATCATAGAATAAGGAGCTTGGTCTGTAAGTGGCTGGTACCTGAAAAGAATAAGGTAGATTCCATTATTGATTTGATCATTCTGGAGCAGTTTACTGAAGCTGTCCCTACAGAAATGCAAAGTTTCCTAGTGATGCAAAACTGTAAAAACACCCAAGAAGCCATCGCGTTGGCGGAGTGCTTTCTGGAGGCCCAGAAATTGAGCCTAAAGAAAGAGGGCATTTTTAGGAAGAGAGGATTACAGGCAGAGAATTCAGCCTTTATCAGACATCAGGCAGATAAGGAAAATAGGCCCGTGGAGGAAAGATTTAGCCTCCAGAGAAAATGTTTTTCCTGTGGTGAGCCAGGTCACCTCAAGAAAAACTGCAGAATAAAGAAGGCTTTTGTAACAGCAAATCCCAAAGAGATAGGTGAGGGATTCCTCCTATCAGTAGAGGTGGAAGGGATACCAGCAGAGGCACTTCTAGACTCAGGGGCTAGTCAGTCCATGATTTCCAACAAATTATGGAGAGAGATAGAAGCCCAGAGGCAGCACTCCCAAAAGTCCTCAAAGGGGCACGTTAAAATTAGGTGTGTTCATGGGGCTACCTCCACCTACCCGCTTCAAAAGATTAAGATAAAGGGTTTAGGTAGTGGAGGGGCTGTAGCCGTGGCAGTAATACCTAGACTCCCTCATGATATAATACTGGGCCTGGATTGGTCCCAGTTTAGGAAAGGGGTGGAGGAAGAGTTGAAAGCAAGAACAGGCTTGGTTACCACACGTTCAGGCTCTAGGCCCTCAGAAGCGGGAGAAGATTCCCAGGAAGAGCCAATCCCAGGGACCTCTTTCCATGATGACCTAATAACCCCAGCCAAGGATGTCCCCAGGAAGGGAAAGGCCGAAAAGCGGCGATAGAGGAGCATCAGGGCTAGGAATAGGAGTCAATTGCTATCAGGCCAGGAGCTGTCATGGGTTCCTGAAGAGATAATAGAAAAGTTTCCCTCATTTCCGGAGGAGCAGAAGGCAGATCCAGTCTTGAGGCGGGCGTGTGAGTTCGCCCGGGAAGAGTCTGAGACCCTACCAAGATTTCTATGGGATAATAACTTATTGTACAGGGAGAGTATAGACCCACGGACGGGGGATCCGAGGAGGCAACTGGTAATACCTTCCTCCTTTAAGAATATTATTTTAAGATTGGCCCACGATCACCCAGTAGTGGGACACAAGGGGGTACAGAGTACCCTGGATCAAATCCTTGCCAGGTTCTATTGGCCAGGCGTGTATGCAGAGACAGCGAGGTTCTGTGCCTCCTGCTCGGCTTGTCAAAGGGTCTCTAATGACTATCCGCCGGAAGTACCTTTGGTTCCCCTACCAGTCATAAATAAGCCAGTGCATAGGTTGGGGGTGGATATGGTGGGGCCCTTGCTTAAAACCCCCAGAGGTCACCAATATATTTTGGTCGTAATGGACCATGCCACTCGTTTTCCCTGGGCTATTCCGTTAAGGAACACCTCTGTCCGAGTAATAGCTGTGGAACTAGTACGTTTGTTCTGCGAAATAGGGTTCCCTCGTGAGGTCTTAACAGAACGGGGAACAAATTTTATGTCCCAACATCTGGCCCAGGTATGGGACGCTTTTGGAATTAGGCATATCCGCACAGCAGCTTACCATCCCCAAACCAATGGGTTAGTAGAAAGGTTTAATCAAACCTTAAAGAACTTGTTGAGGAGAGGTTTGGAAGGTAGGTTTAGTGAATGGGATACGATGTTGCCTTTTGTGTTGTATGCTTGCAGAGAGAGGAGACAAACCTCCACAGGCACATCGCCATACGAGCTTATGTATGGGATGACTCCGCGCGGCGTGTTAGATATATTAAGGGAACAATGGGTAGCACCAGTTGATGACAGTTGATGATGTACAAGAGGTTCCCAGGTTTTTAACGGATTTAAAGAATCGGTTATGGCATATAGCCACGGTAGCGGGGGAAACTTTTTAAAAAGAGTCAACATAAACAGAAAACCTATCACGACCGGAGGGCAAAGCCTCGGGTTTTAAAGGTCGGGGATAAGGTAATGGTACTGATAGCCGCAGCAAATTCCAAGTTTGAGAATTCATGGAAAGGCCCCTACAGAGTAGCAAAGCAGCTCGGACCGGTATCTTATGCTGTGGATACGGGACGAGGAAAACAGCAAGTATACCACGTTAATCTAGTGCGGCAATGGCACGAGCGTGTAGGGGATGGCCAGCTAGCTCAAAAAGCAGGTGATAGTTCTCAGGCCTTATCTTGTATTACGTGCTGTTCGCAGGTTTTGGCACCAGCCCGTAATAGTCTATGGGGGGGGGGGAATATGTGATAAGGAGCGTGCAGCCCAGCCAGGGAAAAGTGAAAAAAGGAAGAATTTTTCCTCTTTGCGGGGGATGGGCACACAGGATCACATAGTCCACAGCAGGAACCTGGAGAGAAACCTAGAGGGCAGACCTAGCTGTAAGTCATGCCCACACTCCAGGTCAGCCACAGACAGGAGTGGGAGGTACAGAAGGGCGGAGCCAGGAAGGGAGTTGCCCTGCTCAGTGTTTGAAAGGGAGCAAACAAACACTAGAGATAGAGTTGGTTGGAAGGCTGGTTCAAGAGGTGGTTCAGAGTGCGGTTGGAAGCATGGTTGGAGAGCTGATTCAGGAGTTGGTTCAAGTGCTGGTTGGAAGCATGGTGCGAAGCATGATTGGAGATACAGTTCCAGTTGCAGTGGCAGTTGTTGTCGGAGTTGCAGTCCAGGCCTAAGTGGGAGTTGCAGCTCAGGTTCCAGTCCTGGTTCCAGAAGGTACAGAGGGAACAGCCCTGTAGCCAAAAGGAGCAGCAGAAAAAGGAACCGCTATAAAGACAGCCAGAGAAGGTACAAAGGAAGCCACCATACTCAGCACAGTAGCCACCGAGGATATAGGGAAGGTTCCAGGGGGAGAACCACCTACCCTAGCAAGAGAGGGGGAAAGTGTTACCACAGGTCTCTGCCCTACGCTGAGGCAGAGGGTGCCCTGACTGGCCAAAGCTCTAACCAGGAGAATACTGCAAAAGAAGCCCAAGGTAGGAGAAGGGAGGCAGCAAGGCCTTCTAAGTATGTTTATTCTTCTGACTCTGATGAAACTGTTATGCCACAGATAACACAGCACAAAAAGAAATGTTGTTCCAGGAAGGTTAAGCAAGAGCAACCCATAGGAGACCTGCCTAGAGCAGGGAAGGCAAGAAAGTGGGAGAGGTTGTTTAACCTGTTAAAAAGTCTAAAGCAGAAAGTTCCTGAGCGGTACCTAGCAGAACCCTGCTACAGCTCAGCTGAGAGTATGGACATTGAAGCCAAGGAGGCTGAGGTAAATTCAAATGTCTCAGAGATGGAATGTGATGCCTGCACTAAGGTTAATTAGTGTGAGCCAGAAACAGTTGATAGTTGAATTCGCTGTTGTTTTGTTTTGGACATTTGTTACTGGAGAAGTATCCACTATTTTCTTTTGTCAGGAGAGTACATGTGTTTGGGAGAAATTGTATCCACTTACCTGCAAGGAAGCTGAATAAATTCCTGTGCGCTTTATAAACTATTCGGCCTCATCATTCCTTACACAACTACAACCCTAGGAAATAGAAGAGGTGATCACCCGTCCCTACTAGGCGGCCGCCTGGTAGGGGCGCGAGCGTCACAATATATAACTTTTATGTCTTAGGCATCCCGCTGAATCTCCCACTATACTTTTAAATATTGAACTTTGTACATATATATATATACATGCATGTAAAAGCTGATCTCATGGATGGTGGTGTGTGTGAGGTTGGGAGAGTGATTATCCATTCTGTAGGGATTGCTTTAGAGAAAAAGCAGAGGTTCTGCTGGAACATGGGAGGCAAGTGCCCCAAGACCCTCACTGCCTGACAGCTTATTCACTACTTCTTTGCTCTCAATCACCCTCCCTCCCACCACAAAAAAAAAAAAAAATTACAATCCATAAGGCTGGGCATTTTTTTCTTAAATATCACCTTTATTTCTTCTTAAATGTTGTTTTCATGCTATTACTATGTCTGATTTGTAATATTTTATATACAAGATATATATATATTTGTTTTATAGTACTTAGGATCCCTTTTACTATAGTGTGCAATGCAGTTTACAGGCAATTTGGTGTATGTTAACTATGTGCTCAGGCCCACAGAACAGTTACTGTGGTCATGACAGTTAATGCATGCCAGTCTTCATACTAATCATCAAGCATGCATTCAGGTACCAAATGGGCACATTAGGGACGGAGAGTGGGCATGGTGAGCACATTGCTGTTCGTGTACAAGTACATATTGCGTGCTGTCAATGTTACAATTAGCGCAGGTTCAGAGAATGCCATCTCAATATATGGAGTTAGGTGTGCCTCTGGTAATTCACAAGGACCCGAACATGCACTAAGGGGACTGCCTACATATAACCTGTTGCGCTAATGCTGACCACACCCCTGACCTTTATTGAAGAGGCTTTGCATTTAATGCACATTCGCTTTTGCATGTATTAAAAGCAAAAACCTAATGCACTTTAGTAAAATAGTTCTTTAATTTAATTTTTTAGTTTTAAGTGACATTTATTTTTTCATATTGTTAATTTTTAAATGTACTATGTCTAATATTGTTGGAAAATAAGCAGATAGTAAATCAGTAAATAATAATAAAAATAGTAATATTTGGTAAAATCCATTAAAATGTATTTACAATAATCAAGGGGTATGTTTACTAAACCGCGGTAAACGTGAATAACGCGCGTAATGTACGGTTAACGATCGTTCGCACATCCGAACGCGCGTTCTGACGTGCGAACGATCATTAACCGTACATTACGCGCGCAAACCGCAGTTAACGATCGTAAACCCCCGCGGCGCGTTAAAACAGCACGGAAGGTGGAGAGTGGGCGGAATGAAGGGGTCAATGGGCGGAGAGTGGGCGGGGAGAGGCTCCCTTCACACTAACGCGCTGAATTTCAGAGCTGAATCCCAACGCGAATGAAAACCTGCCGTTAAAGGCATATTAAAGGGAAGAGAAACCATTTCCGTCAGCAATGTACAGCAAAACCGGGGAAACCTGCAAAACGTGAGCAGTGTGATACATGTGCACAGAACAAAATAGCAAATATAAATTGAAAATGACCACAACAAATTCCAAAAACATTATGATCCAGCTGGGCAACAGTGATATTAATGGGCAACCATAAAAAACACTCTCAGGAAAGCTCCAAAAAAAGGAAATGATGTTTGGAAGGGTCTAAGCTCCGTAGACCCTTTCAAAAAGCATTGCATTTTATTGGAGCTTTCCTGGGAGTGTTTTTATGGTTGCCCATTTATATCACTGTTGCCCAGCTTGGTCATGGGTTATTGCCCCTTTCCTAGAGGTCATTTATGAGGCTTATTTGCACCTTTGTCTCTGTACAAGGTAAATGAGCCCACAGTAAAATTGTGCAGAGCAGGGTTTCTGACTCGTCCGGCCAGGATTCCTATCTCCAGGGACTGCACTGTCTCTGTGACCACAGTGTGGTGTAACGGACACAGCCAGTGCCTGTAAGACCAGAGGGTCACTGGTTCAAATCCCAGCTGGGGCTCCTGCCAACCCAGTTCCCATAGTTTTATCCAGCACTAAACAGTGATAGTAAGGACACTCCTTTATTGCAGAGAACATAAGCATGGTTAATACGCCTATATTTTACCACACCATACACAGACACCATAAACAGACGCATTACCTAGAGCAGAGTCTCCCAAATGCAGTCCTGGAGGGCCCCACACCATTCAGGTTCCATGCTGCCTCTAATAAAGATGCCTGTGCTGCATATCTATGCACCACCCCCATGGTATGCAGATGTAGCTCATGCATATTTATGAGGGACAGCATGAAAACCCGAACAGTGTTTGGCACACCAGGACTAGAGTTGGGGAACTCTGCCGTAAAGCAGCAGCCAACAGGGCCAGACACACCCCCACACACCCCCACAGGTCCATTGGCCAATGCCTCCTGGAGAGGCAGGACATTGGGCCCTGCCTGTATCTCCCAATACTAGCAGTTGCATACCTTAGCAATGCCACCCTACACCTGGGTATATGGTACACAGCCATTAAACGTTTCCTATGATAACTGGCAGATATCAATGCCTATGTTAAGCACATTTTGCTCATTGAGCCCCACCATAACAGTCATTCTGATGTCTGCGGTGTGTGCTGCAGGTCTGGTCTCTGATAGTGTTTACCACCCTAGGGAGTGACCCCCAACAGTATTGCGTACCATATCCATGCCTGTACTATGCCCAGGACTGGTGTGGTGGGTATGGCTGCTGAACACCCCTATAGTAGCACAATGCTGGCATAGGTGTGGGGGTGGCTGTCTGTCTATCCAGTGTGTGGTGGCTGCAAACACCTTCCACAGCCCATACTGCCAGCAATGTTGCCAGTATTGGGCTGCCAATGTGCATAATGAGGAGCAAGGTACCATGGGTATAGGCCGGACAGGGTGGCCTGGCCAGGGTGCATCTGCACAGGGCATAGGGCACTGACTGGGACATTTTAGTGCCCGGCCACCACCTACACAGACAGGGTGACCTCAGTATGTCCTGCTGAGAGATCACTCTCACCCTGACTGTGCAGTGACCACAGCATGGCTAGGCACCCCCATAGTGCTATATAGTATTTCTCTCATGTGATAGATATCTACTCGTACAAAACCAATCAAAACACATACAATCATATCCCCATCATACATACTCATTACCGAAACCCATATAACAACATTATCAATACCCACAATCCTCACCAAAACACACCACACTGTTCAACCTACACACACCCCCACAATAATTACTCAAGCCATAACTCAAACAGACACCATCGCAGACTCATCCAAATAAGACACCAGCCACACACTGGCTTAAGCAACAACACATCCAACATAGACAACCAAACAAAGCTCATCTTAATAAACGTTAGATCTATACGAAATAAAATACCAATCATCAATGACATGATAAAAGACACAAACCCTGAAATCATCTGCATTACTGAGACATGGCTCACTCCCACGGACACCGTACTACTAAACCAGCTAACATCACATCAATATGACACATTCAGCTGCCATCGAGATGCAAAAAGAGGAGGTGGCGCTCTCATATTCGCTAAAAAAGACCTACAGTTCACCTTAACAAGCTTAAATAATATAGATGGAATAGACATCATCAACATAGAAAATAGAACCCTTGCACTTACTCTCATATATAGACCCCCTTCAACTGATCAAAAAAACCTCTCCCCCATCTTAGAACATGCATGCACAGCATCACCAAACAAACCACTCATAATCTTAGGTGATTTGAATCTCCCTTCCCTACATAACTCCCAATCAGACAACTTCATGGATGCCATGACCCAAATGGGTTATACACAGATAATACATGCTCCCACCCACATAAAAGGCAACACCCTAGATCTCATCTTCCTCCCCTCCTCTCTTCATAATAATCACCACCAACATACCCCTCCAACTATAACAGAAGTACCATGGTCTGATCATTACCTTATTACACTCCACCTCCCAGCTCAGACAACACTGAATAAAACAAACTCCTCACCCCACATATCTCGATTTGCACACTTTGACAAAGCTAACTTCCTTGACAAAGTACTACCCATACTCGACACAAACCTCCCTGACATTGACTCTACTGTAAACAACTGGAATCTAACAGTCCAGAAAGCAGCTACCCCCACACATACCATGCATAAACAAATAAAAAAGACAGAAAAATGGTTCACAAGAGAACTAGCAAATCTAAAAAAAACAATTGAGGAAACAAGAAAAGATATGGAGGAAAACTAAATCTGACGAAAATAAAACCCAATATATGACCACCCTCAACAATTACAAAAATGCAATTAACAAGTCAAAAAAGGATTACCACTCCAAAGTAATAAACATGGCTATCAACCGCCCCAGAGAACTATTCGCAATCGTAAAAACTTTGACAAAAGCTAAAAACCAAGAGACAAAACAATCAACTATAAGCATACAGACCTTAGCAACCCACTTTGCAGAAAAACTAAAGTACAAATCCAACACTATACCAATGATACTGCCTCCAAACACTGAATCTAATAACACATGGATCTCCTTTCACATGATAGACCAAAAACACCTACTCAGGATCATAACACTTATCAACACCACAACTTCCCCACTTGACCCATGTCCTGTGTCATGGATCAAATGCACAAAGGAAGAACTCACCGAAAACATCCAACACATAGTGAATCAATCCCTTAATCAGGGCATCATGCCCAATGCCCTAAAACTCACTACGCTTCGACCAATAATAAAAAACAATAAACTAGACTCAAAAGACCCAAACTCTTACAGACCGATAGCCAGCATTCCATTTATAGCTAAAATAATAGAAAAAAACGTCCAACTACAACTACAAGACTATATCGATGAACACAAACCCTTAGACTCTCACCAGTTTGGCTTCCGCCCCTATCACGGTGTAGAAACCCTACTAATTACACTGATAGACTTCCTCATTAGAGGCACAGATGATAGCAGTCAAGGCTTCATACTCCTTTTCTTAGACATTTCTGCCGCCTTTGACAACATCAACCACCTTACCTTGATCAATAGACTAGAAAATCTAGGAATAGGTGGGACAGTACTCAATTGGTTTAAGTCTTACATCACAAATAGACTAATACGTGTTCAAATAGACCAGGAAGTATCGGAAACCTTCCCCCAAGGACAAGGAATACCCCAAGGATCCGCCCTTTCTGCCCTCCTTTTCAACCTGTACCTCCAACCCATTACAGAAATATTCAGAAAACACAAAATCAGTCACTTTATCTATGCTGATGACATCATGCTTGCTCTCCCCATATCTACCAAAAACCCTACCTATGATGCCTTATCAAAATGCATGGTGGAAACCACCTCCT
This sequence comes from Ichthyophis bannanicus, assembly GCA_033557465.1. NCBI lineage: Eukaryota > Metazoa > Chordata > Amphibia > Gymnophiona > Ichthyophiidae > Ichthyophis > Ichthyophis bannanicus. The sequence goes on along the minus strand of CM066031.1, from coordinate 1,071,888,609 downwards.
GGATGGAATCTAACTACCTTAGCATCAATCTCAAAAAAACAGAAGCAATGTTTGTAACAAGACCACCTATGACTGAAGACACCTATCCAACATCAATCTCAATCATAAATACTACAATTCCAGTCAAAAAAGAGGTAAAATACCTAGGTGTAATAATAGATCACACACTTACCATGATACCGCATATAAAACAGACAGTAAAAACTATATTCTACAAACTCAAAACCATACAACATCTAAGGCCCCTTCTAGACACCCAAGACTTTAGATCAGTTGTTAACACACTCATCACCCCACACTTTGACTATTGTAATAGTCTCTTAATTGGCCTACCACAAAAAAGTACATACCTGCTTCAAAGAGCTCAGAACATCTGTGCGAAAGTAGTCACTAAAGCCAGCCTAGCAGATCATGTAACCCCAATAATGCTAGAACTTCATTGGCTCCCTATAAATAGCAGAATCAGATATAAAATCCTCCTAACCACATTCAAGCTCCTGAACAACATCGCCCCTTCATATCTAACCACACTATTACATGCCCCATCTGAATCAAGAACCCGCAGACTAAACGCAACACACTCACTTGAAATACCAAAATCATTCAAAAGAACTAAAAAATCCACCAGCACCAGAGCCTTCACATTCACTGCCCCCATGCTCTGGAATGATCTCCCAATAAACCTTCGGATCATAAAAGACCTCACCCAATTTAGAAAGGAACTCAAGACATACCTTTTCTCCGAACACTTTGAAATCCCTTACCCCCAAGTCCAACCACATACCATCCCAAGACACTCAAACACAAAGCCCTAAAATTACACTCAACTACCCACACACATACACCCACCACTTACACCCATCACAGACACCCCAAAACACTCTCAAGAGAAAAAGGAAATAAATTCCTCCGCACACATATATGACCCTGACTACCGGTAAACAAGGTAGAATACTCTGTTTGACACTACGATACAGAAATTTATAATTATATACAAAATGTAAATAGTTACAACAATTAATGCACAGTTATCTGTATAAAGTTAGAAAGTTATAAAGTTACTAAATATTATCTGTATAAAGTTACTAAATATTATCTGTATAAAGTTAAAAAACTATGTTCCATGTAATGTATACATTAGTGTACAAATTTGTTTACTTTGTTCCATGTAAACCGCCCCTGATCTCTGGAAGGGGCGGTATAGAAGAATTAGATAAATAAATAAATAAATAAATAAAATAAATATGGGTTTCTTTTTGGGCCTAGTCACTGATTTATCTGCTTGCTGTGTATGCTGACATGCCAGTTCTGGGTGCATGCATCTCCACTGGGTACATGCACTATTGACTAGCTAGCAGGCTGTTTGCAGCTGGTATCTGTCTTGATGGAGTGGTTTGCAGGTGCAGTGGCTGATGGCTTGCAGCAGGAGAATATCAGATAGTGGTGGGGTGCAGCTTACCATATCCAGGCCAAAATATTGTCTATTAGACAACTTTTTGGTGGTGGTGAGAATTGAGGAGGAATGTGACACATTCTATATACCCTTTCGATGTCTAGGACATCTGCACCTTGCCCACTCACAATCTTAAATGACAGAGGTGTAAGGCAGGGGTCTCCAAATCCAGCCCTGGAGGGCCACAAACCAGTCAGGTTGGCAGGATGTCTCTAATGCATATATATCTCATGCATATTCATTAGGGATATCCCGAAAACCTGACTGGTCTGCGGCTCTCCAGGACCAGGGTTCCCTACCCCTGCCCTAAAGAGTCTGTAATATAAGGTGCCCACGCTGGTAAAAACACACGTACGATTGTACGCACGCACCAACGCACGCAGCCACGCACGCACCAACGTACGTGGCTAGGCACACTCCGAGGGTGTGTTTCTGACACCACTACTGAACGTAAAGAAAAACATGCCTCCTCATTCCCTATGTAATGTACAGGGTGATGCGTTAGGCACACTGGGGACTCAAACCCATGCTGCCTGTAACAGCGGTCAGTACCGTAACCATTGTGCTACAGCTCTGTTTCAGTGCTTTGTGTCTGTACGCCTTCTTATGATTAACGCGCAGTAATGCGCCATGGCGCCCTGTAACGCTCATTAGTTTTTGGAACGCGCGTTAGTGGTAACGATGTACCGCCCATGTCCTTATCAGGGGTTTCTGTCACTACCGCGGCTCCTAATGCGAATTGCACTAACGCAGTTTAGTAAACATACCCCCAAAAGTAATAAAGAAGAAAAAAGGGAAAAATCACAATAGTCCAAACCACAAATTATCAGAAGTTGTCTCTTTATTTTCTCTGATAGTGCTTCACTTTGGTTATTGGCTGTGACAGGTATCTTACTCCTTAGTTTCTAGCCAGACTGGTCCACTTGCTTAATCCCAATCTTCGCCTGTAAGACACCAACTCTTTTTGGGCCACTGTATGGCATCCCGTTTCCTCGTTGTCTGAAAGACAAGCACACATATTCCAGTAGCAGTTGATATTTTCTTCACAAGTATCTGGGCAAGGTATCTAGAAATTGATATCTATGCCATAGGACCTTTTCTCAAAAATCCCTAAAATACCAATCAATCAGCTTAGAGATCCATGCTAGGGGCTAGAAGCACAAGAAATTCCAAAAATTCCAAAATCAAAAGTACCAAAATTATGAATGTCTTCCTCCCTATCATGTTGCGATGCACTTGGGTTCGGTCCCTCACAGGTCAGGCTGGAATCTCCAAGGCACTTAAGAAAAATGCACCACCACGACCTCCAAACTCCTCAGGAAATATTCTCTAGAGCAGGGGTCTCAAACTCCAGTTCTGGAGGGCCGCAAACCAGTCAGGTTTTCAGGGTATCCCTAATGAATATGCATGAGATATATTTGCATACACAGTGCATGAAAATATATTCATGCATATTCATTAGGGATACCCTGAAAACCTGACTGGTTTGTGGCCCTCCAGGTCTGGAGTTTGAGACCCCTGCTCTAGAGGATTCATTCCTGGTCTTCATGGTCCACAAATAGGCACGGTTTTTATGATATCCCTCAGGCATATGCATGAGACAGATTTTCATGCATATCCCGTTCATTGTATTTGGCCTCCTGCATTGCCTCTGCTCCAGCTTGGAATGACATTTTTTTCATTCAACAGACAGCCCAACTATTGTAACTATTCACCTGAGCTTGCTGTGAAATGAATGAATTGATTCCAGTGACAAAAGGCTGAAGGAAATAGATGAAACTAGAGGGATTAGGCTTGAAGGTAAAGGAAGAGAAGAAATAATAAACAAGAAAGCTATTGAGATGCAGAAGCATGTAGCTGGCTGGCCTGTTGAGTACATGTTCCTCATTGAAATGAATTCTCTGCCTTCCTCTCTCTGGAACGTTTTTGCTGATGCCTGGAAAGAGAATGCATTTTGCTAATAACAAGCATCTATTTTTAGGGTCCAAATTACACACGTGAGAATTGCAAATAGACAAGGCTGTTATTTGCCTGCCAATGTTCCAGTGCTCCTAAAAGAAAAACATTGTTATACTTCAGGAGGCCCTTTATTAGCAGCTGCAAGCAACTGAAGGAAAAAGAAATTGACAGACAAGGTCAGCAGCATGGTGTTGTGGGCAGCAGCAAAGTCCTTATGCAAAAGCACAAGTGATTGTAGAAGTAAGAGAACCCTCTTGGGGGAAGGAACATATTCCTGGCTGCAGAAGGATTATCTTGGGAGCAGAAGCACAATCCTGGGATAGATATGTATCTGGAGAGTAGAATTTCACTTCAATGGACATGACTTCAGTCTTGAGTGTTGGAACACTGTTAGGGGAGGGAGAAGACAGTGTAGGGGACCCAGGAGATTCATCCAGGGGTAAACAACTCAGGCTGGTGGCAGAAGCACATTCTTGAGGACAAAGGAAATGTTATTATGTTTGAGAGCAGTTCTGGGAGCAAGAGCCATTATTGTAGAGGCAAGACCACTTTCCCGAGGACAAGATCATCGTATTTAGGGCAGAGGCACATTCCAAAGTCAGGATTGCAGGTCTAGAGGCAGTTGCATTTTGAGAAGGACAAGACCATACTCCTGGGATCAGTTAGGCTCATATGGGTAGGAGCACCATCTTAAGGATAGGGGCACCATGCTGAAATAAGAAAAATGATATTAAAGCAAGGCCACCATTCCTTGAGAAGGAACAGAGTCTGAGGGTCAACAACACCATCACATAAGTAAATACCCCATCCTGGAGTAATCACTATCACCTGTTGCAGGAGGACATTCCATGTACCCACCACCCTTTCCTTAAAAATATTTCTTGAACATTGCTCCTCAGCCTATCCCATTCGAGCCTCATATCGCGACTCTTTGTTCTAGAGTTCTTTTCCTTTGAAAAAAGTTTAGTTTTTGTGCTTTATTAAATATTTGAACATATCTCTCTGATATTTCCTGACCTTTCTCCCCTCTCAGATATCCATAGTTAGGTCTTTAAGTTCCATCTACTAGCTGACTTCACCTTTTTTTCTGTCCCCATAAAAATAAGATCAGGGGAGAGTGGATGTAACACTAATTTTCTCAGACTTCTTTACATTGGCTAACACTCCTGGGATACCCTGAAGTCTTATTGTTCAAGCTTGATGCCACTTCCTTGATCCATCTTTTATTGCTTTACTGCCTTTTTTCTATGGATGCTACAAATGGGATGCTCACTGTTCCATGATTGCTGATCTCTCATTATATTTTACTAATTTAATCATTTTTGGCAATTTCAACATTCATGTTGATAACCCTGTTAGACCTTGTGATAAAACATTCATAACCATTATGCAAACTTAGGGGTATGTTTACTAAAGGGTGGTAAGGGAGCAAAGGTACCATTAACAGGCGTTATTGGTGCTCATGAGCTGTTAATGCTACAGAAAGCACTGATAATGCTGGATTAATGTATGGAAGCCAGGTCCGTAGTATTAAGGTGAAAGGAGGTGGAGAGGTGGGTGTTAATTGGGCGGAGAGTGGGTGGGGACAGCATGTGCTTCTTTAACGCAGGGTTATGTTAGCGCACATTAGAACTCCCAGTGCTGAGAACCCTAACGCCATCTGAAAGCTCACGGTAAGGGCTATTTCTGAGGGATGAGAGCCTATTTATATGTATGCAATGTGCTCCACCCACCAGAATTCCCAAATTTGTAATAGTAGTGCTCCATTGGCAGCAACAGCATGGTGACCTATTAAGAAAGGGCACAATGTTGTTGTTTCCAAATTGGCAAAGGAAATGTCATGTGGGTGATGCAGTGGGGCTGGCTGGTCCAGAAGGCTGACAAGGCCGCTGCCTAGGGTATATATCTGTGATGTCTGATATGACTCCACTTTGACAGTGGCAGCACATATACATGCTGCCACAGTCAAAAATATGTCACGCCACCCCCATTACCACCATTCTGCTATCTCAGCATTGTATGAGGTGGGAGTAGAGGTCACAATGGCTGCGGCATGCTGCAGATTAAATTTGTGTCTGGTGCAACACTGCAGTTGCCACTGTCAGTGGGATGGCAAGCATGTCAGCAGCAGATACAAAGGAGCACATGGCGATCCCTCCCTGCCAAGTTAAGGTAACAGTATGCATGCCCACATCTCCCGATGGAGGGGGCAGGAGTGGCAAGTGTTCCTAGCTGCATGTGTGCAACTTCAATAAGGCTACCTGCAGCTCTGAAGCAGCATCTGTGCCACGATGGCAGGGAGGGAAGGAATGGCTGGCATGCTGTCCACCATGTTCGTTGGACCCTGGCACCCGATTACTTTTCTGAGTGGATGGGCTGGCCCTAGGATCAGAATGCCCCCCACTACACATATTGAGTGGCTATATGCATGTGGGGGGAAAATATACTACTGAGACAGGAATAATATGCAAAATGATAACAGCCCATGTCAGAGGAAAATGCCCATGCTGCCCCCTCACCTGCCAAATGAAGACCATAATCTGTGTGTGAACCTGTGACCCCTTAGTTACAACCATCTGAGCCACATGTGAATCCAAAAAGCTAAGTTGGTTGCAAGATATAAGATTATTCCATGACTGCCTCACAAGCACACACCATGAAATGGGAACATTGGTCATTCTTCTAGTACACCTATGGTCTGCAATGTGTGTGTTCACGTATCATGGTCTATTCCTCTGACTGGACAGATCCCATATGTAAGACATGAATATCAGTTGAACCAGCAGCATAGCAAGGCAGTGCAACATACAGACCTAACAAAATGTCCCTCTCCCAGACCTGCTGAACATACTTTGTCAGACATCTATGACAGAGAGCCTGCAGAGATCTAAGCAGACATATGCATACCCCAACTTATGCCCTCATGCATCCTGACAATGACTACATATATACCCATGGATTGAAAAACCCACATCACTGCTCTGTGGCTCCAAACACATGGCTGTTGTGTGTATGAGAGAAGGGTCACAGATTCAAGAGCAGCTTCTGGATCAGGAAATGTATGTCCAGGTGTGTTTACTTTATTCTCCATTTCCAGAACTGTATCAGCATGTGCAATCCTCAACATTTTGTCCAGCAAGAGTCCACACACTCAGCTGCCACAATGAGAAGCTGCACCACCCACAGTTGGATGGCAGAGCATACTAATAGCGCCTGCACACTGAGCAGGCATTGACAATGGTGGAGCATCAAAGGAGGCCTAAGGGCCAGGTAAGAATGCCAATCTGAACCATTTTTGGACAGCAGGGTCATATGTGTGTGTGTCTCCAGAGTAGTGTGAGTCTCAGCAATACACTGTACATGCATGCAGTGCCCAGGCTTTATGCCTGTGCATTCAATATGCTGCAGGTCAGATATTCAGCAACCCCATATGGTGGCGGGCACCATATGGTAAGGCAGAGCCTGGAGGTAAATGTTGGGTTGGCGGTAAGGGTGCAGGGAACAGTACCATATATGTTTAGTATGTGCCCTTCGGAGGTGGCATTGCTGGCCAAAACCTATGTTCACATGGCCAGAACCTATGTGGACCTACTCAGCGTCTGCATGTGTTACATCAGAGGGCCTGCATGACAGCCTCACTTGCTCCCCATGGGCACCACATGTGACAGTTCCAAGGATAGTGTTAGAGTACAAAAAGGCAGGGTATGGTGGCTTGTGTCGCCAGCAACTGCTCCAACATCTAACCCCATGTCTAACCTGCCATGATTCCACACACTCTCGGGGGGGGGGGGGGGGGGGGACAATGCATTTGCAGCACGGGAGAGTGCATGTGCTGCACTGGCCAGGTTTGGAGTGCCCATGCCTACAGACATGACATAATTTTTATTTATTTATTTATTTTTATTTATTTATTTAACACTTTTCTATACTGCGCTCTTTAAAATCAGTGCAGTTTACAAATAACGTTTTTGTACAAAGCAGGGGGAGCCTGCTTTGTATTTACATTGAACAGGTAATGTAACTTGGATTTAGAACTGGGGTAACTATATACAGTATGAGCAGGATGTCATTGAGCAGTTGTAGTGGCATGGCGTGCCCTAAGAACTATGTACAGGGTTGTAAGTTATTTACAGGATTGTCAGTTATTTACAATTAGATGGTTGGACTGATCGGTGGGGGTATGGCGGGCGAAGTTGTATTGTTGCCCTGTGAGTAGTGTAGGAGAAAAAGGTGGTGCTTTAGTGCCTTTCTGAATTGGGTGAGGTCAGTGATTGCTCGGATGGTAGTTGGGAGCTCGTTCCAGTGAGTGGTTGCGTAGAACATAAAGGCTGTGTTCTTTGTTGCCTGAGTACATTTTGTTATTTCACTGGGGGTTATCAGTGTGCTGGTGGTGAAGGTCCTTCTTGATCTGTTTGCAGGAGTGGGGTGAGTACAGGCATGCTCACTGCCAAGAGATGTGTACGGGAACACTGTATTTGTGTATGTGACAGATGTAGCCCACTGTGGGCCAGCATGCACTCTCAACCTGCCTCTGGCCCACTTTCCACTATTCCTCGCATTGTATGAGCTGTCCCCATACTGCACACTAGCAGTGATAGAGATCCATAACCTGGAGAGTCCATCTATGCAGGGCTTGCTCTGGGGACCGGGTGATGTGTGCCCTCCCTCACAATCAGGGTGACTGCAGAAACAGGTCATTTGCACATATTGCAGCTGCCGTGTGCAGGAAGCACACATTGTCCCTGCATAATACAGTGCTGTTGTGATGAATCACTGCATTCTCCATATGGCTATCAGTTGCATATATGCGATCAGATTGTGCGGTTCATCATGGGTAATGGGGGGGGGGGGATAACTGATACTGGCATCCAGGGCCCCAATTGCAGCCATAGTGGTGACTGTGATCACTGGAACCTTGCACAGTACCTGCTTGTCTTCTATGATTGAGGGAGATGTGTTCATGGCCCCCCAAGGAGGGCAGGATGGTCAGTGATGGACCGCAGTGTGTCATGATTGTGGTATGAGTTAGGTGTATGTGCTGGTGTGCCTATCTTACAGTATACAGCAGGTGTTAAGGGACTGCACACCCTGCATATGTGCTGTCTCAGGCATTACTGCCACTCTGCCGTGCCGCGGACCTCTGTGTGCAACTATTTGGTGTTGGAGGGATAGTGGAGGATCAGGCATCTTGACATCCAATGTGACTTGGCCTTTGTTCAAGGGATGTTTCTGCAGCTCTTTGTCTGTTATGCAGCTGGTGTACTGAGTATGCAGTGCAGTGCGTACTGCATATGCGCCTCTGTAGGCAGGCCCTAAGTGTGGTGTACCACTGTCTCAGACTATGCCAGCCTCGTTGTTTCATGTCCTGGCTTTTACCTATTGCAGGCAGAGACCTGCAGTCTCTTTGATTCTAGATAGTGCTAATGGAGAAGAGTGTGGAGGTATAACCTGATGGTTAGAGCACTTGTTCAGTAAGTGACAGACCAGGGTTTGACTCCCACTTGTTCTCTTTGTGGCTGTGGGAAACTTACTTCAATAAGCTGCAAAAAACAGTCTGGGTCTTCATTGACTGGAGGACACACATTCTTATACTTTTTTATGTGTTATGATAGCACATTGGGTCTGCAAACATGTGCATTGCAATCATGCCCATCTGACAACATGACTTTATTGGCTCTGCTGTAGCCCATTGCAAAGGGTCAGACATGTTCACCTTGCAGATGTGTGACATATGAGTTGTACATGATTGGAATATTTCATCATAAGTGTGACTGAACATCTTTGGCTTCATCACATGTATACAGTACATGCAGGCACATCCCACTCTTGGGATGGCCACCTGCAGGGATCATCACATGTCCCTACTTGCTCTATATGGCCAATATGAGAGGCACTTGTCCAGTTGTTATATGCACATGCGTCAGGAGGATTGTATAGTGGTTAGAAAAGCTGACACAGCTGTCATACCCAAATAGCTGGTATTGGGACTTCCCCTTGGCACAGCTACACTTTTTTCACACACACTACAACTACATTTGTGCAGTCACATCAAGTACATCGGGGCAGCAAGGCCATACTGTACTCTCATCTACTGACATCCATCCTTCAGTACATCTATCATCATGTGCTCGTTTTGAACAGTCATGTATTCTCCTGCCAGCTGCTACACCATGGCCCTCACAGGAACAGTTTAATCATTTGGATGTATCACTCACAGCTCTGTTGTGAATGATCTGCATGTCTCCACTCCTGCTCAGTCATCCTTTTGATGCCCACATCATGGCTATGCTGGCTCTGCCAGGGGACACATCTTCCCAATCCTATGCCACACTCAGACATTACAGCATATTATGTGGGCACCCTTCACTGATACAGTACAGCTGCATCCCATATGCTCATCCCACTTACTGACTGACATGTAGGATACATATGGATCTGACAGGTCCATCAGCTCTTACTTTTCCTTCCATCCATCAGCTAAAATGTGACTTTCACAGGGGCTCCCTTATCCTGTGTTTAGGTGACTGCCATTTCTGTGAGTTAACCCCTGATGTCCTGTTAGCACAGGATAGGTGGAGCCAAGCACCCTTACTGTCGGAACGCCTACTCCCACCCCCGCCTTTACCACATGATGACACCCTTACCACTGCTGTTACTGCCTTGCTAACTAGTGTGCCCTTAATGCTCTTTAGTAAACATACCCCTTAGGCTTTGTTCAGCATACTCAAGGTTTCATGCATGTAGCTGCACATACTCTGAACCTGTTATGTACATCACAGAATTATTTTGTCCAGCCCACAGAAATAAGCTTATTCTTGCTTTTATGGATTGACTGCTGCCTTATATCTTTTTCATTATCTATCCCTCACCTGTTGCCTCCATCTGGGTTAGAAATTTTCTCCATTGCGTATGTATCTTAGAAGTTAGAATCTTCCTAACCCCTATATACAGCTTGGACCTACAAATTTGATGCCCTCTCACTGGGAGAGAAGGTACAGTCATGGAACCTGGCCCCAAATAGGCTTTGGACAAAACAACAACCCCTGTGCTAGATGTGTCATAGTCAGAAGATTAGACATCCATGGTATCGTGATGGCCTGTACCTTCTTAAGAGATAGGTACACAGGGCAGAGAGAATCTGGCATTGCAACAGGCTCCCAGCAGCCTAGACCATATGCATTGAATGCTATCATGATTATAAAACTACTATATTATAGGCAAAAAATCATATTATACAAATTTAGTCATATTATTCTCTTTTCGGCTGTCCTGAACCTTTCTTCAACCTCTGTTGGTGCCAGCCAGCAGCTGACTTGCAAACTTATCCCAGATGAAGATGCCCAGAGAAACTTAGGTAATGGAGGGCCGCTACTTTGTCCTTTACAGTCCATGGAGAATGGGAGAGTGGGACCATCATCAGTTGGACCATGGAGAATGGGAGAGTGGGACCATCATCAGCTTCCCATGCAGTCAGTCTTGAAGTCACCTTTTGCCGACACCTTCTGGTGGTCTTCTTATAATTTAGTCTCAGAGGTGGCAATCCAAAAGATGTTCTCTACCATAAGACCAACAATCTGTGCATTGGACCCTTTTCCAACTTAATGCATTAAGGAATCCATACTGGGTTTCCAGCCTTTTGTGCAGGTTATCATCATTCATAATTTGCAGTCAGGCTATGTTGCCCACCGACTAAAATAGTGTTGTAAATGCGACCTTGGCAATTCTCTCCCAGGAAATTATCACTCAATGTCAAATCTCTCGTATTTGGCAAAGCTAGCATCCTTTACCCACATTAGTTGAGTTTCAGGCTGGGGCATAGTATAGAAACCATTTTATGTGTTTTGCTTAGTTAAATCCATCACTCACTCAATGAAGGGAAGGTGATGCTTCCAATATCACTTGACCTATCCTCGGCATCCTTGGCATCCTCGAATTTGGTTAACCATTGCTTGCTGATAAGTAGGTTATCAGAGTTTGGGGTGGGAGGCTAGGTTCTTTCCTGGTTTATCTCCTTTCTCTCAGGCTGCACCTTTTAAGTTTCTACTGGTCCAGATATCCTCTCAGATAGTTAGCCTTTGTTCTGTGGAGTTTCACAATGGAGGCAAAGAAATTGAACATGAAGGAAAACGAGGTATTAACAGTAAAAGGTCAGAGAGAGATAAATAACTTTTTTGGAAAGAGTTGCCAAAGGCTTGAGTGAATAAGAATATTTTTATGTTTTTTCAGAATCGTGGGTATCTGGATTCCAACCTCAAGATGGAGGTAGGGAATTCCATAGAGAGGGACCAAAGACTGAAAAAACAGCTTTCCTGGTGAGTGCATGTCGGGCCATGTGAACTGGGGGGATCTAAAAATTGGCTTTAAGTAGATCTTACAGCTTATTCTGTTTGAGGTTAATGCAATGAGCTGGCCAGATAGACAGGAGAACCATTTTATTTATCTAACAGCATCAAGCATGTTAAAAGCATCAAGTAGTTATTGACTTGGCTTAAAGTTTTAGATTTAAATTGCCCTAATCTGTAGGTAGGCCTATTAGAGGTTTAAAGACAAGCATTTGTTGCAAGTAAAAGTTTTAGATTTAATGTGCCCTAGTCTGTAGGTAGGCCTATTAGAGATTTAAAAAAATGACAAATAGGCACTTAATCTTTTCCCATCCACTCTCCCCAACTTCCATCTGCCCCAGATACACCCTTAAATTTATAGTCAATTTTCCCAATTAAGAATGACATTGGGTATTATAGGCTATTATAATCAGTAAGGGCCCGATTTAGACATGGACAGTCCTGCCCTCTGTGCATCCGGTTGAAACCGGATGCACAGAGTTAACCGGGATTCTGATCCACGGGGCATGTCTAGCCCCGCAGGGTGAGAATTACATCCAGGCCTGTACATGCAGGCCGGGACCCCGATTCAGTTTGGCCTGCCTGTACAGGCCTTGCCCGGATAGCTCAGTCAGGGCTTTTCAATGGAGCTGCGACACCATGGTGTCCGGTTGCCATGGCATTACGGCTCCGTTCAAAAGCCACGATCCCTGGCCGCTGGTAAAAACGCTTCATTCCCCACAGCCTGACCCTCAATCTGGCCTCCCAAAGGCAGGGTCTGATTGCAGGGAATATCCTCTGCCCCCTGCTGCCTCTTTCCAGCCCCAGGCCTGCCCATTCCTCCCAACTAGGGGAACTTATTCCAGCTCACAGGTAGAATAAATTCCTTGTTCAAACCACTGTTCCCGGATGTACAGGGCTGACATTGGAATTGGCCACTGCCTGCCCTAACGCCGCCCCGATCCTCCCCTTTCCCGTCCCCGTCTAACTTCCCCATACAATGAGTGGGGAAGTTAGTCAGGGTCAGTTGGGAGCCCGAATAGTGGGGATGGATGTCCCAATGGGATGTCCATCCCCACTATTCGTGCCTCAGAATAAGAGATAACCCTTAATAGATTATAAGCAGTTCAGTGAGAAGGAATCACATAATACACAGGTACACTACCAAAAAACTGCCTCCAGTTTTGCAACTGATTCCTATAGATTTTGGGGTGCTGAATCCAGGAAAAATAGCCAAAATGTTCCATCACGTCACGTTTTCTTGCAAAATTAGATTTCTTACCCATATAAGGAATGTTCACATAATTTCTTTTTAGCCGACTGCAGTTTATTTTCTTGGCCCAAAATAGAGGTTGTAATGGTTAACTAACTAGAAACACTCCCTCATGATATTTTAGAGTGTTTTGTATTCATTTTATACATTAACAGGACAATTGGGAGGCAGGGGGCTAAATCCAGTACTCGCGCTGGCGCATGTTCTTTCCTGTTCGCCTCGCCTCGTTCGCTCGCTCAAACATGGTGGTTGCGACATGAACGTTCCTGTCAAATTTCAGTTTCTTGCAAGTTCATTATTACCTTTTGTTTGCTCAGTCGTAATCCAGCTTTATTCCGAAGTGGTTCACTACAGTTGTAGTTTGCAGTGCTGTGTATTTGTGATGGCTCACAGAGCCAGAGGTTGCATCAACTCTCCGGACAGTTTTTGTTTTATTTGTGGGGAATATACTGTGAAAAAGCGGTAGAGGAACATTTCTGCATTTATTAAAAAAGTATATTTCGCCTATTTCGGTTTGAAGTTAGGCGATCAAGACAAACCGTGGGCTCCTCACAAAGTGTGCAAGACATGTGAGGAAGATCTACGCTTATGGATGAAAGGTAAAAAACAAGCATTTCTTTTCGGAATACCTATGATGTGGCGTGAACAAAGAGACCACAGCAGTGACTGCTATTTTTGCTCTTGCATTGTGAAGGGATACAACTTAAAAAATAAGAACGTAATAAGTTACCCCAACCTTCCCTCAGCAATTAGGCCTATGCCTCATAGCAACGAAGTACCTGTGCCTGAACCACCAAAATCTTTGGATCATATTTGTGTGGACGGTTCTGATCATGATGAGACTCATCAGATGGCTTTTCCCGATGAGTCCAGTACTTCCGAGTTTGAAACTGAACCAGATCCGAAACCTGAACTTTTCTCTCAAGCTGAATTGAATGATTTAGTCCGGGATTTAGGACTCCCAAAAGATGCTGCCCAACTGCTAGGTTCTCGGCTTAAACAGAAAAATCTATTGTCACCAGGAACAACTTTTTATTGGTACCGTAACCGCGAGACACAATTTTTGAAGTATTTCAGCAAAGAGGAAGATTTGGTATTTTGCAACGATATATACGGAGTGATGGAAAAGTTTAAACTCAAGTATGATCCTGCTGAATGGCGGCTGTTCATTGATTTGTCAAAAGACAGCATAAAAGGTGTTCTTCTTCATAATGGCAACACATTCGCTTCAGTTCCTATTGCTCTCTGTTATTCTCCAAGAAAAATACGAGAATTTGGCCCTGATTCTTCAGAAGATTCGTTATGATGAGCATAAGTGGATGATTGTTTGTGGAGACTTTAAAATTCTATCCATGCTATTAGGGCAGCAATCCGGTTTCACCAAATATCCCTGCTTCCTTTGCTTGTGGGATAGCCGGGCCCGCGACCTACACTGGGGGAAAAAAGACTGGCCAATTCGGGAGTATTTGAGACCCGGTGAGAAAAATGTTCTTCATGAGAGCTTGGTACCTCGTGATAAAATTCTATTACCACCTTTTTGCTACCATCACAGTGTGTTTTGTTGACATTACTCTATTCTTATGTGCTGCCTTGTTACAATTTTCTTTATTCTTATTTGAATAACTACTAAACAATTAGTATAAAGAATTCATCCAAGAAACTTTTATCTCGATCGCACTCAATCTGAAACGTTCACCTCAAACTACTAACCCAATGTAGCAAAAAATCTGTACGTGATGGAGCAAATTGGTTACCAGATTTGGATTCAGCGCACCAAAAAACATAAAAATCAATCGAAACATTAGAGGCAGTTTAAAAATTTTTTTTTTTAGTGTACCTGTGATATTAGCAGACAATACACCAACCAATCCTGAAGTCCTTCCTTTAATCTACAGTAGGATTCCTTCTACCTTAGCATCTCTAAACAACTGAACTAAATACAAAGATACAGAGAGCAATCCAGCATTGAGATGGGGCTATCCAGTCTTTTGCCCTGAGTGACGCATGTATGCAGGGGCGGCCCAAGGGGGGTGCGGGGCCATGTGCGGAGACTCGGTGCGGGGCCTCATTTGCATAAGTGGCCTTATTTGCATAAATATTTGCATAATGTTACCATACACTAACTTTTAGTAAACATGTCTCTTAATGAGTGTATGGATAAAGAAAGACTAAAAGATTTCTACATTACTATAATCCAGTGCCAACCGCCAGGCACATTAGGAACTACTACAAACGCTGCCCATTTAGAACCCATAGCAAACCTGCCGTATCCTGACAGCATTACCAGGACTCACAAAGCAGCATACCCTACCTATCAAAAGGCAACACTGCAAATATTAAACCAATACATTTCAGAGAATACTGGGGAAAGAGAACAAGTGGCAACGTCAAATAGGAATTACATAAACAGAATACCTCAGCTCAGTTACACATGCAGAACATAGACCATCACCAAACAAGGAATCACAATTTAGAAACAGGAAGGCAATAATTAAACTGGGAACCCCAAAAGCCAAACTTGGAATGTACAACAACACTGTAGAAATAAAACTATAAATTAATTTCCTCTTGTACCAAACAAAGCGCAGACGTTAATGATGCACATTTCCCAGAGCTTTCATATTCCAGTTAATAAATTCAAAATAAAGAGATATCTTTCTACCTTTTGTGCATTTTTTTTCAGTTGCAATTGGTCCAGCCACTTTCTTCTGGTTTCTTCATGTTTTCTGCTAACTCTCCATCGTCTGCGGTCCATTTGTCCTTTCTTCTCTCTTCTAGTTTTTTTTCCATTCTCTCTCTCTACATCTGCTTTAACATACTAATCTTTCTCCTTTTGCTCTTTCCTCATTCCTATTTCATCCACACAAATTTTACCCCTCCATCCTCAATCCCCAATTACTCTCCCAATACCCGGCCAATTGTAGATTTTTCATCCCTCCTACACAAAATATTTTTCCCCTCTCCATTTTACTCTCCCAGCCCCATCCCATTCTAATCCTCCCCAACATCAGCTCCCTTCTAGTTCCAGTCTCACCCAGCATCCATTCCCTTCTAGTCCCTGCATCAGCCCATTTCCAGTCCTAGCTCCCCCATCCATTTCCAGTCCAAGTCCCTTCATCAGCTCATTTTAAATCCTAGCCCCCCCATCAGCCCATTTCTAGTCATTTCCTAGCCCCACCATCAGCCCATGTCAAATCATAGCTCCCCTCCACTCAGCCCAATTCCAGTCCAAGCCCCCCCATGAGCCTACTTCCAGTTCTAGCCCCTCCATGAGTCCATTTCAATTCAAGCCCCCACCACAGCCCATTTCCAATCTTAGCTCCCCCCAACAGCCTTTAACAGTCTTGTATACAAACGTATACAAGACTGTTAAACTGTTATATGTAAACCGCCCTTGATCTCTGGAAGGGGCGGTATAAAAGAAAATAGTGAAAATAAAATAAATAAACAGCCCACTACCAGTCCTAACCCCCCATCACCCCATTTCCAGACAGCCCTCATCAGCCCACAGCCCATTGCCAGTCTTAACCCCCCCATAGCCCATTGCCAGCCCTCATCAGCCCACAGCCCATTGCCAGTCTTAACCCCCCATAGCCCATTGCCAGTCTTAACCCCCCAGCCCATTGCCAGTCTTAACCCCCCCCATGTCCATTGCCAGTCTTAACCCCACCCATAGCCCATTGCCAGTCTTAACCCCCCCTCCCCAGCCCACTGCCAGTCTTAACCCCCCCAGCCCATTGCCAGTCTTAACCCCCAGTCTTAACCCCCCTAGCCCACTGCCAGTCTTAACCCCCCCCTCCTAGCCCATTGCCAGTCTTAACCCCCCATAGCCCATTGCCAGTCCTAACCCCCCCATAGCCCATTGCCAGCCCTCATCAGCCCACAGCCCATTGCCAGTCTTAACCCCCCAGAGCCCATTGCCAGTCTTAACCCCCCTCCCCCGCCCACTGCCAGTCTTAATCCCCCCCAGAGCCCACTGCCAGTCTTAACCCCCCCAGCCCACTGCCAGTCTTAACCCCCCCATAGCCCATTGCCTGTCTTAACCCCCCTCCCCAGCCCTCTGCCAGTCTTAACCCCCCCATAGCCCATTGCCAGTCTTTACCCCCCTCCCCAGCCCACTGCCAGTCTTAACCCCCCCATAGCCCACTGCCAGTCTTAACCCCCCCAGCCCACTGCCAGTCTTAACCCCCCATAGCCCATTGCCAGTCTTAACCCCCCCTCCCCAGCCCACTGCCAGTCTTAACCCCCCCAGACCATTCCCAGTCTTAACCCCCCCCAGTACAGCCCATTGCCAGTCTTAACCCCCAGTCTTAACTCCCCTCCTAGCACATTGCCAGTCTTAACCCCCCTCCCTAGCCCATTGCCAGTCTTAACCCCCCCCAGCCCATTCCCAGTCTTAACCCCCCCCAGCCCAGCCCATTGCCAGTCTTAACCCCCAGTCTTAACCCCCCTCCCTAGCCCATTGCCAGTCTTAACCCCCCCCTCCCTAGCCCATTGCAACGCCCACCCGCCCCCCCCCCCCCCGGCTAATTGCAATTTAAAAAAAAAAAAAAAGCTGGCCACTGCATGGAGTGTCCCGCGGGGCTCCCTCTGCCCGGCGGAACTCTCCCGGCGTGGCTGAGCCCCTCTGTGCCGGCTTGCAGATCCGCGCCGGGAGAGTGTCTCCCTCGCACCTCTGGTAAGCCCGCAGGGGCAGATGGGAAATTTCCCATCAGCCCCTGCTTCCCATCAGCCCCTGCGGGCTTAACAGAGACGCGAGGGAGACACTCTCCCTTCGCGTATCTGCAAGCTGGCACAGAGGGGCTCAGCCACGCCGGGAGAGTTCCGCCGGGCAGAGGAAGTCCCGCGGGACACTCCATGCCGCGGCGGCGGCAGCGGCCAGCTTTTTTTTTTTTTAAATTTAATTAAGAAAAAAAAGCAGAATGTTCTTTGCGCGGGGCCCCCCGAAACGCGGGGCCCTGTGCAAAAAACATTCTTGCTCAATGGACGGGCCGGCCCTGCATGTATGATATCCTCTCACAACGAGGATGGACTCATGAGGGAAGGGTTAGGATGGCCATCTTAGTTGGTGATTCGATCATTATGCATGTAAACAGTTGGGTGGATGGTGGGTATGAGGATAACCCGGTCACTTGCTTGCCTGGTACGAAGGTAGTGTACGTCATGTGTAAACTAGAAAGGATTTTAGACCATGCTGAGGAGGAGCCGGCTGTCCTGGTACAAGTTAATTAATTAATTAATTAAACTGGTTTTGGTATACCGTTTTTTAAAGAGTCAAAACGGTTTACATGGAACAGTGTGCAACGGGAGAAACGGTGTGAATGCGGGTTACATCAAAATTCTTTTTAAACATGGAGCAATATACAAATGGGAGAAACGTGGGCTCATGCAGGCTACATTAAAACTGTTTTTAAACAATAAACAAGATGATTATAGGAATAATACTTGGTAATTAGCAGTACAGATCAGGACATCACTTCAGATGGCTAATTGGGGAGGAGGGGAAAGAGGGATGTTCTGTGAGAGAGGTGGTTGTTCCTGCTGAGGGTTAGTCAGAGGGGTTGTGCCATAATGTTCTTCAAAAAGGCATGTCTTGAGGTGTCTTTTGAAGGCTTGGTATGACTGGATGCTCAGTAGTGTGGGAGGTAGAATATTCCAGAAGGTGGGAGTGTAGAGTGCAAAGGCTTTCATGTGAACGCATTGTGTGCTGTTATGTACTTGAGGTGGCAAGTGAAGCAGGTTGAGCGTGCTTTCTCGGCATGGCCTACTGGTGTTGGGGCATCTGATCAGAGTCTGGAGGTGCTCGGAGGTGGTGTTGTTGCGGGTCTTGTGGATAATGGCGAGGACTTTGTGTTTGATTCTTGATGCAATAGGAAGCCAATGAAGAGATTTCAGTATGGGAGTGATGTGGGTGTGTCTGGAGGCTCCGACAATGGTGCGTGCTGTGGTGTTCTGGGCTTCATGGAGAGTTACCGTATGTTAACATTGCATCTGGTGACATTAACACGCGTTAATGTTACTTAACGCGCGTTAACATAGCCGCTGCTTTGCTACCGTGCTTTAGTAAAAATACCCCTTAGACATAAAAGCCTGGCATACTGCGCGGAAATTCTTTGGGGAGAGGAGGGGGTATAGTTTGCGAAGGTTCTGAGTTTGAAATAGATATTCTTCGTGGTGTTCTTGATGTGTACTTGGAAGTTCAGTCAGCGATCCAGAATGACACTGAGGTATTTGACTTGTGACTTGAATTTTGCATCTTCAATTTTGATGGAGTGTCTTCAATTTTGATGGAGGAGAGGGGTGTGAAATTGGGGTCCTTGGTAACATGGAAGATCTCAATCTTGATGAAGTTAACTACAAGGTTGTGACGTTGAAGCCAACAGACTATTTCTTTGAAGAAGGCAGTTAGAAACATAGAAATATGACGACAGAAAAAGACCACATGGCCTATCTAGTCTGTCCTTCCATAACAACTACAACAGTCCACTTTTTGCCTTTAGAGATCCTCTGTGTTGGTCCCATGCTTTCTTGAATTCAGTTACTGTCCTCATCTCTACCACCTCCACTGGGAGACTATTCCACGGATCCACTACTCTTTCCGTAAAGAAATATTTCCGCATATCACTCCTGAATCTATCTCCCTTCACCCTCATCCCATGTCCCCTCGTAGCAGAACTTGCTTTCAATTGAAAGAGGCTCTCTCCCTGAACATTTATGCCACGGAGGTATTTAAACATCTCAATCATATCACCTCTATCCCGCCTTTCCTCTAAGGTGTACATATTAAGATCCTTAAGTCTGTCCTCATATGCTTTATAATGAAGCCCATTAATCATTTTGGTAGCAACCCTCTGCACCGACTCCATCCTGTTCACATCCTTTTGAAGGTGCGGTCTCCAGAATTGCACACCATACTCCAAATGAGGTCGCACCAAAGACTTATACAGAGGCATTATCACCTCCTTTTTTCTGCTAGCCATTCCTCTCCGAATGCACCCAAGCATCCTTCTAGCTTTTGCTGTCGCCTTTTCCACCTGTTTAGCTACTTTAAGATCATCAGACACAACCACGCCTAGGTCCCGCTCTCCTTTAGTGGACAAAAGTACTTCACCTCCTATACTGTATTGCTCCCTTGGATTGCTGCAGCCCAAATGCATGACCTTACATTTTTTAACATTAAATCCCAGCTGCCAAATTCTAGACCATTCTTCAAGCTTAGCTAGATCCCTCCTCATGTTATCTACCCCTTCCTGGGTGTCTACTCTATTGCAGATTTTGGTATCATCCGCAAAGAGGCAAACCTTACCCGACAGCCCTTCCGCTATATCACTAACAAAGATGTTAAAAAGAATCGGACCAAGGACAGATCCCTGGGGCACACCACTGGTAACATCCTTCTCCTCAGAGTGAGCTCCATTTACTTGTACTCTTTGTCGCCTCCCACCCAACCAAGGTTCAAGTAGTTGGGAGCAGTAGTGTGGAACGGAGTAAATATCATTATGTCATCCGCATATAATTGGTACCCAACATTGAACTTCTGGATAGTTGTGCAGAGGGGCTTAATGTAGATGTTAAAGAGTAGAGATGAGAGTTCAGATCCCTGGGGAACTCCTTGAGGTAGTGTATAGGGTGCTGACAGGGCTGGCCCGTCCATTGAGCAAGAATGTTTTTTGCATAGGGCCCTGCGTTTCAGGGGGCTCCGCGCAAAAAACATTCTACATTAGCACAAGTAGATTAAAAAAAAAAAAAAAACGGCTGCTGCTGCCGCTGCCGCCATGGCAGTGGCAGAATCAAATGTCCCGCCGCAGGGCCCCGCCTGCCCAGCAGAGCCTCCCTGCAGCATCAGCTTCCGAGTCCCTCCCAATGCGCAGGCTTTCAGAGCCGTGAAGGAAGAGCTTCTCTGACCTCTCGCGGCTCTGTTAATCCCGCCGGGGCTGATGGGAAAGCCCATCAGCCCTGGCGAGATTAACAGAGCCGCGAGAAGAAAGGGAAACTCTTGCGGCTCTGAAAGCCTGTGCTATGGGACTTGGGAGCTGATGCTGCAGGGAGGCTCTGCCATGGTGGCAGCGGCAGCAGCAGCCGGTTTGTTTTTTTAAATCTATCAGGGCTGATGGGGGGAGGGGGGTTAGGACTCATAATGGGCTATGGGGGGGCTAAGACTGGAAGTGGGTTGATGGGGGGGAGGGGGTTAGGACTTGAAATGGGCTATGGGGGGGGTTAGGACTACTAATGGGCTATGGGGGGGCTAAGACTAGAAGTGGGCTGATGGGGGGTTAGGCCTGGAAATGGGCTGATGGGGGGTTAGGATGTAATGGGCTATGGGTGGGGGCTAAGACTGGAAATGGGCTGATGGAGGGAGGGTTAGGATGTAATGGGCTATAGGGGGGCTAAGACTGGAAATGGGCTGATGGGTGTAGGACTGGTAATGGGCTATAGGGGGGGCTAGGACTGGAAATGTGCTGATGGGGGGGTTAGGACTGATAATGGTCTATGGGGGTGCTAAGACTGGAAATGGGCTGATGGGGGTTTAGGACTAGTAATTGGCTATGGGGGGCTAGGACTGGAAATGGGCTCTCGGGGGCTAGGACTGGAAAAGTGCTAAGCGGGGGGTAGGACTCGAATGGCCTGGGGGGAGGCGAAGACAAGACATGGGCTGATGGGGGTTAGGACTGGTAATGGGCTATGGGGGGGCTAAGACTGAAAATGGGGTGAAGGGGGGCTTAGGACTGGAAGTGGGCTGATGGGGGGCTTAGGACTGGTAATGGGCTGGGGGGCTAGGACTGGCAATGGGCTGGGGGGGGGCTAGGACTGGAAATGGGCTGAGTGGAAGGAGGGCTTGAACTGCAAATAGCTGATGGGGATGGGGGCTTGGAATGGAAATGGGCTGTGTGGAAGAAGGGCTTTAACTACAAATAGCTGATGGGGAGGGGGGCTTGGAATGGAAATGGGCTGTAAGGTGAGGGAGCTAGGACTGGAAATGGGCTGAGTGAGGGGGGGCTAGGACAGGAAATGGGCTGATGGAGGGCTAGGATAGGACTGGAAATGGGCTGTTGGGGGGCTTGGATTGAAATGGACTCATGGAGGGGCTAGAACTGGAAGTAGGCTCATGGGGGTCTTGGATTGGAAATGGGCTGAGTGGAGGGGAGCTAGGATTTGACATGGGCTGATGATGGTGGGGCTAGGAAAGGACTAGAAATGGACTGATGGGGGGCTGGGATTGGAAATGAGCTGATGGAGGGACTCGGATGGGGGAGCTAGGACTTGAAATGGGCTGATGGGGGTTAGGACTGGTAATGGACTATGGGGGGCTAAGACTGAAAATGGGGTGATGGGGGGCTTAGGACTGAAGTGGGATGATGGGGGGCTTAGGACTGGTAATGGGTTATGGGGGCTTAGGACTGGTAATGGGCTATTGGGAGGGCTAGGACTGGTAATGGGCTGGGGGTGGCTAGGACTGGAAATGGGCTGAGTGGAAGGAGGGCTTGAACTGTAAATAGCTGATGGGGACGGGGCTTGGAATGGAAATGGGCTGTAAGGGGAGGGAGCTAGGACTGGAAATGGGCTGAGTGAGGGGGGGCTAGGACAGGAAATGGGCTGATGGAGGGCTAGGATAGGACTGGAAATGGGCTGTTGGGGGAGCTTGGATTGAAATGGACTCATGGAGCGGCTAGAACTGGAAGTAGGCTTCCAGGCTAGAAATGGGCTTATGGGGGGCTGGGATTGGAAATGAGCTGATGGAGGGACTCGGATGGGGGAGCTAGGACTGGAAATGGGCTGATGCGGGGACTAGAAGGGAGCAGATGCTGGGTGGGGCTGGAACTAGAAGGGAGCTGATGTTGGGGGAGGATTAGAATGGGATAGAGCTGGGAGAGTGAAATGGAGAGGGAAAAAAAATTTGTGTGGGAGGGAAGACAAATCTACAATTGGCCGGATATTGGGAGAGTAAGTGGGGATTGAGGATGGCGGAGTAAAATTTGAGTGGATGAAATAGGAATGAGGAAAGAGCAAAAGGAGAAAGATTAGTATGTTATAGCAGATGTAGAGAGAGAATGGAAAAAAACTAGAAGAGTGAAGAAAGGACAAATGGACAGCAGACGATGGAGAGTTAGCAGAAGACACGAAGAAACCAGAAGAAAGTGGCTGGAGCAATTGCAACTGAAAAGAAATGCACAAAAGGTAGAAAAATATCTCTTTATTGAATTTATTAACTGAAATATGCCAGCTGTGGGAAATGTGCATCATTAACGTCTGCGCTTTGTTTAGTACAAGAGGAAATTAATTTATAGTTTTATTTCTACAGTGTTGTTGGGCTTTTGGGGTTCCCAGTTTAATTATTGTCTTCCTGTTTCTACATTGTGATTTCTTGTTTGGTGACGGTCTATGTTCTGCACGTGTAACTGAGCTGAGGTATTCTGTTTATGTAATTCCTATTTGACATTGCCACTTGTTCTCTTTCCCCAGTAGGTCATGTATTGTTGTTCTCTGAAATGTATTGGTTTAATATTTGCAGTGTTGCCTTTTGATAGGTAGAGTATGGTGCTTTGTGAATCCTGGTAATGCTGTTATGATACGGCAGGTTTGCTATGGGTTCTAAATGGCCAGTGTTTGTAGTAGTTCCAAATGTGCCTGGCAGTTGGCACTGGATTATAGTAATGTAGAAATATTTTAGTCTTTCTTTATCCATACACTCATTAAGAGGCATGTTTACTAAAAGTTAGTGTATGGTAACATTATGCAAATATTTATGCAGATGAGGTCCCTTATGCAAATGAGGCCCCGCACCGAGTCTCCGCACATGGCCCTGCACCACCCTTGGGCCGCCCCTGGGTGCTGAAGTATGGATTCCAACTCTTATCTGCTGGATATGTTGGGAGAGATAGGAGCGGATTCATTTAAGTTGCTTGCCTTGAACCCCAATGTTACTGAGCTGGTTGAGTAGTGTCTGGTGGGACACTGTGTCAAACGCTGCAGAGATATCTACAAATGACATAGTAAAGTGTGTGTGTGTGTGTGTGTGTGAGTTGAAATCCAGGACCTCTAGGGTAGCATTCTCAGAAATATTTTCTGTTCTATGCACAAGACCCAAAAGACAGGCAGAGCTCCAGAGTCTCAATGTGTGGATGACATCATTGTGCAGGGAGGAAGATTTTAAATTTCTTAGGAACTGGGTTACATTCTGGGGAAGGAGGAGCCTATTTTGCAAAGAT
This sequence comes from Ichthyophis bannanicus, assembly GCA_033557465.1. NCBI lineage: Eukaryota > Metazoa > Chordata > Amphibia > Gymnophiona > Ichthyophiidae > Ichthyophis > Ichthyophis bannanicus. Next base: position 1,071,864,396 of record CM066031.1, on the reverse strand, counting down.
GGGCTTCACCTTAAGTGGAGTGGTACTATGTATCAGGTTCCTGCAGTTAATATTCAGAAAGAAGAGAGAACAGCTTTTAAACTAGAATATTGGGAAAAAACAACAGTCACTCAGGAGCACATGGTTCTTTGTAAAGTATCTAGGAAGGATACCATCATAACAAGGAGGTTGAAGCATCCCGATACAGCCTAGATCTATTAGCCTAGATGCCTTTAAATAAAGAAAATAAAGAGGTGAATGATTGCTGATTATCCCTGCCAACTGCTATGAAGGTTGTAAATTCAAGCATGTACACCTTGAAATGTCTGTATGCAAATGCCAGAAGCCTAAAAGATAAGATGGAATAATTTGAATATAAAGCATAAGAACATAAGATATGCCATACTGGGTCAGACCAAGGTCCATCAAGCCCAGTATCCTGTTTCCAATAGTGGCCAATCTAGGTCATACGTACCTAGCAGTTTCCCCAAAAGACACAGGTTCCACAATGCTTGTACTGGGTCAAGCATTGATATCCTGGGTCCCTTCTTAATAATGGTTTATGGACCTTTGCTCCAGGAACTTGTCCAAACCTTTTTAAACCCAGCTACACTAAGGGGCATGTTTACTAAACACCGTTGCTGTGCGGGTTCCCGTTAGTGTGCTGGTGCCATATAAGGAGTGGGCGGGCCAGGCAGAAAAAAGCAAAAAACCGGACCATACGTGTGTGCATCACGCTAATGTGCAGGGCCCACATTAGTGCGTGGGAAGGCTAAGTTGTGCGCTGCTTCAAAACCAAACAATAGAGCCGTAGTACAAAGGTGAAGACACCGACCAGGGGCCAGGGGTTCAAACCCCCATTGCACTCAACAAAAAAGACAGCTGAGGCATCAACATTTATGGGCAAAAGTGGTTTAGGAGGCATATTAATTTTGGGCGGCAGAAGGCGGCGCACTGTTATTTTTATTACGGCATGAGGCGGCGCACTGTTTAGTGTGGGCGGCAGATGGCGGCGCATTGTTACGTTTGGGCGGCAGAAGGCGGTGCGCTGATAAATGTGGGCAACAGAAGGCGGCGAGTCGGTGGGCAGAAGGCGGCGCGCTGATGTGTGAGGGGGCAGTCCAATAGTGGGAGGGATAAGTGGTGCGCTGATGTGCAAATAGCAGGAACGGAGCCATAGCACAATGGTTAAGACACTGACCACTTGTGCAGGGATCATGGGTTCAACCCCTCACAGTGCCCAGTGAACAAGGCTGGCTGGGGCAGTATGTATCATGGTGAGGAGTGCTGTAGGAGGTCTTCCATTTATATTTTATTTCCCACCACTAGTAAACCCACTCTCACAGTGTGTTAACATACGGATGCCCGTAAGGCACATGTTACAGTGCACTGTCTGCCAAGGCACCCTAGAATGTCCCCTATAGGGCACCATGTATGTTGCGACACAGGATAATGTATAGTGCACCCTATATGGATGGCAACCATAAGGTGGCCTATAGGGCGCCCTAGAAAGCACCCTCAGAGGCACCTAATGGGTATAGTAAGCTGTGTGTGGTTTTGCCGGCATAGACATATGTACAGTAAATAAAAATAAAGCTGTGGACAGCCCTATCAAAGGGCCCCACTGTGGGTTTGAACCCATGACCTCTGGCTGTACAAGGAGTGACGTAACCATTGGGCTACAGCTCTATAGCTGACAGCAAGCCCCTGGCTGGCTGCAGAGAGCCTGTACGTCACCCCACAGACAGTCTGCTGTTGTAGACAGGATAGGGTTAGGCCACCCGTACCCATGATGCACTGCACATGCAAATCAGCTGTCCACAGATGCACACAAGATGGGGAATGCACCCCAACAGCTACCCGGCCTGGTAGGGGGAATTGTCCATGTGCACCCACACAGCACCTCGGCCTGGTAGGGGGTCCTGAGCGGGTGGACTACCAGCAAAGAGTAGCTAAACACCGTCACATTGTGCGGGTACTGTGCTCACCCTGAGGGTGTGATGTGGCACCCAGGACCAGGTCCACAACACCAGCCATGGCTGGATGAGGCCATGACAGAGCTCCACAACAGTACTAACCTGTGAGATAGGAAGGTGCTGCAGAAACATGTTGGATATCTCTGTCTGTTTCAGTTAGTGGAAACCCCTATGGACCCCTAGGTGGTCAAAGTAACCCCCCCCCCCCCCAGGGTGGCAAACAGGGCCATCAAACCCTCAGTCCTGCTGGGGAACAGATACCCAACAGGGCAGGCCAAGCAGCTTCTCACACATCCATTACACAATATCAGACAGACTTTAGGCCTGGATATCCAATGATGCACCCCAGCACTATCTGATATTCACCTGCAGCAAGCCATCAGCCACTGCACCCTGCAAGGCACTCCATCAAGACACATACCAGCTGTGAACAGTCTGCTGGTTAGCCCTGATGGAAATGCATGCACCCAAAACTGGGGTGGCAGCACACACAAGAGGAGAGTTCTGTGAGGAGGCCCCAACAGGAAACCCATATATATCACAATAGAGAATCACAATACAGCACTATGGGGGTGCCTAGCCATGCTGTCATCACTGCACACTCAGGGTGAGAGTGCTCCCCCAGCACCACATACAGAGGTCACCCTGTCTGTGTAGGTGGTGGCCTGGCACTACAATGTCACAGCCAGTGCCCTATGCCCTGTGCAGATGCATCCTGGCCAGCCCACCATGTCTTACCTATACCCATGGTACCTTGCTGCTCATTATGCACATTGGCAGGCCAATACTGGCAGTAGTGCTGGCAGTGTGGGTTGGGGAAGGTGTTTGCAGCCAACACACACTGTATAGAGTCTAGACAGACACACACTCCCACACCTATGCCAGCAATGTGCTACTATTGAGGGGGTGATTAGCCTTGGCCACCACACCGGTCCTGGGCACGGCACAGGCATGGATATGGTACGCAGTATTGCTGGGGGTCACTCCCCAGGATGGTGAACACCGTCAGAGGCCAGGCCTGGAGCACGCACCGCAGACACCAAACAGATTGTTCGGATGGGGTCAACTAGCAGTATGTGCGTAACGTAGGGATATCTATCAGCCTGTACTCTTAGCAAATGTTTCAGAGCTGTGTACCTCAGGTGTAGGGTGACATTGCTAAGGTATGCAGGTGCTGGTATTGGGAGATGCACGCAGGGTCCAATGTTCTGCCTCTACAGGAGACATTGGCCAATGGGGCCTGTGGGTGTGGGTGTGGATGTGTGTCTGCCCCTGTTGGCTGCTGCTTTACGGCAGCGCTTCCCCACTCCAGTCCAGTTTTGCATCACACTGTTCGGGTCTTCCTGCTGTCCCTCATGAATATGCATGAGCTACATCTACATGCCGTGGGGGTGGTGCATAGATATACAGCACAGGCATTTGTATGAGTGGCAGCATGGAACCTGACTGGTGTGTGGCCCACCAGGACTGCATTTGGGGGATTCTGCTGTAGGTTCTGCTCCTGTTCATGGTGTCTGTGCTCAGTGGGGTAAAAGATAGATGTATTACCATTGCATATGTCCTTGTCACGAAAGGTGTGTCCTTACTGTCACTGTTTATTTGTGGGGAAAATATGTGTGCAGGATTGCCGGTAGCCCCAGCTGGTCTTTGAACCTGTGACCTTCTGTTTTTGCATGCACTGTCTGTGTGCACTGCACCACCGTGTAGCCACAGATTGGCTGAATTCCCTGGATAGTCCATGACTGTGGATCCGGCAGGGCCTGTCTGTTGCTGTGGACTGTGCCAGCCTGCACATGGCTAGGCCTCTGTCTTCTGTCGCTAGCAGCCACTGCCCCCTGCACCACATGTACTCGTCCGCCAACATGCTGGCATGAGCTTCTCCCATAAAAAGCAGGTGACCTGATTGGAATGTGGCAGTACGGGACTGCATTTGGGGTACTTGGTTGTGGGTAATGCCCATTGTTGTGGTGTATGTGCGTTGTTGGGTAAAATATGGGTGTTTTCCCCATGCTTATGTCCCCTGCAATACAGGGGTGTCTGCACTATCTGTGTTTAGTGGTGGGTAAAATATAGGGACTGGGCTGGCAAGTGCCCCAGCTGGGCTTTGAACCTCTGGTCTTAGAGGTACTGACTCTGTCCTCTGCACCACACTATGGCCACATAGACAGTGCTGCCCCTGGAGGTAGTAAGCCTGGCAGGATGGAGTCACAAACCCTGCTCTACGCAAATTTACTGTGGGCATATGCACCCTGTCTGGTGACAAACATGCACATAAACCCCGGAAATGTCCATGGGAAATGGGGGACAAAATATCACCACGCTGGGCAACAGTGATATTAATGGGCAACCATAGCAAACACTCCCAGGAAAGCTCCACAAAAGGAAATGTTTTTTGGAAGAGTCTCCGCTCCGTAAACCCTTCCAAAATACATTTCTTTTTTCTGGAGCTTTGCTAGGTGTGTTTTCTGTATTTGCCCATCACTATAACTGTTCCCCAGCTGAATTACTATTTTTAATAGTTCTGTTGTGGTCATTTTCTATTTTTATTTGCACTTTTGTGCTGTGCACATGTATCACACTGCTCACGTTTTGCTGGTTTCCCCGGTTTTCCTGTACATTGCTGACGGAAATGGTTTCTCTTCCCTTTAAATGCTTTCTACCGCGAGTGTTTCACTGGCGGTATTTTTTCCTTGTAAATTCGGGCACGCTCCTGTGCGGGGAGTCTCTCCCCTCCCACATTCCACCCATTGACCCCGTCTCTCCGCCCCTCGGGGGCCTTCCTCCGCCCTCATTTCGCCTTTCCACGCCTCTATCGCACATGAGCGCCCCGCAAACGTGCGCGTTTTCGGCGCACGCGTGCGGGACCCGTTAATGTGCCGCACACGCGTACGGGGCGCTTAAGAGCACTTAAACGCATCATTTTAGGGCGCTCAGGTGCGCCCCGCACAAGTGCCCCGTTTAGTAAACATACCCCTAAGTCCTTTGTGAAACATAGGATTTAGTACAAGAGCTATCCATGTTGGGACCAGGGCCAGCCCGTCCATTGAGCAAGAATGTTTTTTGCACAGGGCCCCGCGTTTCAGGGGGCCCCGCTCAAAAAACATTCTACATCAGGCCAAATAGATTAAAAAAAAACAAAAACGGCTGCCGCTGCTGCTGCCGCTGCCGCTGTGGACATCAGCTTCGGACAGAGTCCCAAAGCGCGGGCTTTCAGAGCCGCGAGAGCTTCCCTGACCTCTCGCGGCTCTGTTAAGCCACCCGGGGCTGATGGGAAATCCCTGGTGGGCTTAACAGAGCCGCGCGAAAAAGGGAAACTCTCACGGCTCTAAAAGCCCGCGCTTTGGGACTCTGTCCGAAGCTGATGTTTCTGGGAGGCTTTGCCGGGTAGGGGGGGGCCCCGTGGCGGGACGCTTGATTCTGCCCCTGCCACGGCGGCAGTGGCAGCAGCAGCTGGTTTGCTTTTTTAAAAAAATCTATTTGGCCTGATGGGGGGAAGGGGGTTAGGACTGGTAATGGGCTATGGGGGGGAGCTAAGACTGGAAGTGGGCTGATGGGGGGTTAGGACTAGTAATGGGATATGGGGGGCTAGGAAAAGAAATGGGTGGGTAGGACTGGAAATGGGCTGATGGGGGGCTAAGACTGGAAATGGGCTGATGGGGTTCAGAACTGGAGGCTGATGGGGTGGCTAAGACTGGAAATGGGCTGATGGGGGGGCTAAGACTGGAAATGGGCTGATAGTGGGTTAGAACTGGAGGCTGATAGGGGGGCTAAGACTGGAAATGGGCTGATGGGGGGTTAGGACTGGTAATGGGCTATGGGGGGGCTAAGACTAAAAATGGGCTGATGGGGGTAGGACTAGTAATGGGCTATGGGGAGGCTAGGACTGGAAATGGGCTGATGGGGGGGTTAGGCCTGGAAATGGGCTATGGGGAGGCTAAGACTAAAAATGCGATGATGGGGGGGTTAGGACTGCAAATGGGCTGATGGGGTTAGGACTGGTAATGGGCTATGGGGAGACTAAGACTAAAAATGGGCTGATGGGGGGGGTTAGGACTAGTAATGGGCTATGGGGGGGCTAGGACTGGAAATGGGCTGATGGGGGGCTTAGGACTGGGAATGGGCTGATGTGGGGCTTAGGACTGGTAAGGGCTATGGGGGGCTAGGACTGGTAATAGGCTGGGGGGGGGTTGCTAGGACTGGAAATGGACTGAGTGGAAGGAGGGCTTGAACTGCAAATAGCTGATGGGGACAGAGGCTTGGAATGGAAATGGGCTGAGTGGAAGGGGGGCTTGAACTGCAAATAGCTGATGGGGAGGGGGCTTGGAATGGAAATGCGCTGTGAGGGGAGGGAGCTAGGACTGGAAAAGGGCTGAGTGGGGGGTAGGACAGGAAATGGGCTGAGGTAGGGGCTAGGATAGGACTGGAAATAGGCTTTTGGGGGGTGCTAAGATTGGAAATAGGCTGTGGTGGGGGCTTGGATTGAAATGGACTCATGGAGGGGCTAGAACTGGAAGTAGGCTCATGGGGGGCTTGGATTGGAAATGGACTGAGTGGAGGGGAGCTAGGATTTGACATGGGCTGATGGTGGGGCTAGGAAAGGACTATAAATGGGCTGATGGGGGTCTGGGATTGGAAATGAGCTGATGGAGGGACTCGGATAGGACTGGAAATGGATGGGGGAGCTAGGACTGGAAATGGGCTGATGGTGGGGCTAGGATAGGACTGGAAATGGGCTTATGGGGGCTAGGACTGGAAATGGGCTTATGGGAGGCTAGGACTGGGAATGGGCTGATGCGGGGACTAGAAGGGAGCGGATGCTGGGTGGGGCTGGAACTAGAAGGGAGCTGATGTTGGGGGAGGATTAGAATGGGATGGAGCTTGGAGAGGGGAAAAATATTTTGTGTGGGAGGGAAGACAAATCTACAATTGGCCGGATATTGGGAGAGTAAGTGGGGATTGAGGATGGAGGGGTAAAATTTGAGTGGATGAAATAGGAATGAGGAAAGATCCAAAGGAGAAAGATTAGTATGTTAAAGCAGATGTAGAGAGAGAATGGAAAAAAACTAGAAGAGAGAAGAAAGGACAAATGGACAGCAGACGTTGGAGAGTTAGAAGAAGACATGAAGAAACCAGAAGAAAGTGGCTGGAGCAATTGCAACTGAAAAAAAAGGCACAAAAGGTAGAAAAATATCTCTTTATTTTGAATTTATTAATTGGAATATGTCAGCTCTGGGAAATGTGCATCATTAACGTCTGCGCTTTGTTTAGTACAAGAGGAAATTAATTTATAATTTTATTTCTACATTGTTGTTGTACATTCCAAGTTTGGCTTTTGGGGTTCCCAGTTGAATTATTGTCTTCCTATTTCTAAATTGTGATTCCTTGTTTGGTGATGGTCTATGTTCTGTATGTGTAACTGAGCTGAGGTATTCTGTTTATGTAATTCCTATTTGACATTGCCACTTGTTCTCTTTCCCCAGTAGGTCATGCATTGTTATTCTCTGAAATGTATTGGTTTAATATTTGCAGTGTTGCCTTTTGATAGTTACGGTATGATGCTTTGTGAGTCCTGGTAGTGCTGTTAGGATACGGCGGGTTTGCTATGGGTTCTAAATGGACAGTGTTTGTAGTAGTTCCTAATGTGCCTGGCGGTTGGCACTGGATTATAGTAATGTAGAAATCTTTTAGTCTTTCTTTATCCATACACTCATTAAGAGGCATGTTTACTAAAAGTTAGTGTATGGTAACATTATGCAAATGAGGTTCCTTATGCAAATGAGGCCCCGCACCGAGTCTCCACACATGGCCCCGCACCCCCCTTGGGCCGCCCCTGGTTTGGACCACTTGGCACTTGTGATCATAATATGACCACATTTATCTTAATAACTGGAGTGAGTATGCAAAGGAAATCTATGGTGTCAATATTTAATTTTCAAAAAGGCAACTATGACAAAATGAGGAAAATGATTAGAAAAAAAGCTAAAAGAAGCAGCTGCAAAGGTCAAGAGTTTACATCAGGCGTGGACATTGTTTAAAAATACAATCTTGGAAGCCCAGACCAGATGAATCCCATGCATTAAGAAAGACTGAAGGAAGGCCAAACAACAACCAGCTTAGTTAAAAGGTGAGGTGAAAGAGGCAAAAAAAAAAATCTTTCAAAAAATGGAAAATGTTACTAAATGAAGAAAACAGGAAACAGCATAAACACTGCAAAGATAAATGCAAGGCACTAATAAGGAATACAGAAAGAGAATTTGAAAAGAAGCTTGCCACAGAGACAAAAACTCACAATAAACCTTTTTTTCTGATATATATGAAGCAAAAAGCCAAGGAAAGAATCAGTTGGACCATTATATGATCAAAAGGTAAAAGGGGCACTCAGGGAGGACAAGGTTATAGCTGAGAGATAAAACAAATTGTTTTGCTTCGGTCTTTACTGAGGAAGAAATGAAGTTACCCATGGCAGAAAGGGTATTTAACAGTGAAGAGGCAGAAGAGCTGAATGAAATCTCAATAAATCTGGAAGATGTAGTAGAACAAACTGATAGACTAAAAATCAGGAAATTACCTGGACCAGATGGTATATATCCAAGAATGCTGACAGAACTAAAAAAAATTGTAGAACTACTATTAATGATTTTTAACCTATTGTTAAAATCATTTATAGTACCAGAATATTGGAGGGTGGACAATGTAATATCTATTTTACAAAGAGCTTCAGGGATGATCCAGGAAACTACAGATTGGTGAGCTTAATGTCAGTGGTGGGCAAATATAATTAAGAACAAAATTACTGGGCATATGGACAGACATGGTTTAATGGGACAAAGTCAACGTGGATTTAGTCTTGCCTCATCAATCTGCTCCATCTGCACAGGGCTGCCCAAACATTAGGCAAACTAAGTGGTAGCCTGGGGTGGCAGCTTCTGGAGGGTGGCAAAGCAGGACACTGAAATCTAAACAATAGAGTCTCACAGCTGGGGGGGGAGGGGGCGGGTTGGAATTAAGGCTTAAGGTTTGCCTTCAACTCTGGGGCCGGCCTGCATGCGGAGAAATGTAAGCCAGTTAATATTGTATATTTAGACTTTCAGAAAGCATTTTACAAAGTCCCACATCAGAGACTCCTGAGGAAATTAAAAAGACATGACATAGGAGGCAGTGTCCTATTGTGGAATGGAAACTAGTTGAGAGATAGAAAATAGAGAGTAGGATTAAATGGTCAATTTTATCCATGGAGGAGAGTGAATAGTGGAGTACCCCAGGGATCTGTATTGGGACTAGTGCTTTTTAACATATTTATAAATGATCTGGAATTGGAACAACCAATGAGGTGATTAAATTTGAAGATGACAACAAAATATTCAGTTGTTAAACACATGTAGATTGTGAGAAACTGCAGGAGGACCTTGTGAGACTGAAAAACAAGCATCCAAATAGCAGATGATATTTAATAAGAACAAGTGGTGCACATAGGGAAGAATAACCAAAACTATAGATACACAATGCCAATCATTTAAGTTATAATGAGTTATAATTTTGCTGAGGGTTCCCCATTGTTGTGGCAATTGTGCTTCCTTCATCATGCGATCCCCCTTCTCCATGCAGCGGCAGTGGCAAACTTACCTCATAGTGTCTGCCGTGGGCCCAGTGACTGTTCCCTGCTAGACTGAAGTCTTGTGGTGTGGCTAGTTTCACAAGACTTCTGCCTGGTGAGGAACAGCTGCTGGGCTCACAGCAGACTTACGCAAGCGGAGCAGCATTGCAAACATGATAAGGTAAGTTTTCCACGCTGCCGCTGCTGCTGTGTGGACCTCCTTTCTGCCCGGGCTCCCCTCCCCCCCCCCAACATTGTGGGGGCTGCTTGAATGGAATTCATGCCACTGCACAATGCTAGTTTCCACATTAAGAGTCACCACCCAAGAAAAGGATCTGGATATGATTAGAGACAATACATAGAAATCTTCTGTTCAGTGTGTGGCGGCAGACAAATAAGCAAACAGAATGTTAGGTATCATTAGGAAAGTAAAATAAAATAAAACAAAGGATATTATAATTATATTATAATATTATAATGCCTCTGTATCACTCCATGGTACAATTGCACCTTGAGTATTATGTGCAATTCTGGTCTTTGCATCTCAATATTGCAGCATTAGAAAAGGTCCAGAGAAAGGCGACTAAAATGATAAAAGGAATGGAGCAACTCTCCTATGAGGAAAGGCTAAAGAAGTTAGGGCTCTTTAGCCTAGAGAAGAGACAGCTGAGGGGAGATATGATATAGATCTATAAAATCCTGAGTAGCGTGAAACGGGCAGGCGTGACTCGATTCTTTACTCTTTCAAAAAATACAATGACTAGAGGACATGTAGTGAAGCTACAAAGTACTATATTTAAAAAAGATAGGAGAAAATATTTTTTCTCTGTCTTTGGAACTCATTGCCAGAGGATGTGATGAAAGCAGGTAGTGTAGCTGGGTTTAATAAAGATTTGGACAAATTCCTGGAGAAAACGTCTATAAACAGTTATAAAGGTAGTTCAAAAGAAACCCATTGCTTATCCCTAGGGAAAGGTAATAAGGAACTGGCTATTTTTGGAGTAAGTGAGGTATAGACAGTGGAATGGGGTGGACCACAGGGGCCATGGCCCCACTACTAGTTTACTTGACAAAGCATCTGCAATTAGAGAGCTTGGGGGCGGAGCTTGAGATTGGTTTCTTGGCCCTTCCAAACAAAAGGATGTTCCACTGCCCCTGATGTCAGGTGCTTATGAGCTGAATTGGCCACCATTAAAAACAGGACACTGGACATGATGGACTTTTCCTCTGACCCAGTATGGCATTCTTATGCTCTTATAGTATGTACACCGGTGACCAATGAAGCATTGACTATGACAGTGAGTTTTGTGGCAACTGAGTCTCAATTAGGGGAAAGCAACCAATGGGTCCGGGGAATTGCTTCTTGTGTTGCATCTGCTGAGGATATTCCAGATTGTCTTCAGATAGAAAGTAGAATTCAGACCAGGTAGCCAAAGTGGAGGATAAAGAAGGGTTGATATCATCTAATCTTAATCTTCTATGAGAAATATTTTTCGTAATGAAGAAATTTTATTGCTGAAGTGGGAAGAGAGTTGTTCAGCTGTCGAATGTGTAAAGGCAGAGTTTATACAAGGCTTCATTACAAAATTCTTCACTAGCCTAAATAATTATTTAGGGAAATTAGAGGCATTATTAAATCTACCTGTTGTGAATTTTCACCGCACTTCATGAAAAAGAGAGGCATTGCATAGACATATATTCAATTTTATATAAGTGTACTTTGTTCTGTACCAGAGACGTTCCAGTTTTTTAACAATTTGTTTTTCTCAGCTCCGGGGTATTCTGGGTACAGATAGCTTTCTGACAGATTTTGTGTTCCTGTCTCTAATGGGAGTGGCTATGTCAAAGGTGATAAAAATTGTTCTAATCATCAACAGGGTTGGAATATTTAGCAATGGAGAGGTTTTCTGTATTGAAGGATAGATTCTCAGGATATATTTTTTCCTTTATTCTTCTGTGGATAGGTTTATTATCATGCTTAAAGGTTGTTGCTGAATATAGAATAAGAAATAGAAAGTGAAACACAAAGGGGGCTATTCGTGCCTTCTCCCTGTCTCTATCTAACTTCCCCGCCGGTTGTGCGGAGAAGTTAGATGGATGCAGGGAAGGGGCGGCTTGGGGGCGAAGTCTGGGTGGAGTCTGGGCAGTCGCCAGCCCTGGACGTACAAGGCCGATTCTAATGTTGGTCCTGTACGTCCAGGGCCCGCAACTTATACAGGGAAGTTATTCCACCTCCGAGGTGGCATAACTTACCTGTATGTCATTTTGCGGTAGGCCCGGGGCTTGCAGTGGGCAGGGGGGGCCTGAAGGCATTTCCTGCAGCATGACCCTGGCCTTTGGAGGCCAGATTGTGGGTCACGCTGCGGGGAATGAGGTCCTGCAGTCCGGCGGCCGGCATCGTGGTTATTCAATGGAGCCACAGTGCCATGGCAATATGATGCCATGGCGCCACGGCTCCATTGAAGAGCTTTGACTGAATTAGTCAGGGACAGTCCTGCATTTGCAGCCAGACTGAATCACAGTCCCGGTCTGCACATGCAGGACTGTTCACCATTCTGATCCCGTGGGGCTAGACGTGCCCCGCGGGATCAGAATCATGATCCCCTCTTTACGTCTGGTTCAGATCGGACGTACAGAGGGGATCGACGTCTGGGATGGAATCGGGACCAAAGTGGTCAGGCCAGAGGACTTCTCTATTAGAGGTTTGTCCAAGATTCACAGTAGCATTTGCCCAAGAGAGTAAACAGAACAATTCAATGATATGACCAAATGCACAAGTGGGAGAGGTAAGACATTAGATAAAACCTAGGTTATACATATACATAGAGCAACTGCCTAGTACCCAGAAGATCAAGGGTTCGATTCCCACTGGCACTCCTTGTGACTTTGGGCAAGTCACTTTACCCTCCATTGCCTTGGAAGAAAAGGCTGGCAATCTACTTCCAGTGATACATTGCCAAGAAAACCCAGAGGTAGCTGGGTCGCTATGAGTCAACACTGACTTGATGGCACAAAAAACAAAACAAAAAACATATCTTCAAAAAAGATGGCAAAGTGAGGAGATTTTATGGCATCAGTGTGTATATTGAAATCTTCAATAATCTTTAAGGAATCTAGGTTTAAGTGAAAAGCAGCTATGGTTTTTATCAGGGGGTCTATATAGTAGGAAGAGGCTCCAGTTGAGGTAAGATATCACAATAATGGTTGTGGTAGTGCAAGCACTGCAGATATAGATAACATCCCTACCACAGATAAAGGACATGGTAAGCATGTTCATGACCCACTGTAGCAGAAGATAAACCACAGAAATTAATGAAAAAGTTGGGGATTAAGTGGACTTCTGCAGATAAGGAGGAGATAATATACTGCTACTTTTATGCTACAAATCCTATATTTAAATCAAGAGGATATACAAAGGGAATCTACTAAAAACTGGAAGAAAGAGATAAATTCCCACAAGAAAAACTACAAAAAGCAACAAATGCAAATTTAAGATCTTTAATTTCACAGATCAAATCAAAGACGTATATGAATGGTAACATCTTGAAGGGCTTCTGTAGAAAAAGAAATACGGGGAGAAGGAGGAGATATGGGTACGAATATTTAAAGAAAGGAATACACTGAAATAGAAAGAGCAGTTGAGGGGGAGATGGAGATTGGAGATATGGAACTGTAGGAGAGTGTGGTAACTACAAGACAGGTAAACCAATCAACTGAAGAGGAGGAAGAAAGGGAGGAGAAAGACCCAGAGATGGAATTCAAGACTGAACTCCTAGTCCACATGGAAAAAGATGAATATGCTGGGTTTCAGGCAAGGGAAAGATTACCCAAGTTAAATGTAACACCTAATGTTAAAAGTATGATTACAAAGATGAATGAGGCCATATACAGTATAAAGGGACCATTTATTGGCATCACGGAGCTCATTCACGTCACTCCACCTAACAGATCCAGAAGACCGACAGCAACAAACATACTAATAATCCCGAAAGCGTTAACAAAATGCACCCAGACAACGGCAAACAGGGCATTTAGATTTTGCGCCCCGAGATGCTGGAACGCACTCCCATCAGACATACGCGCAATTACTGACCTAACCCAGTTCAGGAAAGCACTCAAATATCACCTGTTCCTCAAATACTATCCACCCAGCAATACACCAAGCCAAATCCCACCAACAAAGTAGCTACACCATAATTATCAGTCAATCTTATCAACTTTCTCAGTGTGATATCATGATCATTGTCCATTGTCATTACCATAACGACTGTATGTAAATAATTTTTGTATATAGTTCCCCATGTTACCCAAGTTTGTATACCTGTTCTCTGTAAACTCAGAATAGTTTGTTCTGGTTATTTTGTTCCATGTAAACCGCGCTGATACCAAATAGCGTGGTATATAAAAGATTGTAATAAATAAAAAATAAATAAATCACCAAAATAAATTGAATACAATATTGTGCAGCTAAAGTTTTTACTGCAAGAATACTACCAGCTAAAGTGCAGGGCCAGAAAAAAAAAGAGAACAATAACAGTTCCTCCTTGGATAAAAGTGCATAGAAGGAGAATTATAATCATTGCGTGCAGAGGTATCTCTGATAGATGGGTATCTAAAAGGATTAAGATCATCAAAGATATTAAGGAAGGTCCAAGACATTAAGCTGAAGCATGCTGCATTAACGGATGACCTGCAATTTACATGTTCCAATAATAAATTGAAAGTAGCAGCAGAAGTACAAAACCTGTGAAGATATGAAGAAAACAGAAAATAAAGATATCAAAATAAACTATTTAGAGAGAACCCAAAACAATTCTACAGGGAATTGAGAAAGAGCATTAATATGGTAAAAGCACCACCGTCAAAGCACCACCGACCAAAGTCAAAACAGAAACTTTCTGGAGAAAACTCTATGAGGACCCTATAAAGCACACTCAAGAAGCAAAATGGTTAACTTGCATACAGTAGCATTTAGAAAAAGCAAACATCAAAACTATAGAATGGCCTTGAGTAACAACAAAAGCGCTGGAAAGCAGGTTAAAACGAGCCCCTAACTGGAAGAGTCTTGGCCCAGATGAGGTAACCAACCTTTGGCTCAAGCAGTTCACATCACGCCACCAAGACCCGGTGAACTGCAAAAATCAATTGTTCAAGCAGTCAGACTTAACCCCACAATGGCTTACTACAGAAAGAACATTTTTCCTTCCAAAGGGGGACTCGAGTAACATTCCCAAAAATTATAGACCAAGAATTTGTCTACCTACAATCCATAAGCTGTTCATTGCAATAGATGCAAACAGAATATATGATCATATCTAGCCCAATAACATCATGGCAATAGAGCAAAAGAGCAACAAGAGAAGAGCATATGGCATCAAAGACCAGTTAATATTGAATAAGGTTGTCATGGCCAGCACTAAGAAAAGCAGAAATCTTAGTGTAGCATGGATTGATTATAAGAAAGCTTTTGACAGTGTTCCACACTCTTGGATGATAAATTGCCTTGAAATGTATAAAATAAATCCTGGTTTGATAGAGTTGCAATCAAAAAGTATCAAGACTCGTACAATAACACAAGAAGTATAACACTGACAGTTATTGCACTCGGTCTCCTTCAAAGTAGTCCTCTTCTGATAAAACACAATTCCTCCAGCATTCCTGTCACTGCTGCAAACAATTTTGAAATGCCTCTTTCATTATGCTGTGAAGCTACTGTGTCAAATTTTGTTTGATGGTCTCAAAGTCATCAAATCTCCCTCCTTTTTGATGGTCTGGTCTTTTGGAGCATACCCATGATGAACATTACCCTGTTAAGCAAAGAAAAATATGAGCAGGACCTTGACATTGCTCCTCACCTGACATGCTTTCTTGGGTCTGGGAGAGTTTGAGTGTCTTGCATTGTGTGGATTGGGCCTTAGGTTCTGGGTCATAATCATAAACCCATGATTCATCACCAGTAATAATCTTTTTGATGAAAACTGAGTCATTTGGTCACAGCATTACCTCAGCAGCAGAGGCATAAATAGCTCAACCAGAGCTCTGTGATCCTCTGTCTTGAAGGACTAGAAAGGGGGACTGTTACTTCTGGAGAGAAATCTGCAACTGTGAGTATATACTTCTGGTAATTTTCTAAAAAGAATTCTTTGTATTAAAGCTACTTAATCTGTGAACCCACTGTTTTTTGTTGGATCAGTTAGGGTCTAGTAGCAGCAATTAAAGTTTGAATTTAAAACACAGAGGAGAACTTTCTGGTTACATTTCATACCCAGCAGAGAGCTTGTAGTTTAAATTTAATAGTCACTCAGAGCCAAGTAACAGCAAAGTACTTTTAGTTTAAATTTAACACACAGAAGAGAGCTTTCTGGTTACATTGGAACCCAGCAGAGAGCTTGTAGTATACATTTAATAGTCACTCAGGGCCTAGCATCAGAAAAGTACTTTTAGTTTTAAAACACAGAAGAGAGCTTTCTGGTTAAATTTAGAACCCAGCAGAGAGCTTGTAGTTTAAATTTCATAAGAAGTTAGAGCCTAGCAACAGCTAAGAGCTATAATTTAAATCAAATCAGAATTTAGCTTACCTCAGCAGCACACGACAGGATACTGTGTAGCAGCCCTCTTTTAATAAGTGTTATTTCCCTCCCCATAACCACCCACCCCTGGGATAATCATAGCTTTATAGGTACTTACACATCTTAAAAGACAGGAGGTGCTTTCAGGTGAAGCTCATTACCCAAATCAGTCATACACTAAGGACCTGAGATTAATTAAGCTTCAGGTAAACAAGGTATATTAAACGTATTAGGTACAGTTTTATTGGTATAAATACCCATAGCAACCCCTAGTAAGTAAGAACTTAACGATCTAGACACAAACTTAAAACTAAGATGCAGACAGCAGTCCAGCAGTGGGATGGGGGCTTTCCAGTCTTTTGCATTGAGTGTCACATGTATGATTTTCTCCCAGTTGGTGAGAGGTCTTATGTGTGCACTAGGTGCAAGGAGCTCTTTGCTCTCAGGGAACTAGTCCGTTCTCTATAGGCTAACGTAGCAGACTTGGAAAACATAAGACAGACAGAGAGGTACATAGACGAGACCTACAGGGATATAGTCCTGAAGTCCCACCTCCAGTCTGGCAGCACCCCTGTTGCCATGGAGGAGAGAGGTCACGTGACAGGAGAGCATCACCCTGGTGTGGCAGGAAGTGATCCTGTAACTAGGACCTGTCCTCCAGGTGATGTAAAACCCTCTCGCACCGAGGAAGTTTCTCCAGGACCATGTGCCCATGAGGAAAGGGTTAGGACAGCCGTTATAGTTGGTGATTCGATCATTAGGCATGTAGATAGCTGGGTGGCTGGTGGACGTGAGGATCGCCTGGTAACATGCCTGCCTGGTGCGAAGGTAGCGGACCTCACGCGCCATCTAGATAAGGTCTTAGATAGTGCTGGGGAGGAGTCTGCTGTCTTGGTACATGTCGGTACCAATGACATAGGAAAATGTGGTAGGGAGGTTCTGGAGGCAAAATTTAGGCTTTTAGGTAGGAAGTTGAAATCCAGAACTTCCATGGTAGCATTCTCCGAAATGCTTCCTGTTCCACGCGCAGGACCCAAAAGGCAGGCAGAGCTCCGGAGTCTCAATGCGTGGATGAGACAATGGTGCAGAGATGAGGGTTTTGGATTTGTTAGGAACTGGGGAACATTCTGGGGAAAGGAGGGGCTCTTCCGAAGGGAAGGGCTTCACCTTAACCGGGATGGAACCAGGCTGCTGGCATTAACCTTTAAAAAGGAGATAGAGCAGCTTTTAAAGTAGATATTAGGGGAAAGCCGACAGTCGCCCAAGAGCGGATGGTTCGGAAGAATGTATTCTTGAAGGATACTACCAAAAGCAGAGAGGTTCCACAAAAGAGTAAAGTAGCCCAAATGCCCTCAAGTATGGAGCAGACAGAGCTTAAAGATCCCAATTTACCCATGTCTAACAATAGCCAAATTAACATGAATAAAATACATTCTCTAAAATGCTTGTATGCAAATGCTAGAAGTCTAAAGAATAAGATGGGAGAGTTAGAATATATAGCACTAAATGAAAGGTTAGATATGATTGGAATATCAGAGACATGGTAGAAGAAGGACAACCAGTGCGACACTGTGATACCTGGGTACAAACTATATCGTAATGATAAAGCTGATCAAATTGGTGGAGGGGTTGCGTTCTATGTTAGAGAGGGCATTGACTCAGAAGGGATTAAAGTTTTGCAGGAAACAAAATCTGCTGTAGAATCTATATGGATTGAAATTCCATATAAAAGGGGGAAGGCAATGGCAGTGGGGGTGTACTATCGAGCACCTGGCCAGAATGACCAAATGGATGATGAAATGCTCAAAGAAATCAAGGAAGCTAACAAAAGTTACAGCACAGTAATAATAATGGGTGATTTCAATTACCCCGGTATCGACTGGGTCAGTGTCACGTCAGGACATGCTAGGGAGATAAAGTTCCTAGATGAAATAAATGACTGCTTCTTGGAGCAGCTGGTTCATGAACCGACCAGAGGGGAAGCCATATTAGACCTAGTCCTTAGTGGAACACCAGATCTAGTGCAAGAGATAAGGGTGTTGGGGCCACTTGGCAATAGTGATCATAGCATGATCGCCTTTGATTTAATTAGTGGAGGAGGGATAGTAAGGAAATTCACAGTACTACCTTTTAACTTTCGAAAGGGAGACTATGATAAAATGAGGAAAACAGTTAAGAAAAAACTAAAAGGAGCAGTTGCAAAGGTTAAAGACGTACATCAAGCTTGGGTGTTGTTGAAAAATAATATCATGGAAGCCCAGACCAGCTGTATTCCACGCTTTAAGAAAAGTGGAAGGAAGTCCAAAAAACTGCCAGCATGGTTTAAAGGTGAGGTCAGAGAGGCTGTTGTTGCCAAAAAAGCATCTTTCAGGAAATGGAAAAAAGAGCCAAACGACGAAACCTGGAAACAGCACAAGCACTGGCAAGTCAAATGCAAGGCATTGATAAGGCAGGCAAAGAGAGAATTTGAGAAGAAGCTTGCTGCGGAAGCAAAAACGTGAAATAAAGACCTTTTCATGTACATTCGTAGCAAAAAACTTGTGAGAGAGTCAGTTGCAAGGCGATAGCGGAGAGACTGAATGAATTCTTTGCTTCGGTCTTTACTGAGGAAGACGTAGGGATGTTACCCATGACTGAAGTGGTATTTAAAGGTGCGGAAGAATTGAAGGAAATATCGATACATCGGGAAGATGTCTTACAACTATTAGATAAACTGAAGAGTAGCAAATCACCTGGGCCGGATGGTATAAATCCAAGGGTGTTGAAAGAACTGAAATATGAGATTGCAGACCTGCTATCAGTAATCTGTGAACTATCATTAAAATCATCTCTAATACCTGAAGATTGGAGAATCGCCAATGTAACACCAATTTTTAAAAAGGGCTCCAGGGGTGATCCGGGAAACTACAGACCGGTGAGCCTGACGTCAATACCGGGAAAAATGGTAGAAACCATCATAAAGAATAAAATTACTCAGCATGTAGATAGTCACAACCTAATGGGAGACAGCCAGCATGGCTTTAGACAAGGAAGATCTTGTCTTACTAATCTGTTATGTTTTTTTGAAGGAGTGAATAAACAGGTGGATAAAGGTGAGTTGGTTGATATTGTGTATCTGGACTTTCAGAAAGCCTTTGACAAGGTCCCTCATCAGAGACGTTTGGCAAAACTAAAGAGTCATGGGATAGGAGGCAGTGTACTATTGTGGATCAGGAACTGGTTAAAAGATAGAAAGCAGAGGGTAGGGCTAAATGGCCAATTTTCCCAATGGAGAAAGCTGAATAGTGGTGTACCCCAGGGATCTGTGCTGGGTCCGCTGCTTTTTGACATATTCATAAATGACCTGGAAAGTGGAATAACGAGTGAGGTTATCAAATTTGCAGATGACACAAAACTATTTAAAGTTGTTAAAACCCAAGAGGATTGTGAAAAATTGCAAGAGGATCTTGATAAATTGGAAGACTGGGCATCAAAATGGCAGATGAAATTTAATGTGGACAAGTGCAAGGTTATGCACCTAGGGAAGAACAACCTAAAGTATGGTTACACGATGCAAGGTTCCACATTAGGAACCACCACCCAGGAAAAAGATTTAGGCGTCATTGTGAATACCATGTTAAAACCCTCGGCCCAGTGTGCAGCGGCGGCCAAGAGAGTAAATAGAATGCTAGGTATGATAAGGAAAGGAATGGAAAATAAAACAAAAGATATTATAATGCCTCTATATCGTTCCATGGTGAGACCGCACCTTGAATATTGTGTGCAATTCTGGTCGCCGTATCTTAAAAAGGATATAGCGACTTTAGAAAAGGTTCAGAGAAGAGCCACCAAAATGGTAAAGGGGATGGAAGGATACTCCTATGAAGAAAGGCTAAAAAGGTTAGGCTCTTTAACCTGGAAAAGAGACGGTTGAGGGGAGATATGATAGAAGTCTATAAATTAATGAACGGAGTGGAACGGGTAAACGTAGATCGATTGTTTACGTTATCAGAATATAGAAAGACTAGGGGACATGCAATGAAGCTACAGGGTAAACTATTTAAGACTAAGAAAAGAAAATATTTTTTCACTCAACATGTAATCAAACTCTGGAATTTGTTACCGGAGGATGTAGTAAAGGCTGTTAGTGTAGCTGGGTTTAAAAAAGGTTTGGACAAGTTCCTGGAGCAAAGGTCCATAAACCATTATTAAGAATTGATCGAAGATATCAATGCTTGACCCAGTACAAGCATTGTGGAACTTGTGTCTCTTGGGGAAACTGCTAGGTACATATGACCTAGATTGGCCACTGTTGGAAACAGAATACTGGGCTTGATGGACCTTGGTCTGACCCAGTATGGCATATCTTATGTTCTTATGTTCTTATTTTCAGTGCATTTAAACAACTCCCTGGCTGCAGACTGTCAATCTTCTTTTTGGTCATGACACAGGAGTTTCGGCATGTATTTTGCAGACACATGTCTCATCCCCAAATCAACAGTAAGAGTGGACTGTACCAACCTGAAACTGATGTCCATATCCTCAGCAAGCTCCTTGATAGTCAAACGATGATTTCAGTATATGGCGGCATGCACTGCTTCAACTTTGTCTTCATTCCTGCTCATGGATGGCCTTCCAGAACGTTCATCAAGGTCAACACTTTGGCGGTCCTTTTGGAAACAATTGTACCAGTCATAAACTCTAGTATGACTCATACATTCATCGCCATACACTTACTGTAACTTGTCATAAGTCTCTCTACAAGAATCTCGAAGCTTCTGGCAGAATTTATTGCAAATTTTTTCACTCATCGTAAATCTAATGAACTGCTTTTACCAAACATGTGATTAAGAAAAGTGCAGCTGTGCTGCAGCCACGCTACTCTCTGCACATGCAGAGCATATAATTAGGTCACTGCATGCTTAATAGCATCATGGTGCGATGCATTGTTATATAGCTACTCATCAAGTCTCAATACTTTTTGATCGAACCTCATACATTAAGTTCACTATGACAATGTAGCAAACTGCACTGTTTTTGAAATATGAAGATGGTCAGTACATCATTCCTCACATTAAGATCCAGCGAGGAATAATTCAGGGGGATTCCTGTCGCCCCTTTGTTTTGTGTGACATTTAATCCAATGAGTACTCTCATCAACTCTTTGGGATACGGATTTATCCTAAATCCTAAAGAAGGTAGCAACCCAGAAGCAACATCCCATTTATTGCTTGTAGATGATCTAATGCTCTACAGTTACAGCAACCAACAATTAGCAGAGCAACTCTGTATGGTGAAAAGCTTTTCTGATGATATCAGGATGATCTTTGGCCTTGACAAATGTGCTAAGGCAACCTTTTTAGAGGAAAATTGAGCAAAATGGAAACAATCTCCCTGGCTCAAGGCTGTGTTATCAAGGACCTTGAACAAGAAGGCGTATATTAGTATCTTGGAGTAGAGGAAGGAACAACACTCAAGCAGATATTACTGAAAGAAAAGATCAGTATAGAATAATGCAAGGATTAAAATCATTATTAACAAGCACTTTAACATCACAGAATAAGATACAGGCCATCAATCAGCTGGAAATTCCTGTACACTCATACAGCTTTGGGGTTGTGGACTGGCCTCTTAAAGGTCTTGAAAACTGAATGTGCAGACAAGAAAACTCTTCCTTACCCATGAAGAAATTTACAAGAATCAGTGTATGCCATGACTGTACATCCCTAGAGCTGAAGGAGGTCTAGGCCTCATAGAGATTGATTACACATTCAGAGTTACTATCATAGGCCTCCAGGCTTGCATCATCAGATCTAAATATGCAAAAACTGTTGAAATATGAAAGTAAACATCCAAAATCAACAACTAGAATGAATGAGTGAGAATCCACAAGCATGCACAGGGAAGGAAGTAACAGAATTTGCAAAACAAGAGAAAATACTCTTCAAAGAATTAGATCAACAAAGAAGGAAAAACAAATGGTTAATGCACAAATACAGTGGGAAATACACAGTGTTTCTCCAGGAACCCTTTGTAAATCAAGAACAGACACATGGATGGTTAAGGAGAGGTGAACTGAAACTGCAGGATGAGAGGCTGACTGTTGTAGCCCAGGACAGCCGATTATGGATGAAATGGTTTACAGCAAGCACTGAAAAAAACTGGCAAAACAGACATATGTTGATTCTGTGAGAAAGAGCTGGAAATAGTGACTCACCTTATAGCTGGCTGTGAAGTTTTGATGCCAGAAAATTTCTATACAGAAAGGCACAATAAGGTAGCATACTTTATCCACTGGAAACTCTGTAAGCACTATAACATTGCTGTGCCTGAAAAGCACTGGGATCATGACCCTAAAAGAATTAGAGAATGAAGAAGTTATGATCACCTGGGATACTCCCATTCTGACCTATAAAAACCCGGATGCAAGGAAGACGGATATAGTGCTAAAGGAGAAAAACATCAGAACGGCATTGATTATAGAGGTGTCAATTCCAAGCAACTACTCTGAATCGCATTGCAAGGAAGAAAATATTCAAGTACCAAGAAATGCAGTCGGAGACCAAGAAAATGCGGCAGAAAGATACTGAGTTATTTCTCATCTTGTTGGGTGCCACAGGCCTAATTAAGAGTAATTTTCAAATTACCCATACACATAACATCTTACGAACTCCAGAGGGAGGCTGTCTTTAGCACAATGCAAGTATTACGCTGAGCTTTAGCAGTAAATTTGAAAGACTGAGATCACCCTCCACATACCCTGGTTTAGAAGTGAGGTTCATGACTGTCATGGTATGTGTAAAACTCACCCATTTGGAGAAACTGCTCTGAGCAATGCTCTGAGCAAAGCATTCTGTTATCCTTTCTTTTACTTCCCTGATATTATTGCTTAAACTTCTCCCTTTCAGCTGCCATGCTAACAGTCCCTCTGTTACTTGAGTCTTTATTAAATTCATCAAATATTTAGTTATCTCATTGAGCAAGACATTATACTGAGCTTTTTTACTACCCAACTCTTTAAAGATAACCGCCACACCAGCTTCTTTTGTTTTCAATCTCCTCAAACCTAATCAGTTCCTCCAATTGATAATTATTTTATCCCTCTTTTTTCTTATATGCAGTGATGGAAATACTATGCTCGTGTTTGGTGGCTTTCCCAACTTCTCATAAAATCACACATCTGCCTCAGGAATATCATTGTGGAAAGGACATTTCTTTCATTTGTATATAAGGTGGTTGTATGTACCTGGATCTTATAAGAGGGACTCATTTAGCTTTCATTGGCATATATTCTCCCCCCTCCCCAACACATTTCATGTCCACAGTTACAGGGCCATAACAGAAATAGTGATAGAACCAATCCTGCAATTTCAGACTCTCCACATATCTTCTCACCACATCTATGCAGGAATAGGATCTATGATGGGCTTAAAAAAAGGTATAGTAGGTTATTTTAGAAGTCTTATATGCAACCTTTGGAGTGAAGGAGTAGCCTAGTGTTTAGAGCACTGGCTTGATAACCAAGAGAATAGGGTTTGATTCCCACTGGCACTCTTTGTGGCCTTAGGCAAGTCATTTAACCCTCCATTGCCTCAGAAGTAAGGCTTGGCAATCTACTTCCAGTCACGTTGCCAAGAAAACCCAGGAGCTGCTGGGTCACCAGGAGACAGTACTGACTTGAAGGCACACACCACCTTTTGCATTTTATATGAGTAAAATCAGGCATAGTCATGTATAAATGGCCATTTTTAAAAGGGTCTAATTTACCCGTGAATGTCCTTAGTACATGGATGTTTTGAGGGTGTGTGTCAGAGGTGTAGTCTGGGTGTGGTCCGTGCAGGATAGAAATCTGTATATGTATTCCTATTTCATACAGGGAATGAATATGTAAACCCAGAATTTGCTGTGATGGGATTTTCACCTACATCCTGGCATGTGCATGTGTTTGCAAAGTGTACAATTCAGCTAGCCCTTTACAGGAGAGAATAAGGGGGTTATCCTTCTTAATCTCCCCTAGTTTAACACTAGAAGCCCCAAGAGGCATCTTACTTAGAAACCCCAAAGTGCATCAATTGACGCATTATCACATTAGGCACATTAGAAATGGAATAGCGGCTTGGTATGAAAAGCTCAGAAAAGCTTTTGCAATTCAAGTATAAAGAGCAGATCCTCTGTTTTACGTGAGGTGCCTCTTAACTTACTTCACATTATGATGTAGTGTGTTTTGTTATGAATTGTATCATTTTTACGTGATGCACTGCATTCAAAGCTATTTGTTTCCTTTACATTTTTAAGTTGTTGTTACAATGTATCTGATCTTTTCCGTTTCTAATGTGCATTTTAACTTATTTTATGATGAAATGTGTGGCTTCTATTATGAATTGTATCATTTTACGCGAAGAGTTGATTTTAAAGCTATTTGTCTCCTTTATGATTTTTAGGTGCTGCTACAATGCATTTGAGCTTCTTATACCGAGCCGCTATTCTGTTTTTAATGTGCCTCTTAACTTATTTTACATTACGATGAAATGTGTGTTTTTTGTTAGGTACTGTATCAACTTACGTGAAGCGTTGATTTTAAAGTTATGTGTTTCCTTTACTATTTTTAGGTGCTGCTACTTTGTATTTGAGCTTTTTATACCGAGCCACTATTCTGTTTTTAATGCATATTCTCACAATTTTTTAATTTGTAATCCTCAAGGTTTCATTTTTTCTCCTTAGTTTTAAGATCGCATTATTGTTTTTTGCCCACATTTTGTGTAGTTTTTCCCTTCCAAATGCCAAGTACATATGTTATCATGAGAAGGAGGAGTCCCCTTGTTTTTTAATCATTTTTCTCTCAATCCCTTGAACGGCAGCTTTCACCTCTGACTGCTTTTGCAGGTACACTTTCTGTATTACTTTTTGCGGCACAATATCAATGTTTTCTGTTGTGTGTTCTCAATATAATATTAATTCTGTTTGTTCACTACGTTTTTGACTTAACGCAACATTCATTGTGTCAGTTTATTATTTTGAATCAATGCAATACATACATTTCTTTGTTTTTATATGTTGATTAAGTTATATTTTTTAATCTGGCTGGATATGTAATGGTTTTTAGATTTGTCTTTTATACTGTAATGTATCCTGGTTAATTTTAGATATTTTAATGTTTGTAATCTTGCAGATCGAGACATCAGGCATGGAGGCAGGCCTAGCTTGGCACAGCAAAACATTTTTCCAAATGGGCAGTATGGCAGGTAATTTTGCACCATTTGGCTCAGGCGACTGGACAGGTGCCCCACCCCCAGAGTCTGTTTTGTTGTCTAATAACTCCGGATATATAGAGGAACGTTTTGGCTGCAGATTTGTCTGAGTTATTCAATGGCTGATATTATGGTCATCATCGTACTTTTCACTTGAACTTTCCTCTGACATCCCCTGGAATTGCATTTTCTGTACAGACTTGTATGCTATAATCTGATTAGCATTTCTAAACTCTAGTCCTATAAAAATTATTAGCTTATTTGTGTGACTTTCTAGTGTCCAATGTGTGACTTTCTAGTGTCTATGCTTTTACTTGTACATTTTCGGCATGTCAGGGGTGTAGTCTTGAAGGGGCAAATATTTACATGTGTATCCCCATAGGCAATGTATGTGTAAGTGCCAATTCTCCATGTCTGGATTTACACCCATACAGGTTTTTAAAAAGTGTGCATTTTGGCCAGGGATTAAGGGACCTATAATCCTTAATCCTCTCTACTTTATTTCCCTCTCCAAATTGAAATGAGATCAAGAAAGACGCATAGCTGCTGTTAGTTAATTACAGAGAACACTACGTTTGTGAAAGGGCTCACATGCGCATGTAGTGACGATATTTACATGGGCAAGTTGTGAAATGCCGTCACACATTTCTTCAACTGATTTTTTCCACATGGAAATTTGTAAAACTGCACCGCCCACTGCAAGTGGATGGTCAATCTGCATGTGTCTAGCACTTCCTTCTATGAATTTTAGAAACATCTCCATGTTTCTTTCGAATTTGAGTGTGTCCTGACCTCAACGTCTCAGTTCCAATTTCCACATATTATCTAAAAAGTGCCTTTAAAAGTTCATCAGAAGCCAGCCAACATGTAATTTCGCTATCTGTAGATTTCCAAACCTTATGCTGACAGTACCAGGCCAAATATCTAGACTGAACAACTCTGTACTATCCATAGGAGAAGAGACTGGGTTTGGGGCAAAGTGAGGTCAGGCTGAAAAATTATCCATATAATGGCGATGTTCAGCTGCTATACAGAAAACGTGTACTTAATTAGCAGGATTAAACTAAATGGATAGTGCCAGTTGGGTGACTGCACTATCTGCATATGCAGCACTGTTATTGTAGGAATAGTGCTGCTGATGATATGAAATAATTTAAACGCCACTATCAGCCTTTAATTTATTCTGGTCACCGTGCCAGCTCCATATCAAGTTCATTGTTGCTTATTTTGGCATTGTTATTCATAACTCTCCTTATAAATCTTGTAACACTGTTTACACAATAATGTTCTATTCACCCAGACAGTGAGATCTAAGGTACTTGTGACCTAGGCTGGCCACTGTTGGAAACTGGATACTGGGTTTGATGGACCTTGGTCTGACCCAGAATGGCATTTCTTATGCTCTTAATAATTAAAGTAGGAATCAACCTTTGCCTTCTGCTATTATGTCTTTGCACTCAGCTACTCAAAAACTTGCTCAAATAGCCAAATCTTGAATTTTTTGTGAAACCTAATATAAAAAGCTCTATTTGAGCCAGTAAATATAGTTAACCAAGTCAACCAAGCCTACTAAAGGTCTTGGGATTCCACCTGCATGGCATTTTATGATAGGCTCATATGTACCAGGAATATCCCGAGGCCTCGGGCAGGGTCCCGGCGGCCGACATTAACCGGGCGTGCGGCCCGGCGCGGGGACCCTGTGCGCGGCCTGGGCGGGGCGCGCGTGCGTCTTTCAAAATGATTGGCTCCC
Source organism: Ichthyophis bannanicus (assembly GCA_033557465.1). Taxonomy (NCBI): domain Eukaryota; kingdom Metazoa; phylum Chordata; class Amphibia; order Gymnophiona; family Ichthyophiidae; genus Ichthyophis; species Ichthyophis bannanicus. The sequence goes on along the minus strand of CM066031.1, from coordinate 1,071,837,301 downwards.
GTCGGTCGTGGCCGCACGGGAGCCAATCGATGCCGCGGTTGTTGGGTGGCGAGGGGGGAGTACCGGCTGAGCAGCCTCCGCGTGGCCAGTTGGTGCGGAGGCTGCGTTCCAGGTGCCGGCGTGCTGTGGTGGTGTGCGGAGGATCACGGGCCTTCAAGTTGTGGGTTCCCCTGGTGTATGTGAGTCGGGGCAGTGGGGCAGTGGGAGGGCAAGTTTGCAGGCAAGCTCTGGTGGGGGCATTCGGGCCGGTTGTCGTTCTGTGGTGGTGGTGGCCCTTGCGGGGTTAGGGCTCAGCGGGGCATAGCTGCTTCGTTTCTGTTGCACAGCCTGTCCTGCGGCTGTGTTTGCTGCCCCTGGGGGTTCCTTGGCACGGCGAGGGATGCCTGCTTCACGCGGTCGGGTTAAGGCCGGGGGTTTGTCCCCTGCTGGTGTTGGGGTGAGGGGGCGGGGGTCTCGGTCTCGTGTGGGGGCTGGGAGGGGCAGGGGGTTGCCTGGGCCTGTGAGTGGGGGTGGGGGTGGGGGGGCAAGGGGGCCGGGGAGGTACTGAGTGGGGGCAAAAAGGAAAGAAAAGGGCTCAGCAGCCGGGGGGGGGGGTGAGAGGTGGTAGGGGCATACAGCCCCCCAGTGGATCCCTGGGGGCGGGTGAGGGGCTCTGGGGGGTGGCAGGAGCGGCAGGGAGCGTAAGGGCGGGGGTGTTGTGAGTGAGGTGGGGGTGAGGGGGGTGGGGGGGTGGGGGGCATTTTTGGGGCACTGGGCCAGGAGGGAGGGTTACGGCCCGACAGGGCCCAGTGGGTTGCTGGCTGTGGTGGGTCCGCATGGTGGCTTCCGGGTCCCGGTGGCTTTGGCATGCTGGGGGGTTCTTCCCCTTGGGAGCAGTGGGCGAGTGGGGGGCAGGGTCCATCTCGGGCGGGTTGGGGGGGTCCTTGGTCTCTGGTGTGGTTGGTGGCTGTTTCCCCCCCTGTCTTCCCTTTGCTGTCTCTGCAGGGGCAGGATATAGTGCAGCCAACGTGGACTTTGGGCGCTGCTGGCGGTGAGAGCTGGTTGAATCCATCGGCTGGAGCGGAACTCAGCACGGAGTGGTGGCGGAGTTGGCACAAGGGCGTCCACGGGATGTCGCGAGAGCTGGCGGTAAGGACCGCCGGTGGCCGGTGAGCTGGCTGCTGCGCCGGCAGAGTCGGGTGAGTTGCTTGGGGAGGGGGGTGAGGTGGGGGTGCGGTCGCAGGGGGGAAGGTGGGGGGTGATTGGCGTAAGAAGCACAGGCGGTCTTGTCGGCGTCGTCGCAGCTTAGAATCGTCCTCGTCTTCTTCCTCTTCGAGTGGCTCGTCTGGGGGGTCAGGAGAGGAGTTGGGTCGGCAGGTAGGGGAGAGTGGGGTGGGCCTCGGTGCGGGTGGGGGGCCTCTTCGGTGGTATCTTTGCCGGAATTGTGGGTGGGGGTGCCGCGTAAGCTGCGGCGTAAAATTCAGAAGCGGCGCTACATCGATATATTCCGCTTGCTAGAAGGGAGGACGCGTTCTGGCGAGAGTCGGAAGAAGAGAAAGGAAGATGAAAAAGCCGGTAGGGTTAAGAAGGTGGCGCGTAATGTGGTGAACTGGACGCATTCCTTTTTGCGGTTGGCCAGTGTGTGGGGTCACCACGATCCGGGGTAGTACGACATGTTGCTAGCGTACGCCGATTCCATCCTAGAGGCGTCTCAGATGCACGACGGATGGTCTTGGTTTAACTACGATGAAAAGTTCAGGGACCAGATGGAGGAGAGCCGATCGCTTTCGTGGGGCACGCAGGACATTAACCTGTGGCTGACTCAGATGTCAGCTAGGTCGGGTGCCGGTGGGGTGGGTGGGGGGAAAAGTGGTGGCGGGGCGGTGGGGGGGGGGGCGGAGCATCCCTTTCGAGGGGGGGCGGTCGGGGTGCCTCCAAAGGCAGGCTCGGCCGGAGCAGTGATGTGTGCTGGTGTTTCAACCGGTCCACGTGCCCTTTTCCCAACTGCAAATTTCAGCACGCCTGTTCCTTGTGTGGGGGTCCCCACTCCGCTGTCAAGTGCCTTAAGAAAGGCACCGCTGGCATTGCCGGTCCCGCCCCTAAGGGGCACTGAGTGGCGCGGGCGCGCCCCCTCCCCGATTCAGGTGGAGGCCTTCTTGGGGTGGTTGAGTCGCTATCCCCGGAGGCGCGAGGCGGCGATTCTGGGGTTTGGTTTTAAGAGCGGTTTTGTTATCCCGGTGCGGGGTGTGGTGTCGGCGCCATCTGCAAGGAACTCCCCTTCAGTCCGTCGTTGGGCGGAGGTCGTCCATGGCAAATTGTTGGGAGAATTGCGGTTGGGGAGGGTGGCGGGCCCCTTCTCGGAGCCCCCTTTTCCTAACATGGTGATTTCGCCTTTGGGTATCATTCCCAAGAAGGAGCCGGGGAAATTCTGGTTGATTCATAATTTGTCCTGTCCGATCGGGGCTTCCGTGAACGATTGTATCCCGCGTCAGTTTTGTACGGTCCGCTATGCGTCCTTCGATAAGGCGGCTCTGCTGGTGCGGGGGGCCGGTCGGTCGGCCTTAATGGCAAAGGTGGACATTGAATCGGCCTTTCGTTTGTTACCCGTCCACTCGTCCTCCTTCCCCTTATTGGGGTTTTGCTTTCAAGGGGGGTATTATTTCGACAAGTGCATGCCGATGGGCTGTTTGGTCTCTTGCGCTTATTTCGAGATGTTTAGTACCTTCCTGCAGTGGGTGCTGGTTCGAGCATCTGGCTTGTCTTCCGTGGTGCATTACTTGGACGATTTTTTGTTTGTGGGCGCAGCTCAATTGGGGGAATGTCAGGAGATGTTATCCGCGTTTGTGCGGCTGGCGCAGGAGTTCGGGGTGCCTTTGGTGGACGGGAAGACTGAGGGTCCGACTACGTGACTGACCTTTTTGGGTGTGGAGTTGGATTCGGTGGAAATGGTGGCGTGCTTGCCTCAAGACAAAGTTGCTCGCTTGCGGATTTCAGTGGCCAACGTGTTGTCGGCCCACAAGGTTTCCTTGCGGGAGTTGCAGGCCCTGTTGGGGTCCTTAAATTTTGCGTGCAGGACGATTCCAATGGGGAGGGTGTTTTCCTGGTGGCTAGCCTGTGCGACGGTCGGGGTGCGGAAGCCCCACCACCGGATTAGGGTGACGGAGGCGATGCGGGCTGATTTGAGGGTGTGGGGCCGTTTTTTGGAGGACTTCAATGGGACTTCTGTTTTGCTGGAGTCTGAGGTGTCCAGTGATGCCTTGCAGTTGTACACTGATGCGGCGGGGGGAGCGGGATTGGGTGTGTATTTCGGCAGGGCCTGGTGTGCGGATCGGTGGCCGGAGTCTTGGCACGCGGCAGGCTTGACCAAGAATATCACCTTTTTGGAGCTCTTTCCGATTCGTGTGGTTTTGGAGCTCTGGCCGGAGCGCCTTCGGAACCGAAGGGTGCTTTGGTGGTGTGATAATGAGGCTGTCGTCAGTGTGGTTAACCGCTACTCTCCGAGGTGCTTGAAGGTGGCTGGCTTGATGCGGGAAGTCGTATTAGCCTGTTTGCAGTTGAATGTGGCGGTGAGGGCGCAGCATATACCGGGTGCAGTAACGAGATCGCTGATGCTCTTTCTCATTTTCAGTGGGAGCGGTTCTGGGCGCTGGCCCCCGAAGCGGACAAGGACGGATCTGTGGTCCCAGGGAACTTGTGGAGCATTGGCCTCGAGAGATGCTAAATCTGCTGAAGAACTCGGTGTCTGCGGGGACCTGGTCTGCGTATCAGCGGGGGTGTGACCGGGTGGTCGCCTTTTTGTTAGCTCGTGGGTGGCAGTCGGAAGGGGTTCCCGCGGGCTTGATTAGTCAATACATTGTGGGGGCCAAAGGCGCCGGTTTTTCTCGATCGGCGGTGCATGCGCATTTGGCAGGGTTTAACTTTTTGCGAGCGCGGTGGATTGGGGTTCCCCAGCTGAGGGAGTTTTAACGTGATGGCTTTTGCAGGGTTGGGAGCGTGTGCAGCCTACGCCGCGTGACTCGCGGTTGCCCATCACGCATGGGCTCCTGGTACGGGTTTGCGGGGCCTTAGGGCAGGTGGCTTCGTCCCCATACGAGGCTTCCCTGTTCCGGGCGGTGTTTTGCCTAGCCTTTTTTGGGGCATTTAGAATCGGTGAATTGGTTGCGGGCTCTGGCCAGGGGGGCGGCGTCGGGGGCTGCAGGCGCGTCACGTTCGGGTGGACGGGGGGAGGGTGCGGATCCTTTTGGCTAGGTCCAAGACAGATCCGCTTGGGAAAGGTTTGTGGGTGTTGCTGGGCGAGATTGCGAAGCCGCGGACTTGCCCGGTGCGGGCGGTGCGACAGTATTTAGCGGTGCGTCCGGGGGGTGCGGACAGTTTTTTCGTGCACGCGGACGCGCGGGTTTTAACCCGTTTTCAGGTTTCGGTGGTACTGTGCCTGGTGTTGTCCGCTGTGGGTGAGGACCCGCTGCGTTTTGCTCCGCACTCCTTCCGGATTGGGGCTGCCACTAGCACGGCAGCAGCTGGGTTGCCGGGGCACGTGATTCAGGACCTTGGGAGGTGGTGTTCTACGGCTTTTAAGGGATATGTACGGCTGTAGGAACAGGGGTTTGAGGGTTGGGGCTTTAACTGTCTATTTCTTTTTCAGATGGGGGTGTCGGACCTGGTGAATGTTGGGTTGCTGGCCACTCTTTCGTCCACTGGGCGGGTCGGCGTGCGGCTGACCGTCCTATCGGAGTTAATTTGGGACTGGACCCATCGGTGGTAACTGTGACATGGCTGGGCGTGCGAGGACTGCGGTGGTTGCAATTTCTGCCTTTGCTACAGCGCCACAGGAGGACGTCGCGGTGGCCGGCCGCCCTGTTGGTACATCTGGGGGGCAATGACCTGGTGTCCTGGTCCTGCAGGCAACTGATCCGGGCGGTGCAAGACGATCTGGGACTGGTGTTTCGGATGTTTCCCAGTGTTATTGTACTGTGGTCAGACATCATTCCAAGGCCGGCTTGCCGGGACCAGCGTCGTTGGTCCAGGGATTTGACTAAGATCAATCGCCAGATTGGTCGTTGGGTCTGTGAGAGGGGAGGTTATCAGATCCTGCATGACTGGGTGGAAGTCGGGTGTTCGGGGCTCTATCGGGCTGATGGGGTTCATTTGTCGCCAGTTGGCATGGACCTCCTTCTTAACGACTGGCAGGAGGCCTTGGAATACATGTCTGGCAGTGATGCGCGCTGGTCGCAGCTTGGGGCCGAGGGGGGCGGCACATGAACAGTGCTATGTGCCGGTGGCGGGATCCCGGAGGTTTCCGGGATCCGGAGCAGCAGGCTACACTTGGGCGGGGACGGGGTGCCCCTGACCTGGTCAAAACCTCGGCCGACTTTTGCTAATAGCATGGCGAAGTCGGGGAGAGGGGCATGGTAACTTGCCAGGTGGCAAGTTATTGCATTAGCGGTGGCAGGCACTTTGCTAAGGTATGGCTGGTGCAGCCGGGTGCCGCTAATGGGGGCTAGCAAGTTTATTGTTGGTTTGTTTAATTGCTAATGGCTAATAAAAGCTGCGACCAGTTGTGTTCCATGAAGTTATGGTGTGATGTCTTTTGTGGGGTGTGGGGTGGGGAGGTAGGGTGAGGCCCGAAGCGCCGGGTCCGCCTGCCTCGGTTAATAAGACTAGTCTCGTTGAGATTCTATAGTGATGAAAAAGCAGAGAAGTGTCCCATCAAGGTTTTCAGCTCTTATATGCACTGTATTAAATCTTCCATTCTGCTTAGTGATTAATTAAGGTGATTTTGTTGGGGGAGGGGGGAAGTTCAGATATGAAGACTAAAGAAGGAATTTGATACTCATAGTTCAAGGCCACTTATTAAGTAAGGATGTGCATGTCCAAAAACGTTTGGTTCTTTTTTTTGTTGTTTATTTTAAAATGAAATTTTCCCAAGTTTCAAGTGTATTTTCTGTCCATTTTACTTATTTGTTTCAATAAAAAAATGTATGTGCTTAAGAGTTGTGACATTACTAAGTAGAACATTTACATGTTTGTCACAAGAGAACGGGATGAAAGCTTTGGCTGACTAGTTATCTTTTTTTTTTTGCACTCTTCTAAAAACTCTTTGGAAACCAACCAGATGCCATTTATACTGTACATTCATACGTCATCTACGGAATCCTCATTATGGTCACATTGGAAAGTGAAGTCACTTTTATTTTAACAGCTGTCTACTTGGAAACCCTTGACTGAATGCAAGGGTAGTGTGATCATACTGGAGCAGATATCCACGCATAATGTAGTAACTCCTTATCATAGTGCTTAGAGAAAAGAATATTGAAGGTCAACTGACCTTAAATTTGAGTGTTTGGCAAAAAGGGGGGAAAAAATCCCCTGTTAAGATCCATCATCATGCTCAGCCTTGAGGCTGCATTTAAGGAAATTCTATTCTCATTGTTTTTAGCAGAAAAGTAAAGTCAGTATGCTATAAGTTGATTGTTGGTGACCTACAGGAATTGCTATTGGCAGGTTTTGCTAGCTGTTCTTGCAGTCATTCACCAGAGTTAATTGTGTTCTGCCACAGTAATCCTTTGTCTCATATCTTTAACATATTTATATGTGACCTGGAAATGGGAACAACGAGTGAGGTGATCAAATATGCAGATGGCACTAAATTATGCAAAGTTGTTAAATCACAAGAGGATTGGGAAAAATTGGAAAGAGGACCTTGAGAAATTGGGAGGCTGGATGTCAAATGGCAGATAAAATTTAATGTTGACAAGTGCAAAGTTATGCACGTGGAGGCCGATTCCGACATGAGCACATCCGGGCTGTCCAGATGACCAAAAAAATGTACGGGCCAAATTTGCGCCTGATTCTACAACCGTAGCAGCAGAATCAGGGCACTTAGATGGTCCAACATGCCCTCAGTTCCACAGCCGGAGACATTCTGTGCTTTGCTTGGCCAGCCCCATCAATGCTCCGGCTGGTGTGCCGGTACTGTGGCATCCCATTGCCATGACACTGGCACGTGTAGCAGGAGCCTCTGATGCCCTGGATGACGTGCGGCTCCATTTCCCTGCTGTCCAACACTCAGTGGGTGCTCCCACGGCCAGGATCAGGCAGCGGGTGGCCTGCCAAGGTGGCACAATTGGGTAGGGGGCTGCAGTTCGCAGTCAGAGGGATGCCCAGCACTTATTCCACCTTCGAGGAATAAATGCACACCCCACACAACAACTCTCTATGTGCGGGGAGCCTAAGGAGCAGAATACGGTCCTGCGAATAGCAGGGGTTTCACATCCAACCCAGATGTATAACTCCACTATTCGGGGATCAGAGTGACCCCCTTAGGGAACAACAATCCAAACTACAGGTACACAATGGAGTGTTCCACATTAGGAGTCACCACCCAGTAAAAAAGATCTAGGAATAATCGTGGATAATACTTTGAAATGTTCTGCTCGGTGTGCAGTGGCAGCCAAGAAATCTAGCAGAATACTAGGAATTATAAGGAAAGGAATGGAGAATAAAACAAAGGATATTATAATGCCTCTTTATCATTCCCTGGTGTGACTGCACCTTGAGCATTGCTGCAGTTCTGGTGGCCACATCTAAAAAAATGAAAGGGCAGAATTAGAAAAGTTTCAGAGAAGGTCCATAAAGGGATGGCCTTTCCTCTAAGGAAAGACTTAAAATGTTACAGCTCTTCAGCTTGCAGAAGGCATGGCCGGGGGGAGATATGATACAGGTGTATAAAATAATGAGTGGAGAAGAGCAAGTAAACGTAATCAGTTGTTTACTCTTTCAGAAAGTGTAAAGACTAGCAGGCATGCAATAAAGCTGCAAAGTAGCACATTTAAAGCTAATTGGAGAAAATATATTTTCACTCAATGTGTAATTAAAGCTCTGGAATTCATTGCCAGAGGATGTAGCAAAAGTTATTTGTATAGATGGGTATACAAAAGGTTTGGACACGTTTCTGGAGGCAAAATCCATAAAGTAGATCAGATGAAATCCACTGCTTATCCCTGAGATAAGCAGCAGTAATCTGTGTACCTTTTGAGATCCTGCCAGGTACCTGTGACCTGGACTGGCCACTGTTGGAAACAGGATTTGGGGCTTGATGTACCATTGGTTTGACGCAGTATGGCATATCTTAGAATATTCTTATGTGAGAAATCATTTATAAATGACACTTTAAATGCATACAGTAATATATCCCCATACTGTATATGCACAGAAGTTATGAAGGATCAATAAAGCAAAATGGTAACAGAATGCTTCATAATGCTTGCGGAGCTGGAGAAATTTGGAGAAATTGTCCCTTGTAGAGCTGCTCCTTGGCCTTTTCAGTAGGCTGACAGAATCACTTGATAATTGCACATTTATTTTAGTTTACTGCACATTTTACCCACAAAGATGCAGTATTCTTAAATACTGTAGCTAGGTTTTCTTAAGGAGCAGCAAGCTGGAGTATTTTACAGCAAAGGAATAAAACTGAAGGGAAAGAGAAGAGAATCTTGTTTTTATGTGGGCGGAAAACTGAAGTGTTAGACAGCACACACTAGTTACTAAGTAAGCTTTTTGCAAGTATGCCATCAGCGAAGCAGGAAAAAATTGCTATCAAAGGAAGGATTATTGACTGAACGTGTTTTATGAGAAACATGAACATAGGAAGGTAGACCCCGTTCTCTGAAAGGGAGGAGAAAGGTTTCATGCTAATGTAAGCCAGACATTTCACATGTAATCCAAAGAAACTTGGAGAGTCGTCATGAAGATGAAAACATCACAATTCATTATCCAATTTTATTTGGTTTACAGAAAACATAAATTCACAATTGTGAGTAGGAGCCCAGTTAATTTTAACCTATTTTTGCTAAATTGTAAACCTCAAATCACTGGTCATGATCACAAAAGAATGATGGGCAACCTTGTGGTCTTGGCCAAGCCACTTAACGCTTGTTAAATCCTTGTGGTCTTGGGCAAGCCACTTAACCCTCCATAGCCCATGTTCCCTGTAAAATAGTTATCTCCAAGTTATAATGCCCTGTTCAATGTAATTTCGGTTTGTTCAATGTAAACCGCACTGATGCAGAACAGCGCGGTATATAAGAGAATATAAATAAATAAAATAAATAAATAAGTAAATATAAACAGGTGGAAAGGACCAGCAAGTTTAGATTCCCACCTTCTGCAATCCAATTCCTGTGTTATTGCTCTAATGAGAATGTCGCTCTATTTGAATCCTAACAAGAGAATTGCTCGCTAATGCTACCACTATATCCTGTATAAACTATCTGCTCACAACTTGGCAATATTATTCACACCATAAGTTTTTGGTCGGACTTTTTCATTCAAAGCTGCTATGAAACAGCTGCTTTTAGCATATTAGCCAATTATATTCTTTTTTTATTGTGATCAATAATAACCTCTTAACATTCAGAAGAGATCTCTATTTAAACAATATACTGTACTGGCCTTTTTGAACCATACAAATTTCTTCTTCTGTCTTCCAAGTGATAGTTCCCTGAGAAGGTTACAGGTGTTCAAAGCTCCAAAATTGTACAATGAGAATGAATCCTTTCTTCGAAAATGGAATGGGATCTTAAAAAAGTGTACTTTGGATTTGATATTACTATTGGTGGAAACACTTTCTGCTACTGAAGTTTCTATTACTGAATCCATTAGTAAATTAGAATGTGAATTAAAGGAAGGAATGAAAGAGGAGACTTTAAACAACAGCTATCAAAAATGAAAGAACAGATTTTCAAGTATAAAGAATTTATTAGAACAACAAAGCTGAAAAAGTTCCTACTTGATCAGAATGATTTCTGTGTTAAATCGGTATTTCCATGGATGAATAAGAATGATGACTCTCAATGCTGTGAATATACAGACTATACTTCTGAAGAAAATAAGTCTAGTGGGGATGAATATGTTGAGATGGTCATCCAGATTTTTTCAAAGGCCAGAAATGGCATGCCAGAGGCAGAGGGAGAGGGAGAGGCCGGTATCGGGGCTGTCAGCCAAGACAGGACGATTATGGCACCAGCTGTCAAGGTGCCACCACACAAGCCTCAGCAAAATATCAGCCATCATAAACATTTCCCCTTATGCTCTGTCTTCAGAACAGGAAGCTGTTCTTGATTTAGGATTATCTTTTGTACCAACCGTGAAATATTATGTATTATTTGATAAGAAGGTAGTCCTTCATGACTTCTTCTGTAAACTTGTGATCAAACTATATTTATCCACCCATTCCCTTCCTTTGGATTCATCTATAGTTAGAGTTCCATCTAAATTGATCCCTGCTGGGCCATTGGATCTATTGTTGGCAGCTTACCAGCGGTTAGATTGCAGGAAGTGGATTCTCTTGAAAACAATTTCATGACAATTAGATGGAATTCGGCACATCATCAATATCAAGTGTAGAAAAACATATCAGACAAGGATAAGATAGTGGTTTGTAGAGCAGACAAGAGTGTGCAGTAGTTTTACAGTCTTGAATGCAGTATGATATTGAAATAAAATGGAAATTGAGTGATTTAAAATATTAACGTCTTCTCCATGCTGACCCTACAAAAGAAATCATGAGCAAAGTTGAATCTGTAGTAAAATATGGATTTTCACAGGGTTATTTAACAGCTCAGGAATTTAGGGCCCGATATTCAAAAGGTATTTACATGGTTAACAGCCAATTAACTGTGCAAATGCCTGCTAACCGGATATTCAACAGCATATACACGGATAGTGCTGTCAAATATCCCTGACTAAGTCCCCTACGCGTCCCGATGCTATTGCAGGCTCATGCTTATTTTCAGGAAAGTCCTATAGTTGCTTATCATCTGGGAAAAAACATTGCTAACTATGTTAGAACTATCACTTGAAAGACAGAAGAAGTCTCAAAAAGGCCATTATGCTTGTGGCCACTGTGATTTTTGTCAATTCACCATTGAGGGAACTGATTGGATTATATCAGAATCTCGTTACCCTGTTAAGTTACAATGGAGAACATTGTGCTGTATTTCTTTTTTTTTTTTTTTTTTGAAACTTTTATTTTCATTTTGCAACAAACAAAAGAAACAACACACCAAAGGAGACAAAACAATTATACAATAAAGAAAAGTAAACCCAATTACCCCCCACCCCCACGCTTCTTCTCTAGCTGATTATGTCAGCATGTGAGCGCTTCCAAACAACAGTGATTGTACATCAAAACAATCAAAAGAGTATCTGCGATACAGAATAATCATGAGACAAAGATATATAAATTTAGACAGTCAGATGAGAGCATTGAGCAGAATGTACATAGTCATTGAGCATCTTCCATTTAGACCGATGATGAGGAGTCTGAATGGGGGAAGCAAACATACGAGGTATTTGTTCATATTTACTGTAGAGACAGACATGATTCCACCATTCATTGGGGCTCAGTTGGGAGCTATTTTTCCAGTATTTCGTAATTAGGGAAATAGCAATGCCTAGCATAAAGTCCAAAAGGAAGTAAGCCGTTTTTGGAAGAGAGGGGATCCCCGCAGCTGAGCGAAGTCCCACTATCCTCCAAGAAAGGGGCTCTTGAAAGTGCAAAATAGATTGGATACGACCCCAGACCCGACTCCAGTAATACTGTAGTGCGGGACATTCATACATAACATGAGGTAGTGAACCAATGGCCGCATGACATGTCCAACAATTATTGCCCTGAGTAGTGTTCCATTTGGCTAATCTGTCAGGAGTGTAAAAACACCGGTGGGCTAGAAAGAAGAGTGTCTGAGTGAGTGAGGCGGATCGGGAGACCCGTGTCACTCTACTCCAGACAAGGCTCCATTGCTCCGGGGTCAAAGTCACATGCAATTCTCTCTCCCATGCTTTCTGCGCTATAGGGGTATCCCTAGTTATAGCATTACATAAGGTTTTGTAAAAATTGGATGCTACACCCGGTGAACTACCGATAGATCGGATAGTCTCCAACCAACCCTGTGTAGGGGAGGCCGATGGCGGGAGCACCTTAGCACTCCTAAGGCAATGCTGAAGTTGCACCAACTGAAAGTAGTGTTTCGCTGGGAGACCAAATTCAATTTGCAATTCACTAAAAGTTTTCCAGCGACCTTCATGGAACAACTGACTAGGAATCCAAATGCCCCTAGTGTACCAGGGGCTCCACGCCATCGGTTTATTTTGTATTCGAAATCGAGTGTTGTACCAAAGTGGGAGCTTGTCTAACGGACAGAGTCGGGAGTCTAAAGATTGCATGAGATTATTAAAGGCACCTAAGGTGTCTAAAAGCATTGGTGGAAAGTGGGAGTCTGATGGGAGAGTCATACCAGGGAGAAAAGTAAGAGGAATCGGTTTGCAAAGGTCCTCTTCTATGTCTAGCCACACAGGTCTACTCGGTACTGGATCTTCCAGCCAACGAGCACCTTGTTTGAGAAGAAAAGATTGATGATACTTCAGGAAATCAGGGAATCTGACACCCCCATTTTCCTTATCTGCTTGCAGCTTATGTTTCGCTATCCTAGGTGTCTTGTTTTGCCACAAGTATCTAGTCAGAAGGCCCTCGATATCTTTATATAAACGTCGAGGGAAGAGACAGGGCACCATTTCTAAGATATAATTCACTTTCGGAACAATCATCATTTTTATGGTTTCTAATCGACCCCACCAGGTAAGCGTTAAAGGAGTCCAGCGGTGAGTAAGCGCCCGGACTTTAGAGGTTAAGTCTTTGGCATTGAAGGAGATAGTGTCTTCCAAAGGAGAACAATAGTGAACCCCAAGGTATTTGACCATGCGAGGTTGCCATAAAAAGGGGAAGGATTGCATATCTGCCTGATGAAGCAGAGGATTTAATGGAAAGGCTACCGACTTGGTCCAATTTATCTTATAACCGGACAGTTGTGAGTATTTACCAATTTGCTCTAGGACAGCCGGTACTGAGTCTATAGAGACAAAAAGCATAAGATCATCAGCATACGCTGAAATTTTGATTTCCCTATGGGTGAAGGGGACTCCATGAATCTCCTCCGATTGCCGGATTAGTAAAGCCAAGGGTTCGAGTGCAAGATCGAAGAGGAGTGGAGACAGTGGGCATCCCTGGCGAGTGCCGCGTTGAAGGGGAAAAGGCTGAGACTTTAAAGCATTTGCACATATACTGGCTGTAGGCTGAGCGTACATGGTGCGAAGACAACGGAGAAAACCTTCCCCGAATCCGTACCAGCGGAGGACTGCAAACAGGAAGGGCCACTCTAAGCGATCAAAGGCCTTCTCAGCATCAAGTGAGAGGCCAACAAATGGGCGATCAAGATTAACTGCGGTAGTCAATACATGGCAAAGAGTCCGAGCATTGTCAGCAGTTGATCTACCAGGAATGAAACCGCATTGATCTGGGTGTATTAAGGTAGGCATCCTATCCGAGAGCCGGGTAGAGAGAATGGTGGCAAAGATTTTATAGTCCGCGTTTAGGAGGGAAATTGGACGATAATTAGCTGTTAGTTGCGGGTCTCTCCCCTCTTTCTCAAAAACTACTACATTTGCCATTGAAAAGGACCCAGAAGGAGAACCCTCCTCGGCAAGTGCAGAAAAATATTTTTTCTTTTCTGGAGCTAAATCAGCGTGAAAGGTTTTGTAGAATTCAGCGGGGAGACCGTCTGGGCCTGCGGCTCGACCTGAGGCACATTTCTTGATAGCAGAATGAATTTCTGAGACAGTAAATGGTGTGTCCAAGGCCACTCTATCTTCGTCAGATAGGGTCGGTCTTTGTACTCCTGAAAGTAAGCGTTCAAATACATCTGGCTCAAAATCACATTCTGATTGATAAAGCCGAGTATAAAAGTCACGAAAGAGTTCTAAGATTTCGATATCTTTAGTGACCAAGCCCCCCCCCCGACGGATTACGGAGGGCGGTTACACGCTTGGCTTCTTTTCGACCTTTTAGGGCATTTGCTAATAATTTGCCAGCACGATTATTTTCCCGATAATATAGCCCTTGTTGTGATTCAATATTTTTAACAGCAGCAGTGTGCAAAAGCTGATTGTATTGAAAACGCAAGCGTTGTAAACGGAGTAAAATACATGGGTCAGTACGGGACGTGAGGAGACGCTCCCCAGCTTGTATCTGCTGCTCTAGAATCAGTAAATGCTGCTTTCTTTGTTTCCCTTGCCGAATTTGATAGCTAGTTATAGTGGCACGAATAGATGCTTTAAAACCCTCCCACCAAGCCCAGCCCGCTGTGTCATGGGGTGAGTTAAAATGAAAATAATCTTGGATAGCGGCCTTTATATCAACCTGAAAATCTTTTTGACCCAGTAGGGATCTATCAAAAAACCAAGCTCGGGGAGAATCATCCCGCGCAGTGACACGTAATGATAAAGATATGGCAGCATGATCTGAAATATGGAGAGGATGAGTCCTAGTCGTGTCTACTTGAGAAATCAGTGTTTTGGAAATGAGAAAGAAATCTATTCTAGATTGGGAGTGATGGGGGGCAGAAAAGAAAGTGAACTCTAAGTCGGAGGGGTGAAGCAGCCTCCATATATCTACCAGCGCAAGATCTTGCATCAGAGCTGTAAGGGTAGCAAGACTCTTGGGTGGACTACTCGTTCTTGGCGGCTGTCTATCTATAAGAGGGTCTAACACTTGATTAAAGTCACCACCAAGTATTAATGGAGTATTGGCAGAGGCCTGTGCCAACTGCGCAATACTTGCATAGTAAGCAGGGTTGTCCACATTCGGGGCATAAATGCAAATACATGTAAATTCACTATCTCCAACCTTAAGATGTACTCGGGCCCATCTACCCTCCTTGTCAGCGCTAGTATCAATTACAGTAGCTTGCAAAGATTTCTTAACCAGAATGGCTACCCCGCACCGTTTGGAAACGGCGGGAGAATAGGCAGCCACCATGTAAGGCTTAACATTGAGTTTCAGTGTTTCAGCAGAGTTTAAGTGCGTTTCCTGAAGAAACGCTAAATCAGCATGCTCATGGCTGAGATAGCTAAGGATTTTCTTTCTTTTGATTGGACTATTAATGCCCTTTACGTTGAGTGATAAAATTTTACATAAAGCCATTCCGACAAGTTAAAAATTCTGAGCATGATAGCGCACCTAATTTCACAATGTCCCTCATATTGACTGTATCAGGCTGTACATATGGCATAAAAGAAAATAAGCTTAGATAATACAATGAAGCGCCCCACATTAAAAAAGAAAAACCGCAGCGCGGTAGAGAAGAAGCAGAACCCCAAAAATTACTGGCGACCATGAGGCTGCGGGGAGAAGCCCCAGAGAAGGCCGAAATTGAAAAACACATAACCTGTAGGACTGTGCGTGCTCCGAATCCGACCGAGGCACACATCATGGAGGGAGAGGAGACCACAAAACAAGAGTCATAGAAAGAAAGAAAGAAAGTCCAGGAAGTCTCTGTGCTTGACTATGACCGCCGCATCGGGCCCTTCAAAATGGCGGACAGAGCCGGCGAATAAAAGTCCACGTCGTTGGATTAGCGCATCTGCTCTGCTTCTTTGGAGTCTAAAAATGTTGATAGTAGATCAGGATCTTCGAATGTCCTGGTTTGGTTGTGGAGAGTCACTCGGAGCTTCGCGGGATACAACAGGCCAAAGCGAGCCTGTAGCTGTTGAAGTCGAGGGCGAAAAGCAAGGAGTTTCTTCCGTCGGTCAACGGTAGGCTTTGCCAAATCAGGGAAGAAGGAGACTTTGTGACCTTCAAATTCCAAATGATGGTTCGCCCGGGCAGCATTTAAAATTTGTTCCACTTGTTGATATCGTAGCAAGCGAAAGATAATAGGCCGGGGGGTCGTTCGGTTGAGCGCCATGTGGGTAGGAACACGGTGTGCACGATCGATTTCCAATTCTTTATGAAAGGTGATCTTCAGCAAGGAGGGAAGAGTTTTGAGCAGGAATTCTCTCATATCTCCCGCTTCCGCCCCCTCCGGTATTCCAATGAGCCTCACATTGTTGCGACGGGCTCGATTATTGCTATCTTCTAACTCCTTTTGCAGATTCTGGATCTGGCGCTCGGCCTTGTCCAGTGCGCCCAAGCGTACCGCGTGCGAGTCGAGGACCCCCGCCATATTGTCCTGCCGTAATGAGAGACCTTCAAGTCGGCCCTGGAGCACTCCAAAGTCTTCTCGCAGGGCTCTAAGCGCTTCTCCATTGGACTGCACCAATTCCTTCACGCCGCGTAGTTCCTCCAAAATCTCCAGGTGCATTTCGGGGTTTTCACGAAATGGAACCATCTTCTGTGGGGAGGACACCTCTGTTTTGGAGCGTTTTCCGTGAGAAGAAGAAGGAGACCCGAAGTCCAAGCGCGCTGGTTTATGGGCCGCCATCCCCCCCGAGGTACCCCGGTCAGCCCGGAGCGAAATAGTAAGTTTGTATAGGTATTAAGTCAGGATTCTAAGTAGGCCTCTCGGGAGCTTCAGCGCAAAGCGTCTTACCCGCTGGACATCAGGCTCCGCCCCCCCCCATTGTGCTGTATTTCATTTGTTGTATATGGTCTTCAATGGCCTTGCAATTAACTGCATATTGGCCTCATTAAACGATCAAAGATTCAATTGCTTAGAAAACATTGATGCCGATTCCATACTGTGAATAAAGCAGCTCCCATTGTGGAACATTGTGTGGCTTTACATCATGATTTTCAAGATTTAAGATGGTATATATTGGATCATGTACTTATGAACTGGAGGGGAGGAGATCAAGAGGCTGGTTTAAAATATAAAGAATGGTACTGGATTTTCACATTGAGCACTATTAACCCAAATGGTTTGAATCAGCAAATTGACTGATATACTTTAATTTGAAGAGGAGGACCAATCTGAAATGTAGAGGAGGAGCTAAGCGCAGTTTTAAAAGAACGCCACTGGATCATCAAGGCAGCACACTCTGGTTACTTGCTGTTGGATAACTCTTGAGTTGAGGAGGTCCTGCAATTCAGGAGTGTAGCCTAGCCAGCATTTCCATTGACAGCTCCTGGCAACATCATCTGCACAGAGGACCCCCCTTCAGAGATATTTCACCCAGCTCAGAGGCCCTTGGGCCGTGGCCTGGGAACTCTTTTGTGCCCCTTCTGCGCAATGCCGGATCAGCGTCGGAGTCTGCTGGAGTTCCTCTTCACCATCTAAGGCACTGTGTTTCCTTTGCTTTGACATTTGGTCACTTTTCATCATGGGGATGTGGAAGGCAAAGAACCTACCCAAGTCAATTCCAGCATTGCACATTCTCAGTTGGAGAATTATTTTGTCTGATAAAAGGTGTTAGATACAGGGGTTTCATAAATGTTTATGCCCAGTAATAAGTGGGGATTTCTTCCTTGTCCCTTAGTTTCCTGAATATGAGCGTATTGGTTTATTGTGTCTTGACTTTCCCTAAATGTGTGCCACTACATGTTGCTTCTTTTTGAGTCGATATATAATTTGTATATTTGTATTGATTATATATTTCTCTGTATTGCACTTGATTTTGCATAATAAGGAAAACTTTAATAAAAAAAGAAAAAAAAAGAATGCCACAGCCATTTCTTTGTTAAGCCTGAAATGCTCACGGATGTAATGTTGGTATGGACTGAGAATTATGATGGAGGAGACCCAATGACTGAGGAGGCAGCTCTGGTTTATAAAGGCACAGATAAGTGTGATTTAGAACAAGGAATTATGGGGGCGGAGCCTGATGTCCAGCGGGATGGTCGCATAACGCTGAGGCTCCCGAGAGGCCTACTCAGAATCCTGAATTAACACCGTACATACTTGGAACTTCTACTCTGATCTTGCCGGGGCACATTGGTGAGATGGCGGGGACCAAACCCACGTGCCTGGAATTTGGATCTCCAGCGGCTTCTCACGGCAAACGTTCCAAAACTGAACCTCCGTCCCTGCAGAAGGGGCTGGCCTTGCGCGAGGGCCCCGAAATGCAGCAGGAAATCCTCGCAGAGATTAGAGGGGTCAAAAACCTCGTGCAGTCAAACGGTGAAGCACTCCGAGCGCTGCGGGAAGATTTTGGTGTGCTGCAAAGCAAGCTAGAAGGGCTTTCTTCGCGTCAGGACAAAATGGAGAGCATATTGGACTCCCATGCGGCCCGGTTGTCCAAACTCGACAAAGTTGAACGTCAGGTGCGGGCCTTGCAGAAAGAAGTGGAAGATGGCAATAATAGAGCGCGCGCCGCAACAACATACGACTCGTGGGCATACCGGAGGGAGCGGAATCGGGAGACATGAAAGAGTTTTTATGCAAAATCCTCCCTTCCCTGCTCCAAATCACCTTTACCAAAGATTTGGAGATCGATCGCGCTCATCATGTACCCACAAGCATAACGCTCAACAGGAAGACCCCGCGGCCTATCATTTTTCGACTTTTGAGATATCAACATGTTGAGCAAATTCTAAGTGCCTCTCGGGCAAAGGGCCATATGGAGTTTGAGAGCCACAAGATCTCCTTCTATCCCGACTTGGCTAAACCCACGGTCGACCGCCGAAAGCGCTTTCTGGAATTCCGGCCGAGGCTTCAACAACTACAAGCACGCTATGGCCTGATGTACCCGGCCAAGCTCCGAGTCACGCTTCACAATCAGACAAGAACATTTGAGGACCCTGATCTACTAGCGGAGTTTTTGGATTCCAAAGAAGCCGACTTGATGCGCTGACTTCCAAGAGTCTGGCGAGGGCAGTTTGTTGCCTTACTTTTGATGATATCTGTGACCCGACTCCATCTACCCACAGTAGCCTCGATGAGTATCAGAGACAGTGTTAATTATGGACTCTGGTGTTTCTTTTCTTTTTTTTTCATGTCTTTCTATTTCCTCTCTAGGGCCTCCTCCCGCAGACATATGGTCGCCATATTCTTTGGGGGTTTTGCTTCTTCTCTAAGATACTTTGGTACATACTTTTCAATATGGGGTGTATTAGCCAGAATACTCGGTGATTATGTCATTGTTGCACAGATTCTGATTATGTTGTATGTTTTCAAGCGCCCTTACCTCAAATGTCTATTACCGATTGATGGCACCATGTAAGATTTTCTCATTGAACGTAAAAGGAATCAATAATCCGATCAAACAGAAGAAAATCCTAAGCTACCTAAGGCAGGAAGCTGCGGATCTGATTTTTCTCCAAGAAACGCATTTAAATTCGAAGGAAACTCTTAAACTCAATATTAAACCTTACATGGTGGCCGCCTATTCCCCAGCCGTTTCTAAGAAATGTGGGGTCGCCATACTGGTTAGGAAATCTTTGCATGCTACTATTATTGCGACTAGCTCAGATACAGAAGGTAGATGGTCCAGAGTTCACCTCAAGATAGGTAGCCTTGAAGTTACATGTATATGCCTTTACGCTCCTAATGTGGATGACCCTGCCTTTTTTTTTGCTACCATTGCTCAGGTTGCGCAGGCCTCTGCTAATACTTCATTGATAATTGGGGGGGATTTCAATCTAGTCCTTGATCCCCTGATTGACAAACGGCCGCCTAGGACAAGCGGTCCCCCCAAGAGTCACACCACGCTTACCTCCCTGATCAAAGATCTTGCTCCTTGATTTCATGCTGGGTATAGCCATATGCTTAATCACGAGGAATTGGAAGGATAGCTCTCGACTTACTGTCAATGAATGGTGGAACCTCGTCTGCTTATATAGTAAATATGAGCAGATACCTCGGAGAGCTATTCCCCATGCCCAACCTCACTCTCGCTTGTCTAAATGGCAGATGCTTAATGATTATGTACAATCTGCTCATTGCTCCAACATGCCTGTATAATGTGCACTCATCATGTTTCAGATCACCGTTAGGTTTTGTAACATAATAATGTAAGTACACGCCCGCTTCGGGAATGATTAGTTTTCTAGAGAAGAAGCAGGGGGGAGGGGGGTGGCAGGGGTTTACTTTGGTGTATGTATCACACTTTATGTATCTGTCTTTTAGCTGTATGTCTTCCTTTTCCTTTGTTGTTATAAAACGAAAATAAAGAATTAAAAAAAAAAAAAAAGAACAAGGAATTATATTAGCCCTGAAGCAGAATAAGATACATCTATTCGAAAGAGTCGTGGTCAACAGTTTGGAGATTCCTATGTATATTGTTTAAATAGAGATCTCTTCTGAATTTTGAGTTGATCACAATAGAAAAGAATAAAGCCATGGTATTTTCCATAACATCATATAGATGTGAAATCTGGACAGTGAAAAAGATAGACAGGAAGAAAATTGATGCCTTTGAATTATGGTGCTAGTGGTGAATACTGTGTATACCATGGACTGCCCGAAGAACAAACCAGTCGGTACCAAAGGAGATCAAACCTAAGCTTTCTTTAGAAGCTCAGATGACAAGACTTCGACTTTCATACTTTGGACACATCATGCGAAGAGAGAGATCATTAGAGAAAGACATCATGCTTGGCAAGATAGAAGGTCAACACAAAAGAGGAAGGCCAGCAATGAGATGGATCGATACAATAACAGCAGCTATGGGTACCAGTCTGTCAACAATGAGCTGCCTGACTGAAGACCGAACACAATTTAGGATATCTATCCAAAGGGTCGCCATGAGTTGACTCCAACTC
Organism: Ichthyophis bannanicus; assembly: GCA_033557465.1. Classification (NCBI taxonomy): domain Eukaryota; kingdom Metazoa; phylum Chordata; class Amphibia; order Gymnophiona; family Ichthyophiidae; genus Ichthyophis; species Ichthyophis bannanicus. The sequence goes on along the minus strand of CM066031.1, from coordinate 1,071,816,789 downwards.
GACAGCACTTAACAACAACAACAACAACAACGACATTGTTTAAATAGAGATCTCTTCTGAATTTTAAGAGGTTATTATTGATCACAATAGAAAAGAATAAAATGGACTAATATGCTAAAAGCAGCTGGTTCATAGCAGCTTTGAATGAAAAGGTCTGAATAAAAAACTTATGGTGTGAATAATATCGCTAAGTTGTGAGCAGATACAGTAGTTTATACAGAATATAGCGGTAACACTAATAAGGGTTGCAGAGCAGAGATGGCGTCCATCTGTCCAAGAAAGGTTGACTCATCTTCAGTAGTACACTGGCTAATCTACTGAAAAGAGGGCTTTAAACTAGATTTGGTGGGAATGGGTGAAGAAAGCTCCCAGGTAAGAGAAAGCCCCCAGGTAAGTGAAACATTAAATACCTTTATGGAAATGGGTAAAAGGGGTAACATATGGAAAGCAGTGTGTATAAATGCCCGTTGCATGGGAAATAAGATCCCTGAGGTTGAAGCTTTGGTGGGAGTGGCTTACTTGGATTTAGTGGCAGTTACAGAAACATGGTTCACAGAAAATGACTGGGATGTAACTATACCTGGCTATACTTTATTCAGAAAGGGCAGGGTAGGAAGAAGGGGAGGAGGAGTGGCACTATATGTAAAAAATAATATCAAAATCTTGGAATTACAGAGCTTAAAAGGGAGAGATGAGGCACTGTGGGTTAAACTAGAAAGAGGGAAAGAGAAATCTATTTGCACTGGCATGATATACAGATCTCCCTCACAAGAGGAAGAGGTATACAGAGAGTTAATTGAAGACATACGCAGCATTGCTAGGAAAGGGAAAGTACTAGTGATAGGGGATTTCAATATGCCATATGTTCATTGGCACATTCCTGCTGCAGTATCATCTAGAAGTAAGGAGATCCTGGATTCTCTGTAGGGAGAACTATTCGGGCAATTGGTAACAGACCCCACACGTGAAGGGGCCTTACTGTACTTGGTGCTTACCAATGGTGAAAGTGTTTCTGATGTTATAGTGGGAAATCATTTTGCATCCAGTGATCACCAGATGGTGTGGTTCAGTATTAGGACTAGGGCTGTTAGAATCCATTCAAAAGCCTAGTCAAAAGACTTTAGGAAAACTAACTTTGCCAAGATGGGTCAATACCTCAGGGAGTCGTTAGCAGGATGGGAACGCAGGGGGATGAAGAAAAACAGTGGGAAAAACTGAAAGGGGATATTTTAAGGGCGACCAACCTTTTTTTTAATGGTAAATAAAGGTTAAAGGAAAAGGAAACTGCTATGGTTTTCGAAAGAAGTAGCTGAAAAGGTGAAGAAAAAGAGGGAGGCCTTTATGAAATACAAGAGATCACAGAGAGAGGAAAACAGGCATCTATATTTGGAAAAACTTAGAAAAGCTAGCAAAGTAGTCAGGAAAGCAAAGTTTCAAAAGAAAAATAAATAACCAATGCAATAAAATGGGGGAATAAGACATTTTTCAGATATGTTAGTGAGAAGAGGAAGGGCAAAAGTGGTATTGTCAGACTCAAGGGTGAAGGGGAGGAATATGTAGCAGTTGATGAGGATAAAGCTGAATTTAAAGTAGACAAAGCGATGGGACCAGATGGGATACACCCTAGAATACTGAGGGAATTTGGGAACGTTCTAGCAGCTCCACTGACTGACCTTTTCAATGCCTCATTGGAGTCGGGAGTGGTGCTAAAGGACTGGAGAGAGGCTGATGTGGTGCCTTTACACAAAAGCGGAAGTAAGGATGTGGTTGAAAACTACAGGCCGGTTAGTTTAACTTTGGTGATGAGTAAATTATTGGAAACGGTGCTGAAAGAGAAAATAGTGAGGTTTCTGGAGTCCAGCAGATTACAGAATCTGAGACAGTATGGATTCACCAGAGGCAGGTCTTGTTACATAAATCTGATTGATTTCTTTGACTATGTGATCAGGGATTTGGACTAAGGGAGAACCCTAGATGTGGTGTATTTAGATTTCAGTAAAACCTTTGACACCGTTCCTCACAGGCAACTTATAAACTAACTGAGAGCACCCTAGGGATGGACCCTAAAGTTACTGCTTGGGTTAGAAATTGGTTGAGTGGGAGGCAACAAAGGGTACAGGTAAATGGAGCTCACTCTGAGGAGAAGGAAGTTACCAGTGGTGTGCCCCAGGGATCTGTCCTCGCTCCGATTCTTTTTAACATCTTTGTTAGTGATATAGTGGAAGGGCTGTCGGGTAGGGTTTGCCTCTTTGCAGATGATACCAAAATCTGCAATAGAGTAGACACCCAGGAAGGTGTAGATAACATGAGAAGGGATCTAGCTAAGCTTGAAGAATGGTCTAGAATTTTGCAGCTAGGATTTAATGTTAAAAAATGCAAGGTTATGCATTTGGGCTGCAGCAATCCAAGGGAGTAATATAGTATAGGGGGTGAAGTACTTTTATCCACTAAAGATGAGCGGGACCTAAGTGTGGTTGTGTCTGATGATCTTAATGTAGCTAAACAGGTAGAAAAGGCGACAGCAAAAGCTAGAAGGATGCTTGGGTGCATAGGGAGAGGAATTGTTAGAAGAAAAAAGGAGGTGATAGTGCCTCTGTATAAGTCTTTGGTGCGATCTCGTTTGGAGTATAGTGTGCAATTCCGGAGACCGCACCTTCAAAAGGATGTGAACAGGATGGAGTCGGTGCAGAGGGTAGTGGTCTTCATTATAAAGCATACGAGGACAGACTTAAGGATCTTAATATGTACACCTTAGAGGAAAGGCGGGATAGAGGTGATATGATTGAGATGTTTAAATACCTCTGCAGCATAAATATTCAAGAGGAGAGCCTCTTTCAATTGAAAGCAAGTTCTGCTACGAGGGGACATGGGATGAGGGTGAAGGGGGATAGATTCAGGAGTGATATGCGGTAATATTTCTGTACGGAAAGAGTAGTGGATCCCTGGAATAGTCTTTCAGTTGAGGTGGTAGAGATGAGGACAGTATCCGAATTCAAAAAAGCATGGGACAAACACAGAGGATCTCTAAAGGAAAAAAGGGGACTGTTGTAGTTGTTGATATGGAAGGACAGATTAGATAGGCCATATGGTCTTTTTCTGTCGTCATGTTTCTATGTTTCTAAGATGTCAACATAGAAACAAGTGTACTGTTCAATACTGTTAGTAACAGCTTGTTTTAGTCTGTCTTCTTTATATTATGCATTAGAATATCGATAAGAGTGTGTCTGAAATGCTTTATCTTCTCCTGATTTAGGAGCTGAATGTACTGTAAATCCTGCGTGTTTGGGAAGTTTTCCAAGAATAGACCTGGATGAGTGATAGTTATCAATGCTGCTATTTTCATGTCTTCTGGCTGAGGATGAAGGTTTGGGATTTGAATTATATGGACTTTATTTTAACAAATTTTAGAGGCCTGCAAATGGCCTAATATTTGGATACATGTAAGAATATGCTGGAAAATCAAAGATTTTATTTGCTTCAAGAGATCTTTTGCTCAAGTCTGCAAAGATTTAAAGTGGTATTTTAGAAGGGACATCTAGTGAGAATCTGTGACTTCTGGAATAGAATGTTCAAAAATCCAGGGGGGTGGGGGGTGGCAGCAGTGAAGGGAAGTACGTATAAGTGTCTTCTGAAATCATTACGTCTTCACCCTGAAAAATGAATGTCCCACTAACTAGTTTGGAAGATTGTCCCTGTACAGATAGGAAGGTCAGGTATGTGCACAAGTGTAGGCTGTTTTACAAATGTGGACACTGCCAAATTGCACAGCCTCAGAACTGGGTACTTGGACATGCTGGCAGGGGTATTTCCAAAGAGAGGTGACTTTGCCAAGAGACTTGCATATCTTGGCCTGCCATGTCAGATACTCTGTGTGCAGCGGCTGGCCAATAATATGTTTGGAGTATATACTTACAAATGGGTTTCTTTAGGCAGGAAATAATACTAATGCCAATGAAAGTGCATTATGCACTTCCCCCCTGGAAGAGCTACATCCAGGAAATGAGTACATTTTTTCACATTGCTCATAGTCTAGGCGTGCTTGTGCTGTTATGAAATCGCACCGCAACATGCATCTTCCTTGCTCTGCCCAGGCCAAGCCTCCACCACGCCCCATGCTACATGGACGTTCTTGTCCCCAGAGCCATTTTAGAAGCTGGGTATATCTCCATGCTTTGTTCTTCTCAGTGGCCATTTTCAGATATACAACTCATGAATAAGGTTTCTAAGCTAACACCTCTAATCTTATTCTAAGTGAGAGAGAAATCACAGGCAGCACTGCAAGAGGATCTATGTTTAGCAATATCTCTTGTAAAATGCTTTGGGGATTCTCCATGCCCTATCCTGGACATGTGAATTCCCTTCTCCATATCCTGTCTAAAATCTCTTCACATTTCTTTATAAAATACTAGCAAAAAGCAGCTAAAATACAGTCACATAACATAAGAACATAAGATATGCCATACTGGGTCAGACCAAGGTCCATCAAGCCCAGTATTCTGTTTCCAACAGTGGCCAATCTAGGTCATATGTACCTAGCAGTTTCCCCAAGGGACACAGGTTCCACAATGCTTGTATTGGTTCAAGCATTGATATCCTGGGTCCCTTCTTAATAATGGTTTATGGACCTTTCCTCCAGGAACTTGTCCAAGCCTTTTTTAAACCCAGCTACACTAACAGCCTTTACTACATCCTCCGGTAACAAATTCCAGAGTTTGATTACACATTGAGTGAAAAAATATATTTTTTTATTAGTCTTAAATAGTTTACCCTGTAGCTTCATTGCATGTCCCCTAGTCTTTCTATATTCTGATAAGGTAAACAATCGATCTACGCTTACCCGTTCCACTCCGTTCATTAATTTATAGACTTCTATCATATCTCCCCTCAGCCGTCTCTTTTCCAGGTTAAAGAGCCCTAACCTTTTTAGCCTTTCTTCATAGGAGTATCCTTCCATCCCTTTTACCATTTTGGTGGCTCTTCTCTGAACCTTTTCTAAAATCGCTATATCCTTTTTAAGATACGGCGACCAGAATTGCACACAATATTCAAGGTGCGGTCTCACCATGGAACGATATAGAGGCATTATAATATCTTTTGTTTTATTTTCCATTCCTTTCCTTATCATACCTAGCATTCTATTTGCTCTCTTGGCCGCCGCTGCACACTGGGCCGAGGGTTTTAACATGGTATCCACAATGACGCCTAAATCTTTTTCCTGGTTGGTGATTCCTAATGTGGAACTTTGCATCGTGTAACCATAGTTTGGGTTGTTCTTCCCTAGGTGCATAACCTTGCACTTGTCCACATTAAATTTCATCTGCCATTTTGATGCCCAGTCTTCCAATTTATCAAGATCCTCTTGCAATTTTCCACAATCCTCTTTGGTTTTAACAACTTTAAATAGTTTTGTGTCATCTGCAAATTTGATAACCTCACTCGTTATTCCACTTTCCAGGTCATTTATGAATATGTCAAAAAGCAGCGGACCCAGCACAGATCCCTGGGGTACACCACTATTCACCTTTCTCCATTGGAAAAATTGGCCATTTAGCCCTACCCTCTGCTTTCTATCTTTTAACCAGTTCCTGATCCACAATAGTACACTGCCTCCTATCCCATGACTCTTTAGTTTTGCCAAAAGTCTCTCATGAGGGACTTTGTCAAAGGCTTTCTGAAAGTCCAGATACACTATATCAACCGACTCACCTTTGTCCACCTGTTTATTCACACCTTCAAAAAAACATAACAGATTAGTAAGACAAGATCTTCCTTGTCTAAAGCCATGTTGGCTGTCTGCAAATTAGGTCATGACTATCTACATGCTGAGTAATTTTATTCTTTATGATGGTTTCTACCATTTTTCCCGGTACTGATGTCAGGCTCACCGGTCTGTAGTTTCCCAGATCACCCCTGGAACCCTTTTTAAAAATTGGTGTTACATTGGCGATCCTCCAATCTTCAGGTATTAGAGATGATTTTAATGATAGTTCACAGATTACTAATAGCAGGTCTGCTATCTCATATTGCAGTTCTTTCAACACCCTTGGATGTATACCATCCAGCCCAGGTGATTTGCTACTCTTCAGTTTATCTAATAGTTGTAATACATCTTCCTGATGTATCGATATTTATATATTTACGACAGCTTGAGAGTTGCTCTTTATTTTATAACTTACATGTGAATGGTTTTGACTCTGGTTGTACGCTGCCCAGACTCTTCACCGAAGCATGCCTACACCCATGCTGCTTCCTTGCCATAGCACAAACTCGTGCATATGGGATAATTTTATAAGAAGCCTTTACACACATATTAAGGTATGTACATACATAAAAATTCTTCATACTGTTACCCACTAAGATCCAATATCAAAAGGGTTCAGTTTTCTTGATAAGGTTGGATAAGTTACATGTAGATTTCTTATCAGAGTAGTGTGGGGGTATATTTCTAGGGTAATGCCGAGATTTAGAGGGAACAGGGTATGGATGGGTGTGAATGGGTGAGTGTGCTCTCCAAGAGGGACATGAGGGAGGGGGAATGAGGGGTAAATTGATAGTATCGGGTAGGTTATATGAGGGATTATTTTGGGGGGTAGGGTTGGAGTTGATATCTATGGATAAGTGATTGTGGGATGAATGTGGAAGGGCGGAAGGAGGGAGGAGCGGGATGTGGATGAGATTTGATAGGGTACGTGAGGGACTTTTTTTAGTGTGAGAAAGAAATCGGGGGGGGGGGCAGGGTTGGGGTTGATATTACCTGATGAGAGAAGGAGAAGGAGTATTAGAGTGCGAAGTATAGTGGAGATAGTATGGCGGAAGTGAGGGTGGGGTTGCCTTAAAGAGAGGGGGGTTGGTTGAATGCGGGGGATGGTGTGAAGAAGCTCAAGAGCAGGTGCAAGGCTAGGGGGCAGAATGGAGGGAGAAGTGAGGAAGGTAGAGGGGGCTGGTTGAGTGTGGGGGATGGTGTGAAGAAGCTCAAGAGCAGGTGCTAGGCTAGTGGGCAGAGTGGAGGGAGAAGTGAGGAAGGTAGGGGGAGGATAGGGGGAAGAAGAGGGAGGGTGTTGGTAGGAGGTGAGGCAGTTGGGGAGGAAATGAAGAGGAAGACAATGGGATATGGGGCCATGGTAGTGGGCAGCAAGGTCTGCACAAGCAATGGGTAGCAAGTTCTAGGCAAGCAATGGGTAGCAAGTGATAGGCAAACAAGCAGGCAGTGGGTAGCAGTTCAATGCAAGCAATAGGTAGCAAGCATAGGATAAGCAGTGGATAACAGTTCTATGCAACAGTATGCAACGATGGGGGCAACAGTATGCAACAATGGGTAGCATTACTATGCAACAATGGGTGGCAACAGTGTGCAACAATGGGGGCAACAGTATGCAACAATGGGTGGCAACAGTGTGCAACAATGGGGGCAACAGTATGCAACAATGGGTAGCAGTACTATGCGACAGTGGGGTGGCAACAGTATGCAATAATAGGGGCAGCAGTATGCAACAATGGGTAGCAGTACTATGCAAACAATGGATAAGCAATGGATAACAGTTCCATGCAACAGTGGGTAGCAACACTATGCAAACAATGGGTAGCAGTTCTAAGCAACAATGTGTGGCAACAGTGTGCAAACAATTGGTAGCAGTACTATGCAATCAATGGATAAGCAATGAATAACAGTTCTATGCAGCGATGGGTAGCAGTTCTATGCCCAGCAGTGGGTAGCAATATGAAGCAGGCAATGGGAGCAATGCTAAGCAAGCAGAGGGTAGTGGTGCTATGCAGGCAGTGGGTAGTAGTTCAGTGCCAACAATGGTAGCCATACAGTGCAGGCAGTGGGTAGCAAGTTCTAGGCGGGTAATGGGAGGAAGAACAATGCCAGCAGTGGGAAGGAAGACAAAGAAGAGTTACTTGAAGATACCAGGGTGGAGCTCGTGAGATGGTTTGGTGTGGAGGAGCGATCAAGCCTGCTCAACCCCAGCAGCTACAGAGCACCGGAGCTCACGCCCCAGGCACGCGCCTAAAGGCCATGCCAAAGGGCCCTCTGGCGAGGCCCTCAGGGGCGGGCCCGCCAGGCACGGCCGCGCCTTTCGACAGCCTTTAAAAGTGGTGGCTGTTGAGAATCTTATTCTCTTAATTGCTATTTTGTTTTTACTTTAACAATGGGCTTCGCTGATCCCATAATGTGGACTTTATCCTGGATATATTTTCTGCTTTCGCTTATTGTTTTCTTTATTCTTATATACTCGGATTGTCCTTCCACTGTTTTTTGGTTTTGTATATTTGACTGAAAACGCAATAAAAAAAAAAAGAAATAAATTTAAAAAAAAAGAAAAGTGGTGGCTGGTGGGCCTGATTGGCCTTCGTTGCAGGGAGCGGGTAGGGTCAGCGATCTGTTCCCTGTTCTGGATGCCGGTCAGGCTCAGGTGATGGGAAGCTGAGCCGGTGAGGTGATGTCGTTTTTGCGCCTTTCAGCGGCCTTTAAATGTGGTGGCTGGTGGGCTTGATTGGCCTTCATTGCAGGGAGCGGGTGGAGTCAGCGATCTGCTCCCTGTTCTGGATGTCAGTCGGGCTCAGGTGATGGGAAGCTCAGCTATCCCAGGGCTTCTCATGCACCTTGCCAATTGATATAAGCCACTGTTGTGGTGTTGTCTGAAAACACTCAAACTGCCTGCCCCTCAATCAGGGGCCAGAAATGCAGAAGAGCCATCATAATGGCCCTCACCTTGAGGTGGGTTGATGGACCATACCACTTCCCTGCAGTTTCAATGGCCGTGGATGATATGGTCTTGGCAATGCTCTCCCCAGCCCAAAAGACTGGTACTGTATCTGTCATCAGGAGGATCTAGGAGAAATCATCCAGTGGCACACCCTTCCTCAGATGACAAGGCTGCTGCCACCACCGCAGGCTGGACTTCACTATCAATGGCAGCGTGAGCCTGTGTTTGAACTCCTGAGAGCTCAGAGATCACCAAGTCAACAAGGATCGTTGTAGCAGTTGCATGTGAGCACACACCCATGGCACCATCTTTATGGTCGCTGCTATCAATCTGAAAAGCTGAAGATAATCTCAGAATCTGGGAACTTGCTGTGCACAGAACAATGCCAGGCAGTGCAACAGTCTTTTGAATTTCTCTTCTGGCAGGAAACTGTTCCCACTCGAGTGTTGAAATATGCTCCCAGAAACTCTAGGGAATGGGATGGCCACAACTGGCTTATTCCCCAGTTGAACACCAGCCTGAGGCTCTCTAAGAAGAACACCACTCAGGATGCCTCTCAAGATGCTTCTGAAAAGATATGGGCCCAGATGAGCCAGTCATCCAGATAAAGATGGGCACAGATCCCTTGGTGTCACAGCACTGCAGCCACCACCACCATCATGATCTTGGAGAACATCTTTGTGGTGGTAGATAGCCCAAAAAGGAGGGGGGTGTACTGATAATGAGAGCCATGCATGGCAACATGCAGATACTTTGCCGCTAAGCGGTTAGCATTGGGACGTGTTAGGGAAATAATCACAGATATGTTAGTGCTGTTGAATATCCTTCTTAGCGGCAGTTACACAGTTTACAGGGCTGTAAACTGTGTAACTGCCCTTCATTAATATTTTTTTTACTTATTTTATGTTTTGTACACCACCCTGCTGCTTATGTAAAGGGTGGTTATGCAAACTGAATAAACATAAACATATCTGCTCTTATCCTGCTGGAAGGCCATCACTGCCTTTAGGTACAGCAACTTGTCTAAGGTGGTCCACACAGCAGCACCTTTGATCACAGACCCACAAGGGGAGATGATGAAGGCATCCTGAATCTGCTCTTTGCATTCCAGGGCATTTATTTATTTACATTCTCTTATATACCGTGCTATTCTGCATCAGTGTGGTTTACATTGAACAAACTGAAATTACATGGAACAGGGCATTATAACTTGGAGATAACTATTTTACAGGGAACATGGGCTATGGAGGGTTAAGTGGCTTTCCCAAGACCACAAGGAGCACCTGTGGGACTAGAAACCCCAGTCCTTCTGGCCCCAGGTTGCAGTCCTCTAGTGGGATTTGAACCCCCACCCTTCTGGCCTGAAGTACCTTGCCCCAACCACTAGGCCACTCCTCCACTCATAAATGAACTGAATGGTGTCTAGCACACAGCTATCCTTGGGGCCTGAACCCATTCCTGAAAGCCTGCTTCCAACTGGAGGACCCAGGGAATGTGCCCCCAAACCTTCATTGTGCAGCCCAGGAGAGTCCTTCTCTGAAAAGGGGTAAATCCTTCAACCCATACGCTCCACAAAAGGACTGAGAATGAGAGTCCTGAGACCCCCAGGAATCCAGCCAGTGCACCCTCAGTGGACAGGCGGAGGCTGATGAGAAGGGACACCAGCCTGCTTCACAGGCCCCTTAGGCCTGTCTTCCAGAAAGCAGTAAGATTTTCTCTCACCCAGGTCCTTCACCAGTTTCTACAAATCGGTTCCAGATAGAAGCTTCCTCTGAAAAGTCAGTTGGGCCAACAGGACTGTGGAAGATGTGTCCACTGCCCAGTGCCAAAGCCAAATCCAGTGCCATGACACCTTCAGGGCACAATCCCTGGCTACCAAACATACCAGACCATACATGGCATCAGAAAGGAATGCTGTAGCCAACTCCAAAAGAGGGTATTATTATCCGGTGGAGCAGAATGAATCCACTGGAGCAGACTTGAGACATCAGGCTGGTACATACCGCCAGCTGCAGAATAGCTGCCGCCATGGTGAATTGGCTCCTGAACAATAAATCCACCTTATGGTCCAGAAAATCCTTTAAGGCCAATCTGCCTTCCACTATACAGTGTCTGGTAATTGGCGTGACTTGTGCATCCACCTTGGGAATGTCAAACCACTCAACATACTCCTTCTCCAGGAGAGGAGATCTTTATAAACACCCTTAACTCTTTAGGCAGCGAGTCAGGAGAATCCCACTCTCATTGGTTCATATCCTTGATCACATCCAGGAATGGGAAAACAGCAGTGGATTTTCACACCCCTTGAAGGAGCGGGTGTACCTTCAGCTCCTGATCTGTGATGGAAGCATCCATCAAGTTCAAGGCAGATAAGACCCTGGCAATCAATGCTGCCAGCTCCCCCTTCTGGAATAGGCAGATCACACTGCCCTCTTCACAATCTTCTGAAGGCAAGAGTACTTCTACATCCACAACAGAGCCCAGTACTAAGCCATCTAAATCCAAGTCATAGTCAAAATCTCAAACAGCTCCCAGCTGTTCCCCATCTCCAGGGTGTGCCCCACACCGGGGATGCTTATCCAAAGGCAATCGAACAGGGCTTCTACTCTCCACCTGCCCCATACTAGATTGTGCCCAAGGGCATCCAGAGGCCGCAGGGTTTGAATTTACATGTCAGAAGCACCAGGCCTGCTGCAAAAAAAGAAAACAAATTTCTGGGAAGGACAATCTGGAGTCTGAAAGCTCTGCTCTTGAAAATGACCTTTGCAAACTATGGTTACACCTTATATCGCGTAACCATAGTTTGGGTTATGCACCTAGGAAAGAACAACTGAAACTATGGTTACACGATGCAAGGTTCCATATTACGAACCACCTCCAGAAAAAGATTTAGGTATCATCGTGGATAACTCATTGAAACCCTCCACCCAGTGTGCAGTGGCAGCCAAGAAAGCAAATAGAATGCTAGGAAGGTTAAGGTAAGGAATGGAGAATAAAACAATGGATATTATAATGCCTCTGTATCATTTCATGGTGCGACCGCACCTTGAATATTGTGTGAAATTCTGGTCGCTGTATCTTAAAAAGGATAAAAGGTAATTAGGAAAGGTACAGAGAAGAGCCACTAAAATGGTAAAGGTGATGGAAGGATACCCCTCTGAGAAAAGGCTTAAAAAGTTAGGGCTCTTCAACTTGGAAAAGAAACAGCTGAGTGGAGATATGATAGAGGTCTATAAATTAATGAATGGAATGGAATGAGTAAACATAGATCAGTTGTTTATTCTATCAAAAAGTGGAAAGATTAGGGGGACATGCAATGAAGCTACAATGTAACCCATATAAGACTAATAAGAGAAAATATTTTTTCATTGAACACATAATCAAACTCTTGAAAAGCTGTTAGTGTAGCTGGGTTTAAAAATGATTTGGACAAGCTCCTGGAAGAAAAGTCCATAAATCATTATTAATGAGGACCCAGAAAATCCACTGTTTTCCCCAGGACAAGCACTGTGGTACCTATGGGGCATGTTTACTAAACATTCCTAATGTGCGGGGCCGCGGTAGTGTGCCTGTGCCATATAAGGAGTGGGCGGATCAGGCTGAAAAAAGGAAAAAACCGACCATACGTGTGCGCGCCGCGCAAATGTGCGGGGCACACATTAGCGCGTGGGAAGGCTAAGCAGGGCGCCGCTGGGCATATAGAGGAACAGAGCTGTAGCACAACAGTGAAGACACGGACCAATGGTGCAGGGGCCACAGGTTCAACTCCCCATTTTGCTCCACAAAAAAGGCCAGCTGAGGCATCAACTTTAATGGTTAAAAGTGGTTGAGGAGGCAAAATAATTTAAGGCGGCGCACTGTCATTTTGGGCGGCAGAAGGCGGCGCACTGTCATTTTGGGTGGCAGAAGGCGGCGCACTGTTAATTGTGGGCAGCAGGAGGCGGCGCGCTGATGGGCATCAGGCTGCGTGCTGATGTGTGCGGAGACATTCAAATAGTGGGCGGCAGAAGTGGCGCGCTGATGCTCATGCACAGGAACAGAGCCACAGCACAATGGTTTGGACACTGACCAATGTTGCAGGGAGCAGGGGTTCAAATCCATGCAGTGCCCAGTAAACAAGGCTGGCTAAGGCATTATATATTATGGGGATGAGTGCTGTAGGGGGCAAGTTAAGTTTATTTTAGTACTCACGACTAGCAGACGCACACGCAAAGCGTGTTAACATAAGGCGGCCCATACGGCACATGTTACAGCTCACTGTCCGCCAAGGCACCCTAGAATGTCCCCTATAGGGCACCATATATGTTGCGGCACAGGGTAAGGTATAGTGCACCTTATATGGACGGCAACCATAAGGTGGCCAATAGGGCGCCCAATAAAGCACCCGCAGAGGCACCCCATGGGTACAGTACGCTGAGGGTGTTATTGCTGGCAGCAACATATGTACAAGAAATAAAACAATGCTGTGGAAAACCCTATCAGATAACCCCACTGTGGGTTTGAACCCATGACCTCTGGCATCATAGGCAGTGAGGTAACCATTGGGCTACAGCTCTATAGCTGACAACAAGCCCCTGACTGGCTGCAGAGAGCCTGCACGTCACCCCACAGACAGTCTGCTGTTGTAGACAGGATAGGGTTAGGCCACCCATACCCATGATGCACTGCACATGCAAATCAGCTGTCCACAGATGCACACAAGATGGGGAATGCACCTCAACAGCTCCCCGGCCTGGCAGGAGGAAGTGTCCATGTGCACCCACACAGCACCCCGGCCTGGTAAGGTGTACTGAGCGGGTGTTCCACTGGCACAGAGTAGCTACACCCCGTCGCATTGTGCGGGTACTGTGCTCACCCTGAGGGTGCGATGAGGCGCCCAGGACCAGGTCCACAACACCCTCCATGGCTGAGAGAGGCCATGTCAGAGCTCCAAAGCAGTGTTAATTTGTGAGATCGGTTGTTTCTGCAGAAACATCCTAGATATATCTGTCTCAGTCAGGTGGGCCAGAAACCCCCCCCCAATGGACCCCCAGGTGGGCCATGCACCACCAACCACCCCTCCCCCCCCATGGACCCCCAGGTGGGCCATGCACCACCAACCACCCCCAGCCGAGGGTGGCAAACAGGGTCACCCATCAACAGATCCACATTCTAACCCCCTGCAATGATGGCAGTAGAGTAGACCATCAACCCCAGCCCTAAAGGGGAACAGACACCCCACAGGGCAGTCACAGCAGCTCTATACACCCCCAGAACACAATATCAGACAGACATTAGGCCTGGATATGCTAAGCTGCACCCCACCACTATCAGATATTTTCCTGCAGCAAGCCATCAGCTGTTGCACCCTGCATGGCACCCCTTCAAGACACAGACCAGCTGAATACAGTCTGCTAGTTAGTCTTGGTGGAAATGCATGCACCCAGAACTGGGATGGCAGCACACACAAGCAGTTACATCAGTGACTGGGCCCCAAAAGGACACCCACATATATCACATGAGAGGAATACTATATAGCACTATGGGGGTGCCTAGCCATGCTATGGTCACTGCACAGTCAGGGTGGAGTGATCCCCCAGCAGCACCTACAGAGGTCACCCTGTCTGAGCTATACCCATGGTACCTTGCTGCTCATTATGCACATTGGCAGGCCAATACTGGCAACAGTGCTGGCAGTGTGGGCTGTGGAAGGTGTTTGCAGCCACCACACACTGTATAGACCAGGGGTGGGCAAACCTGGTCCTGGAGGGCCGCAGACCAGTCAGGTTTTCGGGATATCTCTAATGAATATGCATGAGATATATATGCATTAGAGATATCCTGCCAACCTGACTGGTTTGTGGCCCTCCAGGGCTGGATCTGGAGACCCCTGCCTTACACCTCTGTCATTTAAGATTGTGAGTGGACAAGGTGCAGATGTCCAAGACATCAAAAAGGTTAGATAGAATTTGTCACAGTCCTCCTCACTTCTCACCGCCACCAAAAAATTGTCTATTAGACAACTTTTTGGTGGTGGTGAGAATCGAGGAGGAATGTGACACAATCTATATACCCTTTTGATGTCTAGGACATCTGTACCTTGCCCACTCACGATCTTAAATGACAGAGGTGTAAGGTAGGGGTCTCCAAATCCAGCCCTGGAGGGCCACAAACCAGTCAGGTTGGCAGGATATCTCTAATGCATATATATCTCATGCATGTTCATTAGGGATATCCCGAAAACCTGACTGGTCTGTGGCCCTCCAGGACCGGAGGTGCCCACCCCTGGTATAGACAGACACACACACCCACACCTATGCCAGCAATGTGCTACTATAGAGGAGGTTAGTAGCCCTGCCCACCACACCAGTCCTGGGCACGGTACAGCCATGGATATGGTACACAGTACTGCTGGGGTCACTTCCCAGGGTGGTAAACACTGTCAGGGGCCAGACCTGGAGCACGCACCGCAGACATCAGACAGCTTGTTCTGATGGAGCTCAAGAAGCAAACAGTGCTGAACGTAGGACTGTCTATCTGCCGGTACCCACATCAAACGTTTGAGGGCTGTGTACCGTGTACCCAGGTATAGGGTGGCATTGCTAAGGTATGCAGGTGCTAGATCTGGGAGATGCACGCAGGGCCCAATGTCCTGCCTCTCCAGGAGGCATTGGCCAATGGGGCCTGTGGGTGTGGGTGTGGGTGTGTGGGTGTGTCTGGCCCTGTTGTCTGCTGCTTTACGGCAGAGTTTCCCTACTCCAATCCTGGTGTTCCAGACACTGTTCGGGTCTTCATGCTGTCCCCTATGAATATGCATGAGCTACATCTGCATACCATGGGGGTGGTGCAGACATATGCAGCACAGGCATCTTTCTTAGGGGAAGCATGGAACCTGAATGGTGTTTGGCCCTCCAGGACTGCATTTGGGAGACTCTGCTCTAGATAATGTGCCTGTTTATGGTGTCTGTGTTTGGTGTGGTAAAATATAGGCGTATTAACCATGCCTATGTTCTCAGCAATAAAGGTTTGTCCTTACTATCATGGTGTAGTTGTGGGAAAAATATGTGGACAGGGTTGGCAGTAGCTGCAGTTGGGATTTGAACCTGTGACCCTCTGGTCTTAGAGGTACTGGCTCTGTCTGCTGTACCACACTGTGGCCACAGAGACAGTGCAGTCCCTGGAGATGGTAAACCTGGCAGGATGGGGTCGCAAACCCTGCTCTGCACATGTTTACTGTGGGCTCATTCACCTTGTCTGGTCACATACGTGCAGATAAACCCCGGAAATGACCACGAAAAACAGGGGCTATACTTTTAGCCAAGCTGGGCAACAGTGCTATTAATGGGCAACCATAGGGAACACTCCCAGGAAAGCTCCAAAGATGGGAATTAGTTTTGGTGGAGTCTCCGCTCCGTAGACCCTTCCAAAATTCATTTCTTTTTTCTGGAGCTTTCCTGGGTGTGGTTTTTATATTTGCCCATTACTATAACTGTTCCCCAGCTGAATTACTATTTTTAATATTTTTGTTGTGGTCATTTTCTATTTTTATTTTCACTTTTGTGCTGTGCACATGTATCACACTGCTTACGTTTTGCAGGTTTCCCCGGTTTTCCTGTATATTGCTGACGGAAATGGTTTCTCTTCCCTTTAACTGCCCTCTACCGCGAGTGTTTCACTCGCGCTATTTTTTCCTTGTAAATTCGGGCCCGATAATGTGCGGGGAGCCTCTCCCCTCCCCTTCCCCGCCCATTGACCCCGTCTCTCCGCCCCTCGGGAGCCTTCCTCTGCCCTCCGTTAGCCGTTCCATGCCTCTATCGGACATCTGCGGGCCCGTACTTGTGCGGGGCCCGTTAGTGTGTCGCACACATGCGCGGGGGTTCATCGCACTTGTGCGGGGCATTTAAGAGCGTTTAGAAGCGTTTAAGTGCCGCTTTTCCGTGCGCTATTGTGCGGCACGCACTTTTGCGGTTTTTAGTAAACATCCCCCCTTGTGTCTTTTTGGGAACCTACTAGGTACTTGTGAACTGGATTGACCACTGTTGGAAACAGGATACTGGGCATGATGGACCTTGGTCTCACCCAGTATGGCATATCTTATGTTCTTATGAGCCCCCCAACACCAGGGGGTGTCGCCACCACAGACCCCCTAGAGGATGATGAGTGGCTCACAGCATGGTTACCGGAACCTCTGGCCAGCTGAATATCATTACCCATAGCACTATCTGTCACCTCCTGCCCTGAGGCAAGACTGGACTAATTGCATCCCCCAGCTGAAAGAGGGGGAGAAGGCCCTCTAGGGACAACTCAGAAACTGCCATGTCAGAAGAGCAGAGTCCAGAATACAGATTTGAGGCACCTCGCTTGCCACAGGTCAAACAACATTTCCTGGAAGAAGACATAGGGGTATGTTTACTAAACCGCGCAATTGTGCGGGGCATACTTGAGAGTGCGCTAAGGTACCTTAGCGCATGCTAATAGTGCATTTTTGTGCCCCGCACACGTGCGCGCTGCACTAACGGGCCCGCACAAGTGCGCGGCGCGCTGAAGTGCGATAGAGGCGTGGAAAGGCATTCCGAGGGCGGAGGAAGGCTCCCGAGGGGCGGAGAGACGGGGTCAATGGGTGGAGAGTGGGAGGGGAGAGGCTCCCCGCACAGGAGCGGGGCTGAAATTCCAGCTTAAAAATACCGTGAGTGAAAACCTCGCGTTAGAGCCGATTTAAAGGGAAGAGAAACCATTTACGTCAGCAATGTACAGCAAAACCGGGGAAACCTACAAAACGTGAGCAGTGTGATACATGTGCACAGAACAAAATAGCAAATAAAACTTGAAAATGATCACAACAAAATTCTAAAAAATTATAATCCAGCTGGCCAATAGTGATATCAATGGGCAATAATAAAAAACACACCCAGGAAAGCTCCTAAAAAAAGAAATGATTTTTGGAAGTGTCTACGATCCGTAGACCCTTCCAAAAATCATTTCTTTATTTTGGAGCTTTCCTGGGAGTGTTTTTTAATGTTGCCCATTGATATCACTATTGACCGGCTTGGTTATGTTTTTTTCCCCTTTTTCTGAGGTCATTTTTGAGGATTATTTCCCCTTTTGTCTCCATACAAGGTGAATGAGCCCACAGTAAAATTGTGCAGAGCAGGGTTTCTGACTCGTTCGGCCAGGTTTCCAATCTCCAGGGACTGCTCTGTCTTTGTGAACACAGTGGGGTGCAGTGGACACAGCCAGTGCCTGTAGGACCAGAGGATCACAGGTTCAAATCCCAGCTGGGGCTCCAGTCAACCCAGTCCCCATATTTTACCCACCACTAAACAGAGATAGTAAAGACACTCCTTTATTGCAGAGAACATAAGCATGGTTCAAACACCTATATTTTACCCTACACTGCACACACACCATAACAATGGGCATTACCTACAGCCGAGTCCCCCAAATGCAGTCCTGGAGTGCCACAACTCAATCAGGTCATATGCTTTTCCAAGATGAGGACATGTCAGCATGTTGGCGGAAGGGTACAGGTGGTGGAGGGGGCAGTGGCTGCTAGCCACAGCAGACAGTGGCCTAGCCGTGTGCAGGCTGGCACCGTCCACTGCAACAGACAGGCTCTGCTGGATGTACAGTCATGGAATCCCCAAGGAATGCAGCCTATCTGTGGCAACACAGTGGTGCAGTGCACACAGACAGTGTATGCAAGAATAAAAGGTCACAGGTTCAAAGCCCAGCTGGGGCTACTGCCAATCCAGTCCACATATTTTTCCCACAACTAAACCGTGATAGTAAGGACAAACCTTTATAGCTGAGAACATACGCATGGTTAATACGCCTATATTTTACCCCACCGAGCACAGACACCATAAATAGGTGCATTACCTAGAGCAGAGTCTCCCAAATGCAGTCCTGGAGGGCCCCACACCATTCAGGTTCCATGCTGCCTCTAATAAAGATGCCTGTGCTGCATATCTATGCACCACCCCCATGGTATGCAGATGTAGCTCATGCATATTCATGAGGGACAGCATGAAAACCCGAACAGTGTTTGGCACACCAGGACTGGAGTTGGGAACCTCTGCCGTAAAGCAGCAGCCAACAGGGGCAGAGACACACCCACACACACACCCACAGGCCCCATTGGCCGATGCCTCCTGGAGAGGCAGGACATTGGGCCCTGCTTGCATATCCCAATACTAGCACTTGCATACCTTAGCAATGCAACCCTACACCTGGGTATACGGTACACAGCTCTCAAACATTTGATATGAGTACTGGCAGATAGAAATTCCTACATTAAGCACAGTTTGCTGATTGAGCTCCATCATAACAATCATTCTGATGTCTGCGGTGTGTGCTTCAGGTCTGGTCTCTGACAGTGTTTACCACCCTGGGGAGTGACCCCCAACAGTATTGCGTACCATATCCATGCCTGTACTGTGCCCAGACTGGTGTGGAGGGCATGGCTGCTGAACTTTTCTATAGTAGCACAATGCTGGCATAGGTGTCGGAGTGTGTGTCTGTCTAGACAGTGTGTGGTGGCTGCAAACACCTTCCACAGCCCACACTGCCAGCACTGTTGCCAGTATTGGCCTGCCAATGTGCATAATGAGGAGCAAGGTACCATGGGTATAGCCCAGACAGGGTGGCCTGGCCAGGGTGCATCTGCACAGGGCATAGGGCACTGACTGGGACATTTCAGTGCCCGGCCACTACCTACACAGACAGGGTGACCTCAGTATCACTCTCACCCTCACTGTGCAGTGACCACAGCATGGCTAGGCACCCCCATAGTGCTATATAGTATTTCTCTCATGTGATATTTATGGGTTTTCTTTTGGGGCCCAGTCATTGATTTATCTGCTTGTTGTGTATGCTGCCATCCCATTTCTGGGTGTCTGCATTTCCACCAGGAACATGCACTATGGACTAGCTAGCAGACTGTTTGCAGCTGGTATGTGTCTTGATGGAGTGGCTTGCAGGGTGCAGTGGCTGAAGGCTTGCTGCAGGATAATATCAGATAGTGTTGGGGTGCAGCTTAGCATATCCAGGACTAATGTCTGTCTGCTATTGTGTTATGGATGTGTACAGAGCTGCATTGACTGCCCTGTAGGGTGTCTGTTCCCCAGTGGTATTGGGGTTGATGGTCCCCTCTACTGCCACCATTGTAGGGAGGTAGAATATGGATCTTTTGATGGGAGATCCTGTTTGCCACTCTCAGCCCTGGGGGAGAAGGAGGGTGGTGGTGGTGCATGATCCTCCTAGGGGGTCACACCTGACTGAGACAGACAGATATCCAAGGTGTCTCGGCAGAAGCTACCTATCTCACACATTAACACTGCTTTGGACCTCCAGCATGGCCTTTTTAACCATGGAAGGTGCTGTGGACCTGGTGATGGGTGCCTCACCGCACCCTCATGGTGAGCACAGCACCCGCACAATGTGATGGCGTGTAGCTACTCTGTGCCAGTAAAACACGCGGTCTGTACCCCCTACCAGGCCGAGGTGCTGTGGGGGTGCACATGGTCAGTTCCCCCTACCAGGCCGAGGTGCTGTGGGGGTGCATACCCCATCTTGTGTTTATCTGTGGACAGCTGATTTTCATGTGCAGTGCATCATGGGTACGGGTGGGCTAACCTTATCCTGGTGACCACAGCAGACTGTCTGTGTGGTGACGTGCAGGCTCTCTGCAGCCAGCCAGGAGCTTGCTAGCAGCTAAAGAGCAGTAGCCCAATGGTTACTTCCCTGCCTGTGAAGCCAGAGGTCATGGGTTCAAACCCACAGTGGGGTTATTTGATAGGGCTGCCCAAAGTATTCTCTCTTTTTAATGTACATTTTTGCTGCCAACAAAATCACCCTCAGCGTACTGTACCCATAAGGTGCCTCTGAGGGCGCCCTATAGGGCACCTTATGGTTCCCATCCATATAAGGTGCACTGTACATTATCCTGTGACGCAACTTATAGGGTGCCCTTTAGGGGACATTTTAGGGTGCCGTGGCAGACAGTGCACTTTATAATGTGCCCTATGGAGTGCCTTATAGGGTGCCTTATATGGCACCTTCAATTACGGCACGTGAGGGCGTGTTTGCTGGCAGCAATTAATAAAATAAAAATAAAGTGCTGCAGGAAACAAAATGTACATTGCAAAGCTGATGCCTCAGCCAGCCTTATGTATTAGGCACACTGGGGAGCATTCTCAAGACCCCTGTATCAGCAGTCAGTGCCTTAACCATTGTGCTCCACTGCTGCTCCTCCTTGCATGTCAGCGCACTACTTATGCTTTTCATTCCTTAAACTGCACAGTGCTGCCATCAAAAACAGTACTCTGACCTTGCGGTACCTCATACGGAACCCTATAAAGCGCCCTATAAGCAACATTCTAGGGTGCCTTGGCGGACAGTGCACTTTAAAATGTGCCTTATGGGGTGCCTTATGTTAACATGCTTTGAGAGTGCGTTTGCTAGTAGTGATAATTAAAATAAAAATAAAATGTCTCCTAATGCAGTCTTCCCCATAATAGGTAATGCCTCAGCCAGCCTTGTTCATTGGGCAATGTGAGGGATTGAACCCCTGATCCCTGCACCATTGATCAGTGTCTTAACCATTGTGCTGTGGTTCTGTTCCTTTATTTGTACATCAGTGTGCTGCCTTATGCTGTCCAATATTGAAATGCCTCCTAAAGTAATGCCTCAGCCAGCCGTCTTCATTGGGCACTGTGGGGGATTGAACCCCTGATCACTGCATCATTGGTAAGTGTCTTAACCATTGTGCTGTGGTTCTGTTCCTGTGCTTATACATCAGCGCGCTGCTTATGCCTCCCGCACAGCTTTCTCATGCGCTAATGTGCGGGGCGCACATGGGTGCCATGCACCTTAGCGCATATTTAAATCTCGGTTTTTCTTTTTCCGAAAGAAATGCCCACTCCTTATATGGCACCCGCACACTAGCGCGGCCCGCACATTAGCGGGGTTTTAGTAAACATGCCCGATAGAGAATTAAGGTAAGTATCGCAACAGTACGCACTAAGGCTGCGGTGGCCTGAAGTCATACATTAACTGGGCTTTTACTGCAATGCTTGTTACAAGCACTAGGATAGGAATGCACATTAGAGCTGCTTGGGCCGAACACATGTACAGACAAAGTGACCACTAGGCAAACACTAGGAGAAAACGCTACGAACATGCACAGAAAATGGCAGGAAACCCTCACACTCTGCCAACAATCATCATCAGTTTATCCTAAATTGTATTCTACACAGACAGAATTGGGAACCCCAACAAGGACAATGACAAGGTCAAGCCTTGGTACTCACCCCCTGAGATCCCCAGGCAGAGGATCCATGCTCTACTCCCATGATACTGTTTCACAGGTTTTTGCAGCACTGTGTTTAAGGTGGCTGGTAGACAGATCCCTCTGAGAGCCTTCTGCAATCTTTTGGAGAGAGCAAGAGGGAACAGAGGAGGCAGGGGGCATCAAAGTTGTGTGAGGCTGCTGTATTCTTCCAGATCCTTCCAAATGCTTCCAATTGTGTGATAGCTCAACATTCTCTTATGATGATAAGAGCATGGAGCTGAAACCATTTTCCCTCCTCCTATGGCTACCAAAAAGACTGCAGTCTAGTGGAGCCTCCCACTCCATGCTCAAGTGAGAGAGTTACTCTCAAGGTGGTCATTCACAAGCATTTAATCAATCTTTTCCTCTCAATCCTCAGATTTTCTTCAAAGAGGAGAAAATCCATCCACCATCTGCTGGAGACAAAAGAAATTCTGCAACAGTTATATATAATGATTAGCGAGGTAACATGTGGAGGGGGAAATAATCATTGAGAGATTAAGGATGATATCCCTCTTAATCCCTCCTGTAAAGTGCTGGCTGAAATGAGCACGTTTTAAATGGGCCAGGGAGTAGGTATAAATACAGACATGGTTCAGTTCCAACACCCAAGTGTGACCCCTACATAAAATCAGAGATGCACGTGTAACTCGTTGCTCCATCCCAACTAATGTCCCCAACATGATCCCAAGTGACTTAGATGTGATCAGAGCAGAAATGGGTAAATTTGGACCTTTTTAAAATAGCTGTTTGGACAGTGCTTTGCATGTGTGAGTGGTTGTATTCACACTTGTAAATCATGACTAGGGTTTCTAAAATAACCCTATTAATATGAACATTAATGATTGCCAAGCTATAGTTATATTAACTTTTCTTATCTCTGATTTTAATTAGAGTCTTCTAGAGCTAAACTTGATTAAAAAGGGGCACTGATGGAAGGTTTCCCATTGGTTTGTGCAACTTCAAAATTTGGCACACCCCCGCCCTTGGCCAATGCCAGTGTCTCTTCTTCCTCAGCTCCTGCTAACGGTATCTGATAGAGTCTTTTCTTCCCCCCCCCCCCCCCCCAGCATTCTACCAGGCCTCCACCATAGCTAACACATCGGCTGAGCTTCTCAATTCTACCTTTGGCAATCACTTAGATGCCTGAATGCAAGTAATGTGACCTACCATCTGCTCGCAGTCCCTGTGATCATATAGTCCTGTCTCTTTCCCATACTTTGGAAACAGGTCTAGGCAGGGAAGATATCACAGATTGTGAACATTCCACAGTCAACCATATCAGCAATGGCCACCTAAGATAACAGTGTGGAATAAAAGCAACACCAATGAGAAGTTAAGAGGTGATACATGAAGGGGCATCATCAGGAAAGAAGAGGGGTAGCAGAAGACAATTTAGACACTCTTTATTGCTTATGACCTGGATAAGGCTGAAGCATGTAGCAAAATGGCATCAGCCTCGGGTCAGCTTGCACCATTTTTAAAACAGCATTTGTAGGGAAGGACTGAACAGGAATCACTTCTGTCCTGTGGTGACCTGGCATATGGGGTAAGTGACTGAGGGGTCTTGAGGGTGCAGAGAAAGCCTAGAAAATTTGTCTCCATTTGTTTTTCATGGTCAGAAGCTAGATCTGGAGTGGAGGAGTAGTCTAGTGGTTAGAACACTGGCTTGGTAACCAAACAACCAGGGTTCAATTCCCACTAGCACTCCTTGTAGCCTTGGGCAAATCACTTGGCCCTCCATTGCCTCGGAAGAAAGGCCTAGCAATCTACTTCTGGTGACACTGCCAAGAAAACCCAGGAGCTTCTGGGTCGTCAGGACTGACTTAAAGGCACCCATTGCATTGCAGGCTGGATCCAACATTTAAAAAGAGGACCATCTATGACGCAGATTTGACTTTATAGCTGTAACTTTTATTGTGTGCAACTTAGATTTTATATGACATCCGAACCAAGCCTTAGGGGTATGTTTACTAAACTGTGCTCAAGTGCGCTAATGATGTATTTTTGTGCCCCGCACACGTGCGCGCTGCACTAAAGTGCCCGCTCATGTGCGCGGCGCGCTGATGTGCGATAAAGGCGTGGAAAGGCTCTCGGAGGGCAGAGGAAGGCTCCCCAGGGACGGAGAGACGGGGTCAATGGGTGGAGAGTTGGAGGGGAGAGGCTCCCCACACACGAGCGGGGCTGAAATTCAAGCAAAAAAATACCGTGAGTGAAAACCTCGCGGTAGAGCCGATTTAAAGAGAAGAGAAAACATTTCTGTCTGCAATGTACAGCAAAACCAGGGAAACCTACAAAAAGTGAGCAGTGTGATACATGTGCACGGAACAAAAGGGCAAATAAACATTAAAAATGACCCCAACAAAATATAAAAAAATCATAAGCAAGCTGGGCAATAGTGATAGTAATGGGAAACATCAAAAAACACTCCCAAGAAAGCCCCAAAAAATAAATATGAATTTTAGAAGGGTCTACGCTCCGTCCCCATACAAGGTGAATGATCCCACAGTGAAACAGCACTGATCAGGGTTTCCCTCTCCATTGGACAGGTTTCCTATGGCATGCCCATGTTCCACAGCAGCAGGGCGGGAATGTCGGAATGGGCAACTGGACAGATGCTGGGAAAGGGGATACAGAGGGCTGCAGGCAGCACATGCTGTGGTGCAGCTGGGGCACAGTGCGGACTAGGCAGATGCCTAGGTGGCACCTAGGAATGCTGAAACTGTACAGCAGCCAGACAGCAACTGATGAGGGCCCAACATGGGCATGAGCGTGTCTATCACAGTGTCACAGGGGATAGTACCCAGCAGGTACTTCCAAGGGCACAGAACAGTGGCAGGTGGTGATTGGGAGACGTGCGGACAGATATGCAGGCACCCCTACCCCAGAACCCGCACCATAGGCAGCCGCCTACCCGCACACAGGATGGCCTGAGACTGCGTACCACCAGCACCCCCAGCAGAAGGGCATGTCAGCATGGTGGCACAGGGGTACTGGAGGTGGAGGGGGCAGTGGCAGCTGCCCAGAGCAGACCATGGCCTAGCCCTGTGTAGGTGGGTGCAATGCACTGCAACAGACAGTCATGGTATCATCAGGGAATGCACTGTCTCCGTGGCAACACGGTGGTGCAGTGCACACAACCAATGTGTTTGGAGACAGAAGGTCACAGGTTCAAGCCCCAGCTGGGGCTCCTGCCAATCCAGTCCCCATATTTTACCCACAACTATATCGTGATAGTAAAGACAAACCTTTATTGCAGAGAATATAAGCATGGCTCAAACACCTCTATTTTACCCTACAGAGCACAGACACCAGAAACGTGCACATTACCTAGAGCAGATTCCCCCAAATGCAGTCCTGGAGGGCCACAAATCCTTCAGGGTTTATGCTGTCTCCAATCTAAGGATGGAGCGGTACTGGTGGTGGAGGTGGCAGCAGCTGGTGGCAACAGCAGACCATGGCCTAGCCCTGTCCAGGTGGGTGCCGTGCACTGCAACAAACAGGCTCTGTCGGATGTACAGACATGGACTCCCCAGGGAATGCAACATATATGTGGCAACATGGTGGTGCAGTACACACAGATAGTGTGTGCAAGAGCAGAAGGTCACAGGTTCAAAGCCCAGCTGGGGCTACTGCCAATCCAGTCCACCTATTTTTCCCACAACTAAACCGTGATAGTAAGGACAAACCTTTATTGCAGAGAACATACGCATGGTAAATACACCTATATTTTACCCCACCGAGCACAGACACCATAAACAGCCGCATTACCTAGAGCAGAGTCTCTCAAATGCAGTCCTGGAGAACCAAACACCATTCAGGTTCCATGCTGCCTCTAATAAAGATGCCAGTGCTGCATATCTATGCACCACCCCCATGGCATGCAGATGTATCTCATGCATATTCATGAGGGACAGCATGAAAACCCGAACAGTGTTTGGCACACAAGGACTGGAGTTGGGAACCTCTGCCATAAAGCAGCAGCCAACAGGGGCAGACACACCCACACCCACACCCACAGGCCCCATTGGCCAATGCCTCCTGGAGAGGCAGGACATTGAGCCCTGCATGCATCTCCCATTACTAGCACTTGCATACCTTAGCAATGCCACCCTACACCTGGGTATACGGTACACAGCTATCAAACGTTTGCTATGATTACTGGCAGATAGCAATTCCTACGTTAAGCACAGTTTGCAGATTGAGCTCCATCATAACAACCTTTCTGATGTCTGTGGTGTGTGCTTCAGGTCTGGTCTCTGACAGTGTTTACCACCCTGGGGAGTGACCCCCAACAGTATTGTGTACCATATCCATGCCTGTACTGTGCCCAGGACTGATGTGTTGGCCAGGGCTGCTAAACTCCTCTATAGTAGCACAATGCTGGCATAGGTGTGGGGGTGTCTGTCTGTCTATCCAGTGTGTGGTGGCTGCAAACACCCTCCACAGCCCACACTGCCAGCACTGTTGCCAGTATTGGCCTGACAATGTGCATAATGAGGAGCAAGGTACCATGGGTATAGCCCGGACAGGGTGGCCTGGCCAGGATGCATCTGCACAGGGCATAGGGCACTGGCTGGGACATTTTAGTGCCCGGCCACCACCTACACAGACAGGGTGGCCTCAGCATGTCCTGCTGGGAGATCACTCTCACCCTGACTGTGCAGTGACCACAGCATGGCTAGGCACCCCCATAGTGCTATATAGGATTTCTTTCATGTGCTATTTATGGGTTTTCTTTTGGGGCCCAGTTACTGACTTATCTGCTTGTTGTGTATGCTGACATCCCAGTTCTGAGTGCACGCATTTCCACCAGGAACATGCACTATGGACTAACTAGCAAACTATTTGCAGCTGGTATGTGTCTTGATGGCGTGCTTTGCAGGGTGCAGTAGCTGAAGGCTTGCTGCAGGAGATTGTAAGATAGTGGTGGGGTGCAGTTTAGCATATCCAGGCCTAATGTCTGTCTGCTATTGTGTTATGGATGTGTACAGAGCTACATTGACTGCCTTGTAGGGTGTCTGTTCCCCAGCAGGACTGGGGTTGATGGTACACTCTACTGCCACCATTGCAGGGAGGTAGAACAGGGATCTGTTGATGGGAGACCCTGTTTACCACCCTCAGCCCTGGGGGAGAAGGGTGCTGGTGGTACATAATCCTCCTAGGGGTCCATAGGGGCTACACCTGACTGAGGCAGACAGATATATCCAGGGTGTTTCTGCAGAAACTAAATACCTCACACATTAGCACTGCTGAGGATCTGCAGCATGGCCTCTTTGTGCTGTGGACCTGGTGCTGGGCGCCCCACTGCACACTCAGGGTGAGCACAGTACCTGCACAATGTGACGGTGTGTAGCTACTCTGTGCCAGTAACACACATGGTCAGTACCCCCTACCAGGCCGAGGTGCTGTGGGGGTGCACATGGTCAGTTCCCCCTACCAGGCCGAGGTGCTGTGGGGGTGCATACCCCATCTTGTGTTTATCTGTGGACAGCTGATTTGCATGTGCAGTGCATCATGGGTACGGGTGTGCTAACCCTATCCTGGTGACCACAGCAGACTGTCTGTGTGGTGACATGCACTCCCTCTGCAGCCAGCCAGGGTCTTGCTAGCCGCTATAGAGATGTAGTCCAATGGTTATTTCACTGCCCCTGAAGCCAGAGGTTGTTCGTTTGATTCCACTGTGGGGTTATTTGATAGGGCTGCCCAAAGCATTATCTCTTTTTCATGTACATTATTGCTGCCAGCAAAAACACTCTCAGTGTACTGTACCCATAAGGTGCCTCTGAGGGCGCTTTATAGGACGCCCTATAGGGCACCTTATGGTTACCGTCCATATGAGGTGCACTATACGTTATCCTGTGGAGCGACTTATAGGGTGCCCTATAGGGGACATTTTAGGGTGCCGTGACGGACAGTGCACTTTATAATGTGCCCTATGGAGTGCCTTTTAGGGTGCCTTATGCGGCACCTTCAATTACGGCACGTGAGGGCGTGTTTGCTGGCAGCAATTAATAAAATACAAATAAAGTGCTGCAGGAAACAATACATATATTGCAAAGCTGAAGCTTCAGCCAGCCTTACTTATTAGGCACACTGGGGAGCAAACTCAAGACCCCTGTATCAGCAGTCAGTGCCTTAACCATTGTGCTACACTGCTGCTCCTCCTTGCATGTCAGCGCACCTACTTCAGATTTCCATGCATTTAAATGCACAGTGCTGCCATCAAACACAGTGCTATGACCTTGCTGTACCTCATAGGTCAGCCTATATGTCGCCCTATAGGCCACCCTTTCAGCAACATTGTAGGGTGCCGTGGTGGACAGTGCACTTTAAAATGTGCCCTCTGGGGTACCCTATGAGGCGCCTTATGCAGCACCTTATGTTACAATACTTTGAGGGTGTGTTTGCTGGCAGCACTATTTAAAATAAAAATAAAATGCCCCCTTCAGCAATATTACCTGTAACAGGTAATGCCTTTGCCAACCTTCTTCATTAGGCACAGTGGGGGACTGAACCCATGACTCCTGTATTATTGGTCAGTGTCTTAACCATTGTGCTATTCTGCTGCTCCTCCTTGCATGTCAGCGCACCTATTTATGATGTTCATTCCTTAAACTGCACAGTGCTGCCATCAAAAACAGTGCTGTGACCTTGCGGTACCTCATACGGCACCCTATAAAGCGCCCTATAAGCAACATTCTAGGGTGCCTTGGCGGACAGTGCACTTTAAAATGTGCCTTATGGGGCGCCTTATGTTAACACGCTTTGAGAGTTCATTTGCTAGTAGAGATAATTAAAATAAAAATAAAATGCCTCGTAAAGCAATCTTCCCCATTATAGGTAATGCCTCAGCCAGTCTTCTTTATTGGGTACAGTGGGGGATTGAACCCATGATCCCTGCACCATTGGTCAGTGTCTTAACCATTGCACTGTGGCTTTATTGCTGTGCTTGCACATCAGCACGCCACTTATGCTTCCCGCGCAACTTTCTCATGCGCTAATGTGCAGGGCGCACATGAGCGCAGCGCACATTAGCGCATGATTAATCCCAGTTTTGCTTTTTTCTGACTGAAACGCCCACTCCTTATATGGCATCCGCACACTAGCATGGCGCGCACCCTAACGGGGTTTTAGTAAACATACCCCTTAGTTTTTGTGTGCGTGTAACCTCTGACCTTTCTGCTGCATCTGTCTGGGGGTTTTCATTCTATTGAAATTTGCACTTGTCCAGAGAGGCCTAATCCGAGGCAAGCAACTTATTTAAAAACCATCAAACACTCATCAAACTGTAATGACTTTCCTTCATTTTGATCCTCCGTTATTGAAGAAGCCCTTATTGGAAAGGCTGTTATATTACCAGATTTTTAATATTCAGAAAAACAATGATACTAAAAAAAAGCTTTAAAAATCAATGTAGGTTGGTTGTTTTTTTTACTGAAATTGTATTACATGTAGGCTCAGATATAGCAGTACAATTCTCCCCTGGCAGCTCCCTCCCATGTTTTTATAATGTATTCCTCATGCCACTGGGAAAGGAAAATGTGAGTTGGCTCTAATTAATTTTATTGAAAAAGTTTCTATTTCTAGGCAGCTTGCTCTATCTGAAAGAGGTGATACAGTTTCAAATGTAATTTTTAAAATGAATTACTGTCTAATTTCATTTTGAAGGAGCACATACATATCTACATGCAAACACATACACCCATTCACACATCTCTGTGTGATAACAGAAGGACTCCTGAGATGTAGAAGAGGTTATTATGAAATAGATGCAAACATGACACCTTAATGCTCTGAATATTGTATTTGGCACATTCAGGTGATATTAACGGGGCTTATATACAAATAAATGAGCCATTTTCACTGCAGTCTGATTCCTGAACCTGCTTAGCCTAGTGAAGTCTCGAGTCCCAATGAATCTGTTGCAGGGAGAGTCACATTATATCTGACGTCTTGAGATCTGATTCATCAGTCATTAAGGGGGCAATAGTGAAACTCCCTATGGAGCTTGACATCCCACTGGTGCCTTATAGCCATGGGACTGGAAGCTCATTTCCAAAGGGAAACTCCTCATAGAGTTTGCAATGTAGCCAGCACAAACAGCACGGGGAGCTTTGCACCTGCCTACTTTGCGATGAAATAGAGGCAGGTGCACAGTTTGCTTGTGCGAATACACACAAAGATCTGAAAATTAAATTTCACATACTTTTACTCTCCTGATTCCCCCTCTCCCCTTTCACATGGGCAACCCATAGGCACTTGTGCACTACGAATAGTATTGCCAACTGGCTGCATTTTTTTTAGGACAGGACTTTCTAGTCCTGGTTTTATCCCATTACATGAAGGTTTTATAGTTGTGATTTTCCTCTTGCATTACCTAAGAAAAGCAAGAATACAATTCCATATATTTAGTGCAATAAAGCCAACATTCAATCTATCTATCCTGAAGATCTGGCATTAGCTGGCAGGGCTAGCAATGAATAATGCATGTACATTTATGACACTGGTGGTGGTAGTGGGGGGGGGGGCAATATTGAAACTGCATTTTTATGCAGATGAACACGGTTAACTATGTGAAATCTTTGGATTCTTCATTTTCCTCCTCCCCTTCTCCCATTCCAAAAGGTTTAAGATGCAAAGAAGCCATCTGAGAATCATTCTCTTAAAACATTTCTACACAGAATCGGAACTGTATCAGAATTGTCCTTCCTATCCATTATTCAGTTATAGATATTCCAGTACAACCCAATTTTGAGGGTAACATCTTGGAAGAAAGGGAATCATCCTTCTAGCTATGCCATTCACTTCCCTAGGTTTCAATGGAATCACACATTTAAATATCTCAATGTCTCAAACATTTTGTTCATTAATGATTTAACAGATTGGAGATGGGTTGCTGGCCAGAATGAACAGATGGATGATGAAATGCTAAGAGAAATCAGAGAGGCTAACAAATGTTACAACACAGTAATAATAGGTGATTTCAATTACCCCAGTATTGACTGGGTCAATGTCACTGCAGGACATGCTAGGGAGATAAACTTTCTAAAGGAAATAAATGACTGCTTCTTGGAGCAGCTGGTCCATGAACTGACAAGAGGGGAAGCTATTCTGGATCTAGTCCTTAGTGGAACACAGGATCTTGTGCAAGAGATAAGGGTGTTGGGGCCACTTGGCAATAGTGATCATAGCATGATCACATTTGACTTAATAAATGGAAGAAGGACAGTAAGAAAATCCACAGTACTACCTTTTAACTTTCAAAAGGGAGAATATGATAAAATGAGGAAAATAGTTAAGAAAAAGCTAAGAGGAGCAGCTGCAAAGGTTAAAGATTTACATCAAGCACACACACGGTTTAAAAATACTATCTTGGAAGCCCAGACCGGATGTATTCTATGCTTTAAGAAACATGGACGGAAGGTAAAAAAACTGCCAGCGTGGTCAAAAGGTGAGGTCAGAGAGGCTATTGTAACCAAAAAGCATCTTTCAGGAAATGGAAAAAAGCCAAATGATGAAAATGGCAAATTAGATACAAGGCTTTTTGATAAGGTAGGCAAAGAAAGAATTTGAAAAAAAGCTTGCCGTGGAGGCAAAGATGTATAGTAAAAATGTTTTAAAATACATTTGTAGCAAACATCTGTGAGACAATTGGACCATTAGATGATAGAGGGGTAAAAGAGGCATGAAGGACGGACAGGGCCATAGTGGAGAGATTGAATGAATTCATTGTTCTGGTCTTTACTGAAGAAGATGTAGGGAAGTTACTCATGCCTGAAATGGCATTTAAAGGTGATATATCAGAAGAATTGAAAGAAATATATATAAACCGGGAAGATGCATTACAAGTCTTTGATAAACTGAAGAGTAGTAAACCACCTGGACCGGATGGTATACATCCAAGTATGTTGAAAGAACTGAAAGATGAGATTGCAGACCTATTATTAGTAATCTTTGAACTATCATTAAAATCATCTGTTGTACCTGAAGATTGGAAAATGACCAATGTAGCACCAATTTTTAAAAAGGGTTCTAGGGGTGATACAGGCACTTTGAATCAGATGATCACATGGTATACTATGCCAGAAATGAAAGAAAAAGAAAAAATGATGTTGCATTCTTAATTAAGAAGAAACTTGCAAGAACTATATTGAAATACAATGCAATCAATGAATACTTAATTTCTATTCATCAATGAGGAATGTCCATCAACACAATTATTATTCGGGTATATGAATCAACAACAGTTGTAGAAGAGGAAGAAGCTGTTCTATGAAGAAGTACAAGCTGAAAATGACATAACTTGCAAACAAGATATACTGATAGTCATGGGCTATTGGAACGTAAAAGCTGGAAACAACGAAGAAGGTAAAATGGTTGAAAAATATAGACTTGGGGGGCGGAGCCTGATGTCCAGCGGGTAAGACGCTTCGCGCTGAAGCTCCCGAGAGGCCTACTTAGAATCCTGACTTAATACCTATACAAACTTACTATTTCGCTCCGAGCTGACCGGGGTACCTCGGGGGGGGATGGCGGCCCATAAACCAGCGCGCTTGGACTTCGGGTCTCCTTCTTCTTCTCACGGAAAACGCTCCAAAACAGAGGTGTCCTCCCCACAGAAGATGGTTCCATTTCGTGAAAACCCCGAAATGCACCTGGAGATTTTGGAGGAAATACGCGGCGTGAAGGAATTGGTGCAGTCCAATGGAGAAGCGCTTCGAGCCATGCGAGAAGACTTTGGAGTGCTCCAGGACCGACTTGAAAGTCTCTCATTACGGCAGGACAACATGGCGGGGGTCCTCGACTCGCACGCGGTGCGCTTGGGCAAACTGGACAAGGCTGAGCGCCAGATACAGAATCTTCAAAAGGAGTTAGAAGATAGCAATAATCGAGCCCGTCGCAATAATGTGAGGCTCCTCGGAATACCGGAGGGGGTGGAAGCAGGAGATATAAGAGAATTCTTGCTCAAAACTCTTCCCTCCTTGCTGAAGATCACTTTTCATAGAGAACTGGAAATCGATCGTGCACACCGTGTTCCTACCCACATGGCGCTCAACCGAACGACCCCCCGGCCTATTATCTTTAGCTTGCTACGATATCAACAAGTGGAACAAATTTTAAATGCTGCCCGGGCGAATCATCATTTGGAATTTGAAGGTCGCAAAGTCTCCTTCTTCCCTGATTTGGCAAAGCCTACCGTTGACCGTCAGAAGAAACTCCTTGCTTTTCGCCCTCGACTTCAACAGCTACAGGCTCGCTTTGGCCTGTTGTATCCAGCGAAGCTCCGAGTGACTCTCCACAACCAAACCAGGACATTCGAAGATCCTGATCTACTATCAACATTTTTAGACTCCAAAGAAGCAGAGCAGATGCGCTAATCCAAAAACTTGGACTTTTATCTGCCGGCTCTGTCCGCCATTTTGAAGGGCCCGATGCGGCAGTCATAGCCAAGCACAGAGACTACCTGGACTTTCTTTCTTTCTCTATATGACTTTTTTGTTTTTTGGTCTCCTATCCCTCCATGATGTGTGCCTCGGTCGGAATCGGAGCACGCACAGTCCTACAGGTTATGTGTTTTTTCAATTTCGGCCTTCTCTGGGGTTTCTCCCCGCAGACACATGGTCGCCAGTAATTTTTGGGGTTCTGCTTCTCCTCTACCGCACTGCGGTTTTCTTTGTTAATGTGGGGCGCTTCATTGTATTATATTAGCTTTTTTTTTTTTTTTATGTCATATGTACAGCCAGATACAGTCAATATGAGGGACATTGTGAAATTATGTGTGCTATCATGCTCAGAATTTTTAACTTTTCTGAATGGCCTTATGTAAAAAAATCTTATCACTCAACGTAAAAGGCATTAATAGTCCACTCAAAAGAAAGAAAATCCTTAGCTATCTTAGCCATGAGCATGCTGATTTAGTGTTTCTTCAGGAAACGCATCTAAACTCTGCTGAAACACTGAAACTCAATGCTAAGCCTTACATGGTGGCTGCCTATTCTCCCGCCGTTTCCAAACGGTACGGGGTAGCCATTCTGGTTAAGAGGTCTTTGCAAGCTACTGTAATTGATTCTAGCGCTGACAAGGAGGGTAGATGGGCCCGTGTACACCTTGAGGTTGGAGATAGTGAATTCACGTGTATTTGCATTTATGCCCCGAATGTGGACAACCCTGCTTACTATGCAAGTATTGCGCAGTTGGCATAGGCCTCTGCCAATGCTCCATTAATACTTGGTGGTGATTTTAATCAAGTGTTCCATCAATCTTTTCTTCTCAAACAAGGCGCTCGTTGGCTGGAAGATCCAGTACCGAGTAGACCTGTGTGGCTAGATATAGAAGAGGACCTTTGCAAACCGATTCCTCTTACTTTTCTTCCTGGTATGACTCTCCCATCAGACTCCCACTATCCACCAATGCTTTTAGACACTTTAGGTGCCTTTACTACTCTTATGCAATCTTTAGACTCCCGACTCTGGTCGGTGCAACTTCAGCATTGCCTTCGGAGTGCTAAGGTACTCCCGCCATCGGCATCCCCTACACAAGGTTGATCGGAGACTTTCCGATCTATCGGTAGTTCACCGGGTGTAGCATCCAATTTTTACAAAACCTTATGTAATGCTATAACTAGAGATACCCCTATAGCGCAGAAAGCATGGGAGAGAGAATTGCATGTGACTTTGACCTCGGAGCAATGGAGCCTTGTCTGGAGTAGAGGGACACGGGTTCCCCGATCCGCCTCACTCACTCAGACCCTCTTCTTTCTAGCCCACCGGTGTTTTTACACTCCTGACAGATTAGACAAATGGAACACTACTCAGGGCAATAGTTGTTGGACATGCCCTGCGGCCATTGGTTCACTACCTCACGTTATGTATGAATATCCCGCACTACAGTACTACTGGCGTCGGGTCTGGGGTCGTATCCAGTCTATTTTGCACTTTCAAGAGCCCCTTTCTTGGAGGATAGTGGGACTTCGCCCAGTTGCGGGGATCCCCTCTCTTCCAAAAACGGCTTACCTCCTTTTGGACTTTATGCTTGGCATTGCTATTTCCCTAATTAAGTAATACTGGAAAACTAGCTCCCATCTGAGCCCCAATGAATGGTGGAATCATGTCTGTCTCTACAGTAAATATGAATAAATACCTCGTATGTTTGCTTCCCCCGTTCAGACTCCTCATCATCGGTCTAAATGGAAGATGCTCAATGACTATGTACATTCTGCTAAATGCTCTCATCTGACTGTCTAAATTTGTATATATCTCTGTCTCATGATCATTCTGTATTGTAGATACTCTTTTGATCGTTTTGATGTATAATCACTGTTAATTGGAAGCGCTCACATGCTGACATAATCGGTTAGAGAAGAAGCATGGGGGTGGGGGGTAATTGGGTTTACTTTTCCTTATTGTATACTTGTTTTGTCTCCTTTGGTGTGTTGTTTCTTTTGTTTGTTGCAAAATGAAAATAAAAGTTTAAAAAAAAAAAAGAAAAAAAAAAAAGAAAAATATAGACTTGGCAACAGAAACAAAGCTGGAGAAAGATTGATAGAATTCTATAAGACCAACAGTCTATTAATCTCAAACATGTTTTTCCAGCAATACAAGCAATGACTGCACAGATAGACTTCACCCAATGGATTGTACAAAAATCAAATTGACCACATCTGTGGAAGTCAACAATGGAAAAGTTAAATAATATCAACAAAGACAAAACCTAGAGCTGATTGTGATACAGATCTCCAGCTACTAGCACGCAAATTCAAGCTAAAGCTGAAAAAGAGCAAGCCGCTCATAAATGTAGCAAAATATGATCTTAAAAATATACCACCAGTATTTAAAGACTGCCTGCAAAATCAATTTGCAACTTTGGATATAAATGACAGAACACCAGAAGAGGAAAGTGAAAAGTCTCTGCACAAGGTGAAAAGGTAAAAACAGCCAAAACAGATGACTGAAGAAACTCTGAAAATTATACAGAAATACAGAGAAGCTAAAGCCAGAGGAGAAAGAAAGGAACTTAAAAAGATTTCCAATATGCAGCAAGAGGAGACAAAGAGATGTACTATAATGACTCATGCAGAGAAATAGAACTAGAGACTATTAGAGAAACAATAAGATTGGCTTTCCTAAATCTATGAGAGTTAAAGAGAAAATGCCAGCTTTGAATTGGAATGCTAAAAGATTTCAAGAATACATGTTGAATGATGCTGAGAAGATCAAGTAAAGATAGAAATAATACATAGAGTTACAGTATTATACAATAAAAATCAAGTGGACCAACAGGTGTTTCAACCTGTATCTTACAATCACGAATTGTGATGAAAGAAGAAGTCAAAAGGGCATTGAAAGCATTATCAAAGAACAAAACAACGGACATTGATGGCATTCCCACTGAAGTTTTACAGCAATCAGATATAGTAATTACGATACTCAGAAGGTTCTTCCTGGAAATTTGGAACATAACATCATGGCCAATTGACTGGAAAAGATCTGTGTTCATACCAATACTGAAGAAAGGGAATCTGACTGACTGTGGAAATTGTTGCACAATTGCTCTGATCCCACATATCAGCAAGATTCTACTCAAGATCATTCAGTGGGGACTGCAATCATACCTGGAACAAAATCTGCCTGAAGTGCAAGCAGGGTTCAGGGAAGGACAAGGAACATGCGGCATCTTCGTGGATGTGAGATGGATCCTTGAAAAGACCAAAGAATCCCAAAATGATATCTATATGGGTCTTTCATTGATTACAGCAAAGCCTTTGCTTGAAAAATCATGAAAAACTCTGAGCCACATTAAGAAGCATGGATATACTAGAACACCTGATAGTTCTTATGTACAACCTTTACATTGATCAAGATGCAACAGATCGAACAGAACAAGGAGAAACAGAACATCAGCAAAGCTGTATAACAAGGCTGAATATTTTCCCCATACCTGTTCATCTTATATGCAGAGCAAATCATCAGAGAAATAAAACTGTATGAAGATAGCTGAGGTGTGAAGTTTGGTGGAAGACTCATCAATATCCTTTGCTGTGCTGATGATATCATGTTTATTGCTAAAAGTGAAGACAATCTGAAATATCTGCTTTTCAAGATCAAGAAACATAGGGGTATGTTTACTAAGGGGGATGTTTACTAAACTCCGAAATCGTGCGGGGCTGCGGTAGTGTGCCTGTGCCATATAAGGAGTGGGCGGGCCAGGCAGAAAAAGTTAAAAAAACGCCCGTACGTGTGCGCGTCACGCAAATGTGCGTGGCTCACATTAGCGCATGGGAAGGCTAAGTGGGGCGCTGCTGGGTACATAGAGGAAAAGACCCGTAGCACAATGGTGAAGACACTAACCCAATGACCCAGGTTCCACAGGTTCAATCCCCCAGTGTGCGCAAACCAAAAAGGCTGGGTGAGGCATGAATAGTAATGGTTCGCACCTTATTTTGTGAGGCACGCTAATGTAGGGGGTCTATAGGCGTCACGCTGTAACGTCTGGGCGGCAGCAACGTGCTTATTTTGCGTGTAATCATCTGTCCCATTGCCAGATCTGGGGTGCAGTAGGCCATGCGCTGTAAATGTTGTGCGTCAGCAGGCCGCGCGCTGTCCATCTTGTGCGTCTCTGGCAGCAGTGGGCGTCGCGCTGTTAGTTGTGGATGGCGGAAGGCTGTGCACAACTGTCCATCCACAGGAACTCAGCCGTAGCACAATGGTGAAGACACTAACCAATGACCCAGGTTCCACGGGTTCAATCCCCCAGTGTGCGCAAACCGAAAAGGCTGGCTGAGGCATGAATAGTAATGGTTCGCACCTTATTTTGGGAGGCACGCTAATGTAGGGGGTCTATAGGCGTCGCGCTGTAACGTTTGGGCGGCAGCAACGTGCTTATTTTGCGTGTAATCATCTGTCCCATTGCCAGATCTGGGGTGCAGTAGGCCATGCGCTGTAAATGTTGTGCGTCAGCAGGCCGCGCGCTGTCCATCTTGTGCGTCTCTGGCAGCAGTGGGCGTCGCGCTGTTAGTTGTGGATGGCGGAAGGCT
Organism: Ichthyophis bannanicus; assembly: GCA_033557465.1. NCBI lineage: Eukaryota > Metazoa > Chordata > Amphibia > Gymnophiona > Ichthyophiidae > Ichthyophis > Ichthyophis bannanicus. The sequence continues at coordinate 1,071,778,736 of CM066031.1, read as the reverse complement.
GTGCACAACTGTCCATCCACAGGAACTCAGCCGTAGCACAATGGTGAAGACACTAACCAATGACCCAGGTTCCACGGGTTCAATCCCCCAGTGTGCGCAAGGAAAACAGGCTGAGTGAGCCACAAACCCCAATGGATAAAGGTTCAACAGGAGGTCTATGAATCTATTGCGGTGAACTGTTAATTTGGGTGGCGCACAGTTATGTCCAGCAGCATCAGGCGGTGTGCTGATGTCCACGCACAGGAAAAGAGCCACAGTACAATGGTGAAGACACGGACCAATAGTGCAGGGAGCAGGTACACCATCCCCCACAGTGTCTGGGCTCAGTGTGACATTATGTTAGGGGTCCTAGAACGAATGGTCAGCATAAGGCGGTGTGCTGATGGTCATGTGGTGGTGCTGTAATGTATTTTTGAGGCACAGTAATAGTGGATGGCAGAAGTGTTGCGGTGATGGACATGCACAGGAACAGAGCCACAGCACAATGGTGATTACACAGACCAATGTAACAGATAATATCTGATGGATAGGCAGCACAGAGTGAACCCCTTGCTGTACACTGACGAGAGACAAGGGTGTGTGCCCAGGTGATGAACCAGCTGTGAACAAATGGTCCAGTTAGCATAATATCCCAACATTGAAAACCAGATCTGGGGAGCCAACCTGATAAACACGTGTGTGACAAACATGCCCCCAAACACCCCGCCCCCAAGAACACACTGAGCCAAACACACACAATATTACAAAGGGAGAGTCCGTATGGAAACGTAGACGACACAGTGATGTGCAAAATCGCACACACATACACAGCTGTCACCATACACCAATGTGAGCACAGGTGGCCATGGATATTAACAGCAAATCGGTAGACACAAATGTGCTCCACGACTGGAGGAGAAGAATAGTGTCCCCAAATATGTCTTGCACACACGGCAACCATCACGCATATCATAACAGCACACCATGTGCCCCTGGACAAGTCACTGGAGGGACATGTTTCAGGAAACCCTGGACTCCCAAGGTCACAAAGAGCCATAACCGCTGCAAAGCGACACATTGTAGAATCACATTAGAATCACCTTGTCTGTTAAAAAATAAACATAGAGAAATAGACAAATGTCTGTGAATAATGCAAATTTACTTGGAAGAAGGTTCACACATACGATACACAGTGTAATCATACGTTCAAGGTGTGTCCCTCCCTGGCTAAAGATGGGAATACGGTCAGCAAGGTATAAACACACATGCTATGTAAAGGTCACCGGCTGAGCACAAATGAATGGCACGAGATAAAATGTGCATCAGGTGCATGATATGCACCAGGTATCAGTGGCACACACCACAGCAGCTGCTGCATGCCCGACATGTGTCACCCACATATGATTGCAGGTAGGCAACAGGTGGTGCAAGATCAGAAACCCAAACACAACACATGTACCCCCAAAAATAGCCCCCAGGCAACAGAGGAGGTTTCTAAATCACAATAAGATATGCTGGCCTCATATCATAATGTGACACACACATCTATAAAGTAATGTCACGCCTCCCACATAATGGCTGCTCGCAACACCAGGAATGTGTCAATGTACACCTCATATATCAGCTAAAGCTGTGGGACTATATGCTAACAGGTAGCAGGGACACATGAAGACCAAAAGAGTTAGAAAAACACAACCGGATGAAATGTGCAGACATAACAACATGCATGAGGTCACCCTGCATTGTTTGTTGTGTAGACAGTATGTGCCCACATATAGCATGGTCCAGGGAATGCAGATGTTTCTTGGGAAAATGGACAGCCACACTACCACAGCACAAATATAAGGTTCCAATGAGAGTGTCGCTCATGCAGGGGGTAGAACAGGACTGTGCAGACATGCAATGCAAGGTGTGGACCATCATGCAGAGTGTCATGTCCGTACAGTAAACAAACACAACAACAAGCATGTTCATATGCGAAGGATGGGGAAACATGTCACAGTGAAACACACAGAAAACATAGTTCACCATGCTGTGACTCCCAAATATAGTCAGTCAGAGGCACAAGCACCAGGCATAAACTAACATGGTACAGTGATGCCACACATGAATGGAAACACCATTGCCACCCCAAAACATCAATCAAGGATGGTGTTGTGCATGAATGTGTGTTTTGTGCAAAACATGTATCATGGCGAGGGGTGGGTCAGGTGGACATATACGATTAAAACGCTGTATGTGTTTCCCCATGCCAGTTACATGGCTGTATGCTACTGTTGAAACAAACAGATAAGCGTATGCTGTGTGCCATGTCACACACATGGGCCAAACATATACAACAAACAACTGGGGATGGATGACCATAGGACAAAGATAATGTCAGTCCCTAATGCGCACACTATCCCAAAAGCAAAGGGTCAATGATATCAGCAAGATCACATCAAAACACCCCCATGAAAACATGGGTATGCATAGTCAATGTTCACATTCCAATATGACACAGTCCAGCAATGTTCATATGTGTCCCTGCAATCACAAGGACTCCCAGCCAAAGCATGGCCCAAAATGTGTCCTGAACATGTCTGTCATGGGTAAACAACCAGTCCAAGAGCAATAATGTCCAGCACAGGCCAGTGTTCAACTTGCAGACGTGGAACATCCAATGGCAGTTTCCCCAGAAACACGAACATGGTGGTCTGTCACACAACAGGTGTTGGAATGCGGAGCCGAGAAGCACCTGAGGAAATGGGTCTGGTGTGTCCGCTGCCCTGTGTCAAGATAGGATAAGTATGGCACACGTTAGAAACATTGCAACAGCAGCAAATATTCCCACGATGCACAATGCAGGAAATACACATACAAGGGATGCAAATGCAAACATCAGAGGATATGCACAACATATAAAACAATGATGAGAACCAACATCACATGTTAATGCAGACACGGGTGTCACATGGAAAAGGATAGGAACAATAACATGTCACACGGGCATCTCACAGCGACACACTATATGCATATGTCTGTGTCCACAGAGATGCCACATTACATGTCCATGAGATGAACAGAAACCTCCTGCCACGCACAGTTGGATGTAAGCACAAAAGAACAAATATGTAACCTAACCTATGTGTGCATCATGTGTTCCTCATCAAATCCATCAGCTATTGCATAGCCACACCAGGTCACACCGAAGGGAGAGACGTCAGGCAAACCATTAGAATCACCATGTAAATGTCCTGTAGATGGATCTCCACATTATGCCTATGTATGACATAAATAGATATTGCTCAACAGTTGTTACACCAAACACAAGACTCAGCTCTGCTCACTACAAATGTGGGCCATTATGGAAATGTAAACATCACAACCGTAGAGTTATCAAAGTCCACAATGTCCCCCAGGTGCACACACCCATCATAGCACATGATAATGTATCATGCGTGTGCAATTCAGCACCACATAGTCAACCCATAAATACACAACCACACAATATGCGTAGTTCAGCACAACAGCTGTAATAAATGGCCTGTATGTGCACAACTGCTAATCTGTACACATAATGGCCGAGTCACATGCATTGCTACCCTGTTGATGGCTGATCTAACTAAGATGGTGGATGCAGCAAGTGGAGGATCCACCAAATAACGACATTGACACACACATGTACATCTGCTGTAAATAAGGCACAACAGCTGTTACACTAACCATTATGAACACAGACACATGGGGAGATGTGTGACAACAGCACGATATGGGCAAGGGAGGCTCACCGTCAATAAGTAAACAACACCAGCTACCCACTGAGACACATAGCTGCCAATATGTTGTCCCCCTGACCCCAGACACATACAATGTATCTGTAGATCTACTCACCTTGAACTCCAGGATCTGGCGGATGTCCGTTCATGTCCCAATGATACACGCCGACACCGTTGTCATCATGTATGTCCTGTTTAGCGGAGAAAATATAAACTAAAATAACTGTCAACTACGAGATGTGGAAAACACACTGCACCTCAATGTCCCCAGCTGTCACACAACATTACATGACCTTACAACTGACTGTTCACCCTCACACTGCACAGATCGTGCACATGGGAGTGTCATAATGTAGATGTCCAATGCTAATTGGAGGGCCCCACAGAGCCGTCAGTTGGCCACACTCCCTCTCTGTTGGTCCACAAATATGTCTAAAGAGGTGGCTGTTTCCACAATGTTCTGGACGTATCCAAAGATCACACTATCAGTCTGTGTCAACCAGGTTTAAACCAATACCCCCTCTCCGTGTGTGGTACCCTCAATATGTTGTCTTGTATCACAGTGTAAAGACCTGTGACACCTGGAAGATATGCACCACAACCACATGTATCCACTGTGTAGATGCATAATATCCAGTGTACATCTCCCACAGCAAATAATACTGTGTGTGCTGATTGTGTGTTGAAATACATGGCAAGCTCAACAACATGTATGGCTAAAAACAACCCCCTGTCTGTATGTCACCTGACCATGATGTCTGCATGTCATCCCATTGTGTAACTGTGAGAATGTTGAACCATGGATAGGCCACCTGTTCCCCTGCTCCCAAAAACATACATCTAGGACTGTGTGTGTATGTGGACCTAACATCCCTTGCTAGTGTCCTGAAGGTATCCGTGGCTGTGTACTGTGCCATCCTGCCCTCCAAATACCATGTACCTGAGCCATGAGGCGGATGTACAGATACCCCGAAATACATATGCCCTGCTCACAAATTAATAACACAAAACCACATTAAAGGGCTCACAGGCAGCGTTACAGTTGCCTAATGAAATCCACCTGTTGATGTGACACACATGACATCTGTATGTGTGTACAAGTAAGATAATGAAACTAATGACCCCGCCTCAAACATAGGCTAGCAAGCAGATGGACCCCTGGCTGCAGAGTGAACATGTTCACATGTTTCACCACATACATGTCTGTGCTACGTGAAGAGGCATACCTTGCCATAAAATGGTTGTGTTGCAGCAAAACATGTAACAAGACATCAATAACATCATGGGAATGTCGTCAGGCGCATGCCAACTGTGCACTGTCTGACATGTTGCATTGCAAATAACAAAGAGACACACATAGCCAGCTCACAGGGGTAGAACACACACACAAGCCCCCAAAGAGGAATGTACAAAGCAAACCAATCATAGCATGAGTGCTGCGCACAAACATGGCCCTCCCCACCACACCAAACCACGTACCACATGCCTGACACCGTGCTCCACACACACAGGAGGACACTATACCTATGTCTGGCCAGCAGTTGCTATCACAAACAGCCACTCACTGGTACTGTGGCCCCCAAAGCTCCAAAAGGTGTACCAACCCACAGCCACACACGACACCAACAGCCGCTGTTGATCCCTGTCCACATTGTCCAAAAAACACCCATGCATACATGTTATGACATTTGTACACCTGAGGGACAATGCAGGCCTGGATCTGAATGTCAACTGGTCAGAAACATCACCCCTACTAAGCAGCACATGCACACACAGGCACATATATGTGGGCAGATGTGCTATACATACCAGTGAATAGTTCTGTAATCAACCTCCGCCTGACTGCTGTGCCTGCCTGTGTGTCAACACAGGCACGTACAGGGGGGCACGGTGGATCCTCCTCCACATCCTCATTAATCTCTGCAGGGATACCATGCCTGAGAGCAATGTTGTGCAGGATGCAACAGGATACGATTATCTCTGCAACAGTCATTGGCGCATATTGTAAGGCCCCACCTGTCCTATCCAGACACCTGAAGCGACTTTTCAACACGCCAAAGGTGCGTTCTATGACAGAGCGGCTGGAGGCGTGGGCCTCATTGTACCTCCGCTCTGCACGTGTCCGTGGCTGGCGCACAGGGTCAGCAGCCAGGGGCGACACCCATACCCTGCATCACCTGCAGAAAATAAAATGCAGGTCATGAATAAACGCACCACACCATAAAAGGACACACGTATAGACGTGAGAAGCAACCTCAGAACACATAAGGACAGAAATATATGACACCAACAACTACCTACCTGACCTAATTACACCTATGCTGATTGAAATGCAACAAAGGGCCTCTGTAGTCTGTAAAGACCTGTCAAACTACAACACAATCACATTGTGTCTACAAATGATCCGCTAGGTGTAGCACAGGCGTCCTGTCATAGTGTTCATGGTCACATCCCTACCACCATCACCACCAATGACACACTACAACAGCAACACACACGTAACATAAACAGAATATATGCTTGCCAAGCAAAAACCACAATAATGTATTTAGACGCAATGTAGGGGCACACAACGAACATGTATGACCGTGAGCTCAGCCAGGAGAAACATTATATCACCTCAACAGCCCGCGTCCTCCAAGGTCTACATATCGACATATACCAGTCTGACGCCAGATGCTGTTAACTGCTGCCCATCAAACATCCCATTGGACACCCTGGCCACTGTCCCCATCATGTATCCCTCCTTGTTAAGCAGCACAACACATAAAACAACACTGTAGCCCATATGATCACTAAAACATCACAACTAATGAGCATAACTACGTCCCTGTGTATGTCCCACCAATAGCTACCTGTCTCTACACAACATGGCCCCTTGCCCTTGCTGTCACCTCACACAAATTACGAGTCACATCAGGATAATCACATACAATGACGCCCTGGTACGGCATATCTGCAGTGGCTAAAGGTAATGCAAAGCCCAGACCTGATTGGACCCCTGTAATGGCACAGGACAAAAACATGAACATAACAATGCAAACGTGTACTCCCACTTGCAAAGGCCGAGAACATGCATGATACGTACCCAACCCACCACCCTCTGTTGTCTAACAATCAATGGCTAACATCCCCACGACAGGGTGAGTGTGTGGCCCTCACACGCACATGATAATCACAAGGTGCATGGATTGTCAATCACATACATCTCACAGGACCTAACACAGGTACAATCCAAAACCATGCATGCACAGGTGGGTGAGTATGGTAACAAACCAACCCCACCCACCCACCCCACCCCTGTGCATAGATGACATACACATCCAATCGTAATACACACACAGCACAAATGTCAGAATATGTGCATATTTCCACTACCAACTCCAGCATATAAATTGCACATATGTCCGTAATATGGCTGTGAAATGGCCAATTATGTCCCCTGGTAAACGAGGTCTACAGTCCCCCAACAATGTCAACCCATATCATTAGTCACACTGCTGAATGTTTGCTCGGTGTCACAATGCACAGAGAGCAAACGCTGCACTACATGAGAGATGTCACAAACAAAACAGTCATATATGCATCATGACATTATTTAACGGTCACTACTCACCCAGCAATATGCAGTCACCATACTGTCCCTCCTCAAATTCCCTGAATAGTGCTGAGCGATGCAGGATATAGGAGTCATGGGTGGACCCTGGAAACCTTGAGACCACATTCAGAATATGCAGATTAGCATCACATACAACCTGAACATTCAGGGAATGGTAGTGTTTGCGGTTGCGAAACACCACCTCCCTGTCTCTTGGCGGGACCAGGGCAACATGTGTGCAATCAATAGCTCCCATCACGTGTGGTATCCCAGCTAATGCCTCAAAGGCCTGGTTCAGGGTCCCCCAATGTTGCCTACTGTGGGGAAGGCCTATGTAATTCCCCACCCGGCTGACCATAGCACGCAGTACTTGGTGGAGACAGCGTGAGAAGGTGGGGCGGCTCATGCCACCCACTGCGGCCACAGAGGTCTGGAAACAGCCAGAGGCGAAGAAATGTAACGCAGCAAGGAGCTTGACTAAACCTGGTATGGCATGGGACCGGTCAGTCAGGGGCTCAAGGTCAGGTCTCAGATCCTCATAGAGCCCCCTAATAGCCCTTGTGCTCAGTCGGTAAAGGGAGAGTACCTGGTCCTCACGCATGCCCTGGAGATGGGCCCTGGGCCTGTAGAGGCGTGGCTGCCGAGCCTGCACCTCAGCACGCCGTCTGCGCCCTCCACGCCCAGCACCTCTCTGGACGGCCTCCACAGCTGCAGGTCTGAGTTGCTGCGGGTCTACACCCATGTCCTGTGCCTCAGCCCCATGGGCATCATCTCCCCTGTCCGGCAACCGCAGCATCTGCCCACGTCTCCGGGCACATGCAACAAAATATATGTCAGACATAAACACCCCTGTGTGGCTACACAAGCACAGACACACAGACACAGACACCGACACACACAGAGACACACACACACGCGCACACACACACACGTTCCCAAACACTGGACACCGTACAAACCACGAAAGAAAACACAGTCAAAACAAAACTCACAAAACAGACTGTCATACACCTGCTCTCAGTTTCAACACACCAACACTCGCCGCGCCTACGAAAACACCCTCAATGTCTCCAAATCTGCAGAAGCAATTTAAACAGGTGACTGGTATGTCCGTACTGTGCGCATGCACTGTTGTGGGATTGCGACGCTTGTGCGAGGCGAACATGTGCATTATCCTGCGCATCTGCATGACGTTACGCATGGGCGACTGGCTGTGGGTGCCGCGCATGTGCAACTGTTGGCGCGCGTGAGTGTGTGTGAATTAGCGAGACGCGCATGTGCCAACTGAGTCACACGAGCGTCTGCGTGTGCGCGGAGCCCGTTAAGCATGGGCGTAAGCATTGCCCTGACGTCATGATGCTCCTAGAAATGCACATGCGCTAAGAGTATCATTTGCGTGTCGCGCACAAAACACGACAGCCTAACGCACGCCCATGCGCAATTGGATATTGGCGCCGCCCACAAGCAGCGCCGTCGCACAGTTGCACATGCGCAACGTGCGCGCCGCAAAAAAAAAGGTACAAAGGGACACGGAAACACAAGGTAAAGGTTGAGGGTTGACTGAGGAGTGGGCGGGAGTGTAGTAAGAGGCTGTGTATTGAGAGGTGTCCTAGTGATAGGTAGGTTTCTGTTATCTGTGTCATCAGTTGTATCCTGTGGTCGTATCTGTTGTCATATCCGTAGTCCCCTGTTTATTGTGTGAACGTCTCTGTGTACTGTGCTGCTTACTGTTACAGTTCATGTGTTGTGTGACGTGTGAGGAGGTCATAGTTGTGGTGTCTGTTCAGTGGGTGTTGTAGGGGAGGCAGAGGGGGTGAGGTGAGTTGGGGAGGGGACAGGTGTGCAGAGAGAGGTGGGTGGAGGGGGATGGAGAGGCGGAGTCAGAGCCAGAGGGGGAGGGGGAGAGAGAGGGGTACACAGAGCGATCGAGAGAGGGAACGGGAGAGGGTTAGGGAGAGGGAGAGGGAGGAAGGGACAGAGAGAGAGAGGGATAGAGAGAGGGAGGGTGTGAGGCTGAGGGTGCGGGAGGGTGTGTGTGCAGGGCGTGCAGGTGAGGTGGCCCCACCAGTGCCACTGGAGGCAGGGCCTGTGGGTCCTGAGGGCCCTGAGGAGCCAGTGGCAGCACCAGGGATAGCAGCACCTGCACAGCTGGCTCCCAGCAGGCACACTGGGAAGAGGAAGAGGGTACCAGTGCCTGAGAACCTGCGGAGGAGGGCAATAAGATTTACGGATGCTGAGAACCACACCCTCCTCTCCATGGTCCTGGAGAACTACGAGGTGCTGTTTGGCCGTCTTAGCTCACGGACCAGCACAGCAGGACAGCAGGCGGTCTGGGAGGAGGTCAGGCATGGAGTTGCTGAGGTAGGGGGCCCCCTGCGGGACATAGACAGCCTAAAGAAAAGATATTCAGATATCAAGAGAGGTGTGCATCAGCACATGTGTGCCGAGAAATACCATGCCAGGGGCACAGGTGGCGGGGGCCCCCTACCAGCAATGCTCAGCCCCCTGGAGCAGCAGCTGGCGGAACGCCTGGGACCTGTATACACCTATGGGCTGCCTGAGATGCTTGACACTGCAGATCCACATGCAGGTATGTCTGTTGCGCATAACCATCACATCTCATCATCTCCCTGATAGTAACATTGTGTAACCAGCTCACCTTTGCAAATGTACACCCATATCTATCTCCACAGCCCCATAATGTACCTACGCAGGGATCAGAGGTTGTGTGCACTGCCCCATCATACCCTATGTTGTCATACAAATACACACAGTGCTACCACTGGCTCCATGGCCTTGAGGGTCTGAGGTGGGGTGGGCCCTGGATTTGGGTTTGTATGTGTGAAGGTGCAATGCTAATGTAGGACGGGGACTGTCATGGACATGCTGATGTATGCCTCCCACCTCTCGGTGTGATGCAACAAGCACAAAGGAATGTAGCTCAGACAGAGTAGTGGCAAAGGGGAACATTACCCCCAAATGCAGTAAACAGACATCCCCATCAAAACTGTCCCTGACATTACGTTGTGTGACACACATGTAGACATCAAGTTATGACTGGAGCATGAACCACAATGTGTCTGTACTGTAACCCAGTCACGCTAAAGCCTATCTCTCTACTGTCATATGCTCTGCAGGCCATTATCTACACACCATACATATTAGGATGGCCATGAACAGTCAGGCCATGCCTCACCAATCTCCGTTGATCAGACAGGCTCTGCTGTTCGTTGTTGCCGCAATACAATCATTGTCCAAGGGGGATCCAAGGGTACATCATCCTCATCACATCCCCCTGAGTGCACCCATCTCTGTAGGGATTAACCGTCATCTAAGAGATATGTGATCTGTCTAAGGAGTAACTATGCCTGCTGTACAGCTGGACTGTCTAAAGGTGCATCAAACGTATTGGGGAGGTCAGGCTTGCCAGACGACACATCATGGAACCAGATGGTCACAGCTCTGTTTGCACATCTATGACATACACTGTTGTAACCCCTCCCCCACCTGTCTGTGTAAGCAAGTGGTGGGTGACACATGTCACCTGTATGTGGAGTGTCACTGAACCGTGTCTCAAATGTACGAGCCGCTAAGTCCTCCTGGATAATAACTCCCCCAAATAGATCAGGTGTGTCCCACGGGGCAAATCCTCAAGTTATCTGTTGTGAATAGCTCTGTTTGCGAAAACACATGACATACAGCAGATAGCTGCCTTCATAATGCCTGACTCAGGCCCGCTGCTGATAATAGCATTCACACTACCTGTCTGCATTTTGATGTGCCACAGCAAATACAAACACCATGTACCTTGTACTGGGGTATATCTTGTTACATATGTGGCCACTCTGCTCTCCTTCTCACGGGTTAGCTATGCCCTCCATAGGCATAGCCATCAACCCTGTGTCTCCCAGTGCCCCACACCTCACCTGTTCTCAGATGGTTATGTTAGGCCCTGAATATCCCAGGCAAATGCTGTGTTGTGGTGAATCACCTCCACTACGAATGCTGCTCGGCATTGTTTCCCCCTCTATGTCATAGGTGTCAGCAGCAGAGGCAAGGTCATGGCCCCCAGGTTGTTTTCCTCCCCCCTCCTCTGCTCTCACCTCCTCTGTGTCTCCCTGTCCCGCTCTGTGTGAGCAGCTGGCTCTGCATAGCGCAGTGTGCCCCCTGCTGTGCCGTGTCCGATATTTGGGCCAGCCGTCCCACACCCCCGAGGTGAGGTGTTCTAGCTGATTGGCCATGTGTTCTGTGTGTTGAGTACATAGGTGGCTGCATCCACCTGCATGAGACACACCTGCCAACATAGCCCCATCTGGGTACATGGTGTCTGTGTGTGTGTGAGCATGGCACGCCCCCCCCCCCTCTCAGGCCACAGCATGACATCAACACCAGATGGAATACACTGAGCAACACAGGACTAGCTGTGCGTGACACAGCTGTCACATTGCCAACATGGGCCAGGGTCTGATGTCAGCCGCATGGTCAATGAGACGCCCTTGAAGGAGATGCCCTCACCCCAACATGTGAGGGGACCTACACCTCTCACACACATGTCAAGCATCGTCTGAAAGGGTGGGTTCCCTGAAACTATGCAGCATATGGCGCCAGCAGATATGCCATGTGTGCAGGTGATGCACATCCGCAAACGCACACAATCTGTGACTGTGCTACCACACCCCTCAAAACCACAGTAGCACATGTGCACGGTCAATCACATGTGCACAAATGCGACAATTGTGGTTGACGGTGAGAGTACGGTGTATGTCTCTAGTTGCGCTATGAGTAGCATCACAGCAGGCACCACGGAATGCATGGCGGAAACAGAGATTACCTGTCACATGTTGCACACACTGCATTGGCCAGGTGTGGTCATACACGTCTTCCCAGGCATAAGGGCAGATGTGTCAACCATTCCCTGACCCTGTGTTTGCAGCAATACACGGCCTGTGTTGGTATGGTGACATATGTTCCCACTGGGATATGTCGTGGACACTCACAGCTGCAGACATCTTTGTAGTGGCGTGTGTCCCCATGGTCCACTGTCAGGTTGCAGGGACACATACAACATGTGTCACACATCCCATCACTTCCCGACACATTCCAGACAGGTGATGTTACAGGTAACCCTGACCCACACCCCTGACACTGCCGCGCCTCACCTCTACTGTCATGGAGTATGTGCCCGTGACGTGTTATGTTGCATCTGACATACTCTACGCACAGTGCTGCATGTGCCTGTCAATGGTCCCACTATCATGTACAGTTCGAGTTCAACACATTGTCGGAATGTGGCATACATATGTAACACTGCATATACAGTATGTCCCATGGGGATATGCACTACACAATGGCATGCACACTCAAACAGGGGCTGCCAATGAAGGTGTACCTGTTGGTGATGTGTGCACCTGCCACTGGCAGATGGGGTGGGAGATGGACTGCGTGTGAAATGCACATGGGAGCATATAATGGAACACGGAGGACACACAGGGTGTGCAGGGCTCTGACACACACCAGATCCCCTGGAACAGGTCCATGTTATGTAGGGGGTCCTGTTTGCAGCACACATGCAGGGTAACCACAACATGACATATCCCTTCCCCTGAACACACACATAAATGTAGCTGTACAGCACACACATATGTGTTTGATCTGTGTCTGTCTACAATACAGGTGACTACAGCACAGTCCGGCCACGTGAGGAGGAGGAGGAGGAGGAGGTGGAGGTGTGGGTGGCATCTGACATGGAGGGGCATGAAAATGCTGCAGCTGCAGAGGTGCTGCTGCAGGGGGTGAGTCCTTGTCCCCAGGAGGGGCACACTGAGCCTCCAACAAGCCTCACCACACAACGTTTGGCTGAAGGAACAGCTGACGCAGCACCACCAGCACAACGGGATACCGGGGAGGATGTTCTGAGAGCTGAGCTGCGGGCCCATGCCACCTCGTCACATCGGGACAGTGAAGGTGGGTGGGCAAAAATGTTCACGCAGATAACCCTTATGTTCTTTGTACACACACTAACAGGTGTGCACACTCTACCAGGACTGTAAATGTGTGTGACTACACAAACACACTCGGTGTGCACAATACCGAACAGTGTGAGACACATCAGCGTACAGTATGTGCAACACACTGTGTGCAAGGCGACCAAAGGGTATGCCACACATGCCCATTAACCTACATATCGCGTCACATCATTGTTTGATTTGGCCAGACACACCTATGGACTGATCTGTCTCTGCTCATACAGTAGGTACCAGCAGCAGGCACGTACCACATGCAATACAGGGCCCAGGGAAAACGTGGACAGCAATAGGATGAACCACCTTTAGCACCACACGTATTATCCAGAAACTATGCGCCTATGGCCCGACTCAGGCCGTGGTCCGTGTCCTTCTTCAGGGGCAGGCTCATTAGGCAAACCACACCTTCACAGTGTATTGAGAATGACCTATTCAACCACAGGGACGCACCGGGGCCCTTCACCTCTCAATGCAGTCACACACCTTCTGCTATCCGAATATAATTAACCAGTCGTGCATCCGTGCAAGGGGAGGCCTTCCTGTAACACATTTCCACTTTCACATTGTTACAACAAGGCTTCCCCTTGCGTGGATGCACTGCTGGTTAATTATATTTGGATGGCAGAATGCGTTTGTCTACATTGAGAGGTGAGGGGCTCCGGTACATCCCTTTGGTTGATCAGGTCCTGTCCAACACACTGTGGACGTGTGTTTAACCTGATAAACCTGCCCCTGCAGAGGAAAAAGGAATACGGCCTGTGTCGGGCCATAGGCCTCTACTGTCTGTATAATACGTGTTGTGATAAAGGTGGTTTGTCCTATTGCTTGACACGTTCGTAATGGGCCAAAACATGTTATCAACTATTATGTCGACATCTTTTTCCTGGGTTGTGTTTCCCAATGTGGAACCTTGCATCATGTAGCCATACGTCGAGTGTTATGTTCTTTGGTGCATACCTTTGCACCTCTCCACATTACATTTCATCTTCCTTTTGGATACCCCATCTTCCAATACATCTAGATCCCCTTGCAATTTAACACAATCCGCTTGGATTCTGACAACCTTAAAAAGTGTTTTTCCCATGTGCAAATTGATTGCCTCACTCGTAGGTCCCTTTTGCAGGTAAGTTATGAATATGTGATAGAGCAACAGACCCAACACTGATCCCTGCCTCACTCCATGTATTACCTCTCTCCATTGGGGAAATTGGCCACCTAGCCCTACCCTCTCTGCCTTCTGCTGCCACCCCTGTTACCATGCACATTCAGGGCTACCTTCCCCGCCCCCCCTCCTTTGTGTGACTCTGAAATCATCCCGATGGCCTGCCACCAGCAGTTGCATGCATAGCATACACCTGTCTAGGCAAATGTGCAGCTTGTACCCCTGTGATGCAACATCCTGTCATCAACATACGCATTGTGAGCCCTGCACATGCCTCATAGGGTCTACATGCACTGTTATCTGACCACTTGAGTCTCCCCCTGGGGGGATGTGACACCCTTATCTGACAGACGCATGGTGCAGTTGTGGATGGGCCCATGTCCTGGGTGTGAATCTGCTGCTCACACCCCATCCCTCATAGTCATGAGCAATGCACCTATCACCTGCCCATGCCGTGTGTATCCCCTAACTCTGCATCCCACATGTTATGTTTGTTAGCATTTGAACTCCCCTACAAAATGTGTATCCCGAGGTGTCATTGCAATCACCTGCGCACCCTCCAGCCACACACACAATGTACATATTGTTGCTCTGTGTCCCAGGGAATATTGTACATGTGCTGGACAGTGTTGTGCCTGCTGAGATAGGGTATCCCTGTGCCTGTCACACACATCATTTACATTGGGCACGTCCTGTGTGTGGCCTAACATACACCTTTGAGGTATGTCCCCATTCAGTTAAATATGCACCTGACCACTACAGTTCGTAACATGCAGGGGAAAAGCATGTGTGACATGTCCCACCCTGTTGTGTATTACTGTCATACCTGGCAGGGGTAGCTCTCACACGGCCATTTTCTCCCCACACAGGCATTCGTCAGGAACTCATAGCTCTGCGGCAATCCTCTGAACGTCTCATCCAGGAGATGGTCCATCTGCGCCAGAGCATATGTGACCGGCCATACCAGAGGATGTGTGTGGCCATGGAGGGCATCGAGGCTGCGCTGGTGAGGATGGCACCACCGCCACCACAGACACCACCACCGCCGCCAACACCACCTCCGCTACAGGCACCAGAGGATCGGGTGGCGCCGGGGGAACGGGGACCTCCATTGCCAGGTGCCATACCTGTGAGGCGACGGCGTCGCAAATAGAGCAGACCAAACATGGGTACCCTAGCATACATTAAAGAGTTACACTCCAATGTGTGTCCCCTTTATTGCTCAGGTTGTGTGCACATGAATGCTCTGCCCATGGACAGATGATCTGAGACCAGGCCCGTTGTTGCAGGGATTGTCACACTGTCAGGTATTAATGCACACATGCCATTACCTGGCATTCCAGACATGCACATGCTGTGGTCACTGACCCTTGGCTACAACTCACAGGTGTACACATGGGCCCACTTGCATATGTCGGCATGCCCCAGGGGTTACAGCACCAATTTCCTGCCCAGTCACCATTTACATCCCCGTCAGCCGTGCACAATGGGGGCATACGTGTGCCCATTGGGTGTGTCCGTGGCATTGCTGACAGGCCTGTCCCGCACCTACATGGCATACATGTGTCTGCGACACACATGTGTGCCATGCATATTTACATTGCTGCTGTCCAACACCAACTGCTGTCCCACCAGACCCATCCCTGTGACATGATTGTGTCTCGGGAACATATGCAGGGCAACATCCTCTGGGCCTACACCTGTCCCATGGCCATGCCCACATAGATATCACACAGCTCCTCATGTGTTGCTGTTACCGTTATGGTGTCCATGCCAATGTTTGATCCCCAGGAAGGTGGATAGACATATCCCATCCTTGCATACATGGTGTGCGTGTGAGGCAATCACAAGGCCATTGATGCAAAGTACAAACTAAAACCATTTATTTACACAACATATGTAAACGGGCAACATGCCCAACATCAAATGCCAAAAGGGGGGTGGGAACACTGCGCAACACAGGGCACATGGGGGCGTCACAGGTGACATTGCTGGTGCCTGTGACGCTGTTCGGCAGGTGGCCATCGGGATGCCAGCTGCAACACATTGGTGTCCACCTGCCGAACAGCCCCGGTCATGCACTGCAGGGCATGGAACACCACATGGATGTCACGCCGTGTGTCATCCACAGTCACTAAGATATCGTGCATACACCTGCCAGCACACAGACACACATTGCCTGTTGTCTGTGTGCTGGCATGTGCATGAGCCGTGACAGTGGCCCTGGATGGCACAGGAATGCGCTGCCGCCCGTGCTGTGCCCACCCCTGCAGTGGCTGACTGGTGCCCCCATGGCCCTGTGGTGGGCTGTGTTCCCACACACCCCCCTCCCCCCCTCCTCCCCTCCCTGCAGATACTCCCTCCACCCTCCCAGGCCAGACAGAGGCCCCCCTCCCCCCACCCTGTCAGCACCCCTTCCCCCTGTGGCCCTCTCCCCTGCACCCCCCAATGTCCCATCCTCTCCATCCCCTTCATTTGGGGTAGGGTGGGTGACATCCTCCTCCTCCTCCGCAATGTCGTCGTCCGACACCACCACCACCACATCCGTCCCCTCCTCCTCGGATCTCTGCTGGTCGGGCTGCAGGTTCTCCTCCAAGGGCTCATCCTCCCCCCTTGTGCGGCATGTGCTGGGCCTGCGGAAGCTGTATGTGGAGGTGTGTGGTTCCTCGTCACTGGCATCCCCACCTGTGAGGGGTGACAGACATCAGGGCACATCCATGTGTGGCACATAACATATGTACAGATAAGGCAGGCCAGAGGCAGGTGGTTCAATGGCACACTTTAACCTGTGGCATAGTCCTCCACTACTCACCATCGTGGTGGTGCTCTCCCTCTGTGCTGAGCTGTTCCAAATACCGCATGTGGAACTGTCTTAGTTCACGAGCCTTCTTCCTCAGTTCCTCCACCTGTGGACATGCAAATGTTGTCTTCTGTCAGCACGTGCCACCTGTCACTGTGTCTGTCACGCAGACGCCTATGTCCTGGGTGGGCCACATCTTGCTGCTCCCACCCTCCTGCTACCTGTGGCATATCCATCATGGTAACGCACCACCAGCAGTCAGTCCCACACATATGTGGGAATAGGTTTGCACATAGGTGTCACTGCAGTATCAACAGAGCCTAGCTGGCATCCACATGCATTGACAGATAGGGCAGCAATCAGCAGCCTTACTGTGTGACTGCAGTCTGCCCACACCCATCTCACCACCAACCCCCAACACAACAGTGGGATGGTGGGAGGGACAGTGAGAGACAGAGGGTGTGTGTGAGGGGGGAGATGTGGGGCGTGACACAGACACTGAGGGTGAGGGTGGGCGACAGAACACCCAGGGGACATGGTGTTGCTTGCGGGACATATCCCTGCTGCTTATTGACAGCAGCTGTCCAAGGTGTGTGTGTCTGATGCCCCCAGATGCAGGTGATGCAACGTCACCATTGCTGTGGACCCACTCGACACCATTGCCAGTGTATGCACCCCATAGTGGGTGTCCCCTGTGGGGCAGCACACCTACAAGGTAGGCATCTGTGTTCTCCCCTATGGGTGTTGCTTCAGGGAAGGGTATGCGTGTGATATGTGATTCACAGCATCCTTAGCACACATGGCATCCCTCTGTGGGCCTGACGTTGAGTGTCATTGGCCCGTGCTGGGCCCCTGCAGCCCACATGTGGCGCCTCGTAGGATGCCCTACACACAGACAAAATGGCAGGGGGCACGGGAGGCTTCTATGTGCCCCCATGCTGGTGCATATCTCTGTAACAGAGGTGGGTTATTTGCAGTGCCCATGTTCACATTTGCACACTGCAAGGGTAGCAAGGCTGCAGCTGATGGGTTGTTGTCAGTCTGCAACCTTGTCCTGATCATGTGAACATGAGCAAATGGGTGATGCTGTGGGGGGACTCACATGATATCCATGAGACAGCACACACCCTGGCATGCACCCGGTGTGTGGGAGGGGGAGCGGACTGAACCTCTGTCGTGAGGTGTGACCAGTTGGACCGCACGTCTAGGTGTGCTTAGACACATGTCCCCCTGGCACGCCCATATGCAGCTCACCCAGCCATGCACCCTGTGCATACTGTGTGTGTTGTGTCGGGGCCCAGGGTGTGTGATGTGTGTTGAGATGGCCTCACCGTGCTAGCAGATACAATGGGGACGTACAGGCTGTTTGGTGGCTGGCCAGATGTCTGTGGCCATCCTTGTGATGGGGGGTGGGTATATAGTGAGGCCTGAGGGGATGTGGGTGGGCGTTGCCCTGTTGTGTCATATGTATATCCCTCAGGGGTATAGTCCTGCCCAGTGTTGTGCACACACAGATGTGTCTGTGCCCTCCTGTAGTCTCAGTTATGTGCATGTAGGGGCTGTGTAACACACAACCCAGCTGTGGAGGCGCCCCCACCTGTGCCCCTGCATAGCTCGGTTACCCATGTTCCATGGGGGCTGCTGGGGTCACATTCAGGGACATGTCCCTCCGTTGTGTTGCGAGGGGTGGGGTTTGGTGGGGTTCGGACTGTGCCACCTACTATGGTGTGCAGGGTCCAGCCCTCCTATGATTTCTCACATCCCACATACATGCAGGGACATGGATCGCATGAGATGTTCCACATATGTTTCCGTGTTTGGCTGGGGGGGGGGATTACATCACAGGGTACTTCAAGGTCCTGTGGATGCTATCGATGCTGGACCAGCTACGGCTGCCTGTCTCCCAGATATGGTGTTATGTGTGATGTTGACAGTTCAGTCAGCTTGCAGTGTTGGGTGTCCCTGATGGGCATATGACAGATAGCATCCCTGGACCCCTGGAGGTAGGGGGATGCTTAACACTACATTAGTACACACAGCCATATCTCCAGGGTGACACAGAGCCCACTTTGAATGGACTGCCTGGACCCCTGGAGGTAGGGGGATGCTTAACACTACATTAGTACACACAGCCATATCTCCAGGGGGACAAGGAGCCCACTTTGAATGGGCTCCCTGGACCCCTGGAGGTAGGGGGATGCTTAACACTACATTAGTACACACAGCCATATCTCCAGGGTGACACAGAGCCCACTTTGAATGGACTGCCTGGACCCCTGGAGGTAGGGGGATGCTTAACACTACATTAGTACACACAGCCATATCTCCAGGGGGACACAGAGCCCACTTTGAATGGACACCTTGGACCCCTGGAGGTAGGGGGATACTTAACACTACATTAGGCCACACAGCCATATCTCCAGGGTGACACAGAGCCCACTTTGAATGGACTCCCTGGACCCCTGGAGGTGGGGGGATGCTGAACACTAGAGTAGTACACAGCCATATTTCCAGGGGGACACAGAGCCCACTTTGAATGGACACCTTGGACCCCTGGAGGTAGGGGGATGCTTAACACTACATTAGGCCACACAGCCATATCTCCAGGGTGACAAGGAGCCCACCTTGAATGGGCTCCCTGGACTTCTGGAGGTAGGGGGATGCTTAACACTACATTAGTACACACAGCCATATCTCCAGGGGGACAAGGAGCCCACTTTGAATGGGCTCCCTGGACCCCTGGAGGTAGGGGGATGCTTAACACTACATTAGTACACACAGCCATATCTCCAGGGTGACACAGAGCCCACTTTGAATGGACTCCCTGGACCCCTGGGGGTAGGGGGATGCTTAACACTACATTAGGCCACACACCCATATCCCCAGGTTGACTGGATCCCACTTTGTGGGTCTCTCTGGACCCATGGGGATAGGGGGGTTATATTTTAGAATAGTTTAACACCACCCCAGGGCACATGTGTGGCTGAGGGCCCATGTGCTCAACGTTGCACAACCCATGGTGGTCGCCCCTATGTGTTACCCTGCAGATGCAGATACCGCCATCACCACAAGATGTTTCCTGTGGCTATTTAGCCAGATGCATGGCCTAGCTGTGTTGCTGTGTGCTGTGCGACATCAACACCACCAGCTGTCATAAGGCCAGGGGGGCATCATGTCCTCTGTGGACACATCCGTCACCACCTGGCTAAATGGCCAACCACCCAGATGTGATACACAGTGCATATGGAATGTGTTTTCACCTGCTACACTTGACCTCTCTAGACTAATAACACACAACAGCATGGACATCTGTCATCAACCCTGTCTGTGTATATGTTTGTTGTGCCATGTGTCCATTCACTTACGTCACGTTGGTGGTCTGCCTGACGATTGAATCGCCTGGTCAGCCTCTCCCATGCCCTCTGGACCTTTGCCATGTTTTTGCTCCTGGAGGGCCCTGGGAAGAGCCTCTTCTGTTTCCTGGCAATCAGGGTGGACAGGTGGCACAGCTCTCGTTGGCTGAACGCCGGTTTCCTTAATCGGGACGCCATTTTGTTTCAGGGTGTGTACACGCGCGACCGTTAACGACGCAACTTCCACATTTGCGCGTAACGGTTCGCGCTGGTGCACGGCGCATGGCTGCGCGAATAATCGAGGCGCGCACGTGCGATCGGTATTGCTGTGTGGCAAGATGTTGCGGTTATTACCGGTACGCAGTATTCATAATAATAGTTTATAATTTTAATAACAATATGTGTCATGTGCTCAGCATACTCACATAACTACGAGGTGCCTCTCCTGTCCATTTAAATATGCGATAAATATTATGTATTACACCTGTTCACACACTCTGGTCCTGAACCTATGGACACATATCCACTGATTTCTGGGCCATTGTCAGATGAGGTGTGCTATGTGTGTCACATAGCAGGTAGTGCTCTGACACTGATAGCAATGGGTGCAGCCAGAACATCAGCACCAGGTGTCAATCAGACTGGTGATATGGGGTTCTGTATGTTGGTGGACCATGTTCTGTGGTGTATCAGCTTGTACAGACACCAATGCTGTATTGTTTGCTGTAGGGGTCTTTATGAGATTCATATATGAGCATTGCACACATACATTATGTTGCGTGTTGGACATTATGAGGTGATGTGGTCAGCATGTCAGCACACTGCACAATAACCTTTGGTATGTGTGCCGGCATACAGTCCTGGTGGCTGTGATCTTGCACAATGTTTGCTACATGGACTGCTTAACCAGGCGTCATGGGTTACATCCTCCAGTTGGGCTCTAGTGTGCCAGTCTCAGTAAGCTCACATTATCATACTTTGTTACACCATTGGCCATGGTGCTTTCCATGTACATCTATGCTTTTGCCAGCATATATTTTCTGACATTGCAACATTATTACCTGCCACAGACCCCTTTCAGGATTACAGAGGTGATGCTAGTGGCAAGACCCTCACACTGCTGCCTACATCATATGCGGTACACCATTCTCAAAAATGGATCACCGCACCCCTGGTAACCACAGCACACAGTCTGCAGGATTGCCTCTTTAGCCAGCCAGGCATCTGTTCTTATCAATCTAGTTGTGGCCCACACCTGACCTTGCTGCATGTGGAGCTAGGGGTTCCATGATTCCATACACAGTGGGGTGTTTGGTGAGTGCAGCCATTGACAGGTCCCTGAGTGTGAACTAGTGGTGGATGTTCGGAGATCCTCACAGTGCTGTCAGCATCAGGTGCTCCCCACGCCACCATATAGTGTGGACCTGGCTTACTGCACTGTCATGGTGTTGGGGTTGCCAGTAATACATGATATTACACACATTCCATGCGTGACAGACCCCATGAACCTTGGAAATGATTGTTTAAATGTTACAATGGCTTGTTCTATGTATGTTAATTTCCTGCAATGTAACCAGCACTGCTGCTGACTGGTGGATTATATGGGACAATGTGAGGATCAAAAAACATTGCTTGTACAAACACACCTCGGATTTGAACCGCCAACCTTTTGATTCCGAGGTATTGCAGGCACCAGTGGACTACAGCTCTGTGGCTGTGATGAGAGGTATGGCTGCCTGCAATATGACCTCTGCAGACTTTGTGCTGCAGTAAACAGGGTGGTGTCAATCCACTCACACCCATGATGCACTGCATATGCACAGCAGCGGTCTCATGATGGCCGGACGGGAGGGTTTACAACCCCACAGCACCTAGGCCTAGTGTTGGGCACTAACCTTCAGTGTTGCAGCTACAGAGTGGGTGCACGCCATCACAGTGTGTGTGGTGTGTGCTCACCCTGAGGGTGATGTGAGACACACAGCACCTATCCTGTCTGAGCTGGCTTATACATCATGACAGCTTGTCTGCCGATGTCTGATAGGTTGGCACATCAGACACACCTACACTCCACCTTGCAGCATCTGTGCCTCCCAGAGCCTTCTGGGCTGCAATGCTTCTCAAAGGGTGCATATCCTGTGTGGGTGCCCTGCCTTTCATGATATATGTGCAGGGTGTGTGTGTGGGAAATGGAGATTTCCATACACATAGGCAGAGTGTGTCCGACCACCAAACCTTCCGTGTGGAACACAGTTTCCCCAAAATGATGATATGTACATTCTATATACCATCTAGGGTGCTAGCAGCTGCCAGCAACAGCAGACGCAGTCCAGCTGTGTTAAAGACAACCTGCAGGTCACTCTGTGCAATCTGGGACAAATCCATAATTCAGAATCAGGCAGACAAACAGTGGGGCTAGGGACCCCCTACTCACCCATCACCATCTGACATTCTCCAGCAAAAGGCACAGTGTGTGCCCAGCTAATGACCCTGCAAGGTGTTGCTGCCAGACACATGCAAAATGCAGACAGGCCACTAGCCAGTCCAAAGTGCATGCTCTCAGGTAAACTCTGTGCATCCTTAACTGGGATGTGCGCACACCCACCACACAGTTGATTCAGTGATTGAGCACCATATACACAGAACCCATACACATCACATGGGTGAACTACTCTGTTGTGACCTAGCCATCCCATGGTCACTGATCATTCAAGGTGAGAGTGACCTCCACACAGAGCATGCTATGGACAACATGTCTGTGGAGGTGATGGCAAGGCACAACATGGTCCTGGCATGCACATTTGCCCTGTGTAGCTGCATCCTGCTCCTGCCGCCCTGTCTGTTCTGTACCCACAGTACTTTGCTCCTCATTATGCACATTGTCAGGCCAATACTGCCAACAGTGCTATCATTGTGGGCTGTGGGGGTTGTTCACAGCCAACACACACTGGATAGACAGACACACACTCCCCACACCTAGGACAGCATGTAGCTGATGCAATATTATTTGGGAGCCCTGACCAACGCAACACTAATGGGCGAGGTGCAGGCATGGCAACATTGGGGTGTACATTTAGAGATCTTTCCCAGGGTGCTAGTCTCTGCGGCAGACATGACCTGACACGCATTGCACATACATCAGAGACGTTTGTATGTTACAGATGGATGATGTGGTTGTGCTTAGCATAGGCGTTTCTATCAGTCACTGCTCATCACAGGCTTTCAATATGTGTGACATCTCCACATCTGTATTGTGTGATTGATCATGTATGCACATGCTAGTTTTTAGAGGGGCACACTAGGCCCAACATCCTGCCACTGCATTTGTCTTAAGATAGTGGGGCCTGCAGGTGGATGTGTTTCTGCCTCTGTTGGCCAGTGTTCTATTGCAGATGTTTACAACTCCAGTCAATGTTGTGCAGACACAGGTTGGTTTTTCATGTTGTCCGTGATGATTATGGCTCTGATACAGCTGCATACCATGGTGGTGTTTACGTGACTTGCAGCACACCCATATTTGTTGGATACATCAGCAGAGCTGAGTGATTTGTGACCCTCCATGGCTGCATTTGGGATACTCTGCTCTGGGTGATGCCCTTGTTCATGGTGTGTGGGTGCCTGGGATGTAAAATAAAAGGCAGGTTTACCTATCCTATGCCTGTGTCATCAGCCTTAATGGATTGTGCTCAGTATCCCCGTTTATTTCTATGGCAAATATGTGTTCAGGATTGGGAATAGCCCCAGCTGAGCTTTGAGCCTGTGACCTTCTGGTTTTGCATACACTGTCTGAGTGCACTGCACCACTGTGTAGCCACAGATTGGCTGAGTTCCCTGGGACATTCATGACTGTCCATCCAACAGGGCCTGTCTGTTGCAGTGTACAGTGCCATCCTGCACATGGCTAGCCAACTGCATGCTGTGGCTATCAAACACTGGCCCCACCACCACTTGTACCCGTCCGACACCATGCTGACATGTCCCTATCTTTTAAAACATGTGAACATATAGAGTTGTGCCACGCCAGACCTGCACTTGGGCGACTCGGCTGTCACTTATGCCCATTGTAATGGGGCGGGGGGGGGGAGGGTAAATTATGGGGTGTTGAGACACGCTTATGTTCTCTGCAATGAAGGGGTGTCCTCACTATCTGTGTTTGATGGTGGTTAAAATATGTGTTTAGGATTGGGAATAGCCACAGCTGAGCTTTGAACCTGTGACCTTCTGGTTTTGCATACACTGTCTGAGTGCACTGCACCACTGTGTAGCCACAGATTGACTGGGTTCCCTGGGACATTCATGACTGTCCATCCAACAGGGCCTGTCTGTTGCAGTGGACAGTGCCATCCTGCACATGGCTAGCCAACTGTATGCTGTGGCTAGCAAACACTGGCCCCACCACCACTTGTACCCGTCCGACACCATGCTGACATGTCCCTATCTTTTAAAACATGTGAACTTATAGAGTTGTGCCATTCCAGGACTGCATTTGTGCAAATCAGCTGTCAGATATGACCATTGTAATGGGGTATGTGTATATTATAAATGGGGTGTGTACATGGGGTGTGTACTGGGGTGTGTGTCAATTATAACTGTGGTGTGTAAATGGGGGATGGGGTGGGGTAAATTATGGGGTTTGGGGACACGCTTATGTTCTCTGTAATAAAGGGGTGTCCTCACTATCTGTGTCTGATGGAGGATAAAATATGTGGACTGGGTTGACAGGGGCACCAGCTGAGCTTTGCACCTGTGACCTTCTGCTCTTGCATACACTGTCTGTGTGCACTGCACCACCATGTTGCCACGGATTGGTTGTATTCCCTGGGAGGTCCATGACTGTACATCCATCAGGGCCTGTCTGTTGCAGTGGACGGGACCAGCCTGCACATGGCTTGACCACTGTCTTCTGTGGCTAGCAGGCACTTCCCCCTCCACCATCTGTATTGTTTCGCCACCATGCAGGCATGTCCTTATCTTGGCAAAGGCATATGGCAAGATTGAGTTGAGATACTCCAGGGCTGCATTTGGGTGAATCGGCTGTGGGTGATGCCCATTGTTCTGGTGTGTGTGCGGTGCAGAGTAAAATATAGGTGTTTGCTACATGCTTATGTTCTCTGTAATAAAGGGGTGTCTTTACTATCTCTGCTTGGTGGTGGGTAAAATATTCTGACTGGGCTGGCATGAGCCCCAGATGGGATTTGAACCTGTGTCCCTCTGGGCTTTGCATTCATGGCTCTGTCCACTGCACCACACTGTTGCCACAGAGATTGTGCAGTACCTGGAGATGGTAAACCTGGCAGGATGGGGTCCCAAACCCTGCTCTGCACATTTTTACTGTGGGCTGCTTCACCCTGTCTGGTGACAGACGTGAAAATAAACCCCAGACATGACCATGGAAAAGGGGGATAATATATGACCAAGATGGGCAACAGTGATATTGATGGCCAAACATGGGGGACACTCCCAGGAAAGCTCCATAAGGGGGAAATGCTTTTTAGAGGTGTCTCCGCTCCATACACATTTCCACGCTGCATTTTTTTTTGTGACTTTCCTGCGTGTGGTTTTTCATTTGGCCCATTACTGGACCTGTTCCCGAGCTGAGCTACTATTAGTCATTTTTTCCTGTGGTCATTTTATACTTCTAATTGCATTTTTGTGCTGTGCACGGGTCTCACACTGCTAACGTTTTTCAGGTTTCCCCCGTTTTGCTGTACATTGCTGACGGAAATGGTTTCTCTTCCCTTTAAATGCCCTCTACCGCGAGTGTTTCACTCGCGCTATTTTTCCATTGTAAATTCGGGCCCGATAATGTGCGGGGAGCCTCTCCCCTCCCACTCTCCACCCATTGACCCCGTCCCTCCACCCCTCCAGAGCCTTCCTCCGCCCTCCGTTAGACGTTCCACGCCTCTATCGGAAATTTGCGGGCCCGCACTTGTAAGGGGCCCGTTAGTGTGCCGCGCACCTCTGCGGGGGTGACACGCAAGATTGCGTGGCGTTTAAGCGCTCTTAAGTACCGCTTTTAGTGCGCTATTTTGCGGCGCGCAAATTAGCGGTTTTTAGTAAACATGCCCCTAAGGCACGGTAATGTAGCATCGGTAACGTTACCGCACGTTAACGTTACCCGATGTAATGTTAACGCGCGGTGATGTTAACAGCTGTAACGTTAATGCGCGTTAACTTTACCGGCAGCGGTAACTGTCCCAGAAGGCATAGAGAAGGGGTCAATGGGCGGGCAGTGGGCGTGGAGAGGCCCCAGCTACACTAATGCTGCAACATTAACGGGACAGTACTGCCAGTGAAAACCTGGCTGTAGATGCACATTTGCAGGAGAGAGAAACCATTTAAGTGTCTGCAATGTACAGCAGAGGCATGGAGCCCAAGAAAAGTGATAGTAGTGCTCCGTTTGTAGCAACAGCATAGTGCCCAAGTA